>JZKD02S0945477.1:0-13798 GCA_000966675.3 Picea glauca | reverse complement strand
ACAGGCACCGGGGTTGCTGGAGGTTTTGGGCACGGGGGCCAGGATATCCATATGATATCGTGGAGCTAGGTAGATGTCCTAGTTGGCAGGGAGGATAGTAGGTTTGGGCAGTGTTACACAGTGCAACAACGGTCAACAAGGGAAAGAAGACAAATGAAGGGCTAGCATCAGACCCAAGTATTTAAAAGTTTGCAATTGTTTTTAATCTATTATAAAATTTTATTATTATTGATAAATTTGTATGCGAATGTGCTAAATTAATGAAATTCTTGAATTTTACTGCTATGTTGTAGAGTTAATGGATGTTTACTTTAATTCGGCCATTACAAAAATCCCTAAAAAGGCTTTAAGATCCCATGATCTCTACCTCACCTTGCGCTCTGCCTTCGACCATCCTGTAGAAGTCCCAAAAATGGTCAAACATGACCAAGGTTCTCCAAAACTTGGTCAAGGGAAAACAACAAGGCACAAAATCCCAAGTGTGAGACTGAAAAACCACATAGTCACTCAGAAAGAGGAGGAAGTTCCTGAGGGAGACAAAGTGGTGGAAGAAATTATTTTCCTCGAGGAAGAGGAAGAGGAAGATGAGGAGAGGTAAGTTGTTATGCATGTGTAAATATAGGACACATGTCTTGGGAATGTCCCAAGGAAAAGAAAGAAGGAGGTTAAGCTCACATTTTGGAAGCACAAAATCTAAATGTTGAAGCAGAAGCTGCAGAAGATAGAAAATCCATGATGTTGAAGAAGGTTCTCCTGAAACCAAAGCCAAAGGTTGAAAAGCCAGTGAAGAGGAATAGTTTATGCAAGAGTTATTTCAAGACTAAAGATAGGGTATGCAAAGTGATAATTGACATTGGGCGCACTGATAATTTAGTATCCACAGAGATGGTGGAGAAATTGGATCTAGAGGAAACTGCACATCCGAATCCATATAAAGTCTCATGGTTGTAGAAAGGACATTAGGTAATGGTCACTGAACAATGCCTCATTGAATTTAAAATAGGAGGATATAGATATGAGATTATGTGTCATGTGATTCATATGGATGTATGTCATGTCTTGTTGGGGAGACCATGGAAGTTTGATAGGAATGTTATTCATGATGGGAGAAAAAATACTTATACTTTGGAGAAGAATGGTAGGACACACATGTTGTTTCCAATAGAGGAGAAGAAAGTAAAAGAGGAATCCAACACAAGTATACTTCTCATGAGTGGGAAGGAACTCCTAAGTGAAATTAAGAAGGAACAAGAGATGCAATTTGTTGTGGTGAGGACACCCAGATTTTTCCTTACAAGTATTTCTATGGAATATTTTCCTGAGGAAGTTCAGGAGCTATTGGAGAATCTTGTTGACATAGTTGTGGATGAGATACCTAACTCATTTCCACCCATCAGAAGTATCATCGATCACATTGATCTAATACTAGGAGAAATTTTGTAGAACAAAGCAACAAACATATTGACACCTCAAGAGAAAGAGGAGGTAAAGAGACAAGTCCAGGATTTATTAGACAAGGTTTTGGTCAGAGAAAGATTGAGTCCATGCGCAGTACCAATTGTGTTGATCCCAAAGAAGGATGGTGGATGGAGAATGTGTACAGACTAAATATCCATAAACAATATCACCATCAAGTATAGATTTCCTTTTCCAAGGATGGATGACTTAATGGATTGTTTAAGTGGACCAAATGTTTTTTCAAAAATAGATTTGAAAAGTAGATATCATCAGATAAGGATGAGAGAAGGCAATGAGTCAAAAACAACCTTCAAGACAAATGAAGGGTTCTATGAGTGGTTTGTTATGCCAATTGGCTTGACAAATGCCCCAAGTACATTTATGAGATTGATGAATAATGTATTGAAATATTTCATTGGTAAGTTTGTGATTGTATATCTGGATGATATATTGTTCTTCAGGATGTGATTTGTGATTGAAATACATCTGACATTAGTGATGAGAAGACTGCACCAAGAGAATTTGTTGATAAAAATGAAGAAGTCCTCTTTTATGAGGACAAAACTCATTTATTTTGGTTTTGTGATATCTTCAAATGAATTGAAGATGGATCCAAAAAAGGTGCGAGAAATCAAAGAATGGTCATTGCCAAGAAGCATATTTGAGGTGAGAAGCTTCCATGAGTTAGCATGTTTCTATAGGAAGTTCATTAGAAAATTCAGTGGATTTGTGCACAAATATTGGATATAGCGAAGAAAAGGCACAAGTCTTTTAAGTGGATAGAAGAGGTTGAGAAAAGTTTCAAAATATTGAAGGAGAAGATAACAAAAAAACCAATTCTAGTCTTTCCAAATTTGGGAATACATTTCAAGTAAGGTATGATTCTATTGGAACAGTATTGAGCCAAGATAATAGGCATGTTGCATATTTCAGTGAGAATTTGAATGACACTAAGAAGAAGTACTCCACATATGATAAGGATTTTCTTGCAATAATTCAAGCCTTGAAAAAACTAAGGCACTACCTTGTTCCAAAAGAATTTGTTTTGTATAACGATAATCATCATTTACAATTAATAGCCAGATGGGATAAGTTAAATCAAAGACATGCTAAGTGGATAGAGTTTATGCAAAATTTCACTTTTTTCATTAAACATGTTTCTGGTAGTGCTAACAAAGTTCTTGATGCATTGAGCAGGAGATGTCTGATTCTGCAGGAATTTCAGGTGAAGATCTTAAGCTTTGAAAACCTTAAGGAGATGTGTTGTGATGATCCATATTTTAAAGAGGCATATGAAGCATGTGATAACCCTATGCTCAGAGATAGAAGTCAATGGACAGAGTGTATGATTCAAGATGGATTTTTTTTTAAAGGTTTCCAGTTGTGCATACCAAAGTGTTCAATGACAGAACATTTGTTGAAGGAAAAACATAGTGTAGGCCTAGCATGACATTTTTTCCATGGAAAGACATTTTCACAGTTGAACATTTCATACTATTGGCCAGGTATGAGAGAAGAGGTGAAGAAGTTTGTAAACAAATGTAAGATTTTCTAGTATGCAAAAGGAAAGAAACAGAACACTCGGTTGTATCATCCATTGCCTATTGTAGATAGGCCTTGGGATGTAATAAGCATGGATTTTTTTGTTGGGATTACCAAGAACCCAAAGGGGAAGTGATTCCATATTTTTTTTAGTTGATATATTCTCAAATATGGCACACTTTATCCCATTCTATAAGATATTGAAAATTTGTTTTTCAAGGAAGTTGTGAGACTTCATGGGTTTCCCAAGAGTATTGTCTTAGATAGGGACATTAAATTTGTTGGTCATTTCTTGAGAACATTATGGAAGAAGCTGGTGATATAAATATCTTTTAGTTCAACATATCACCCTCAAACAAATGGAGATACTGAGGTGGTAAATAGGAGTTTGGGAAATTTGTTTTTAAGTTTGGTGACTGAACATCACAACTAGAGAGATCAAATTCTGTCACAAGAACAATTTGCATATAATGACTCACCAAACATAAGTACAGGAAGGACCCCATTCCAAATAGTGTATGGGATGAAGGAAAAAGGATTATTAGAATTGAGATATCTGGAACAGAGTGAATTCAGAAGCACTGGAGCAGAAGAATTTGCTGCATAAATGTAGAAGCTTCATAATCAGATCAAAGAGTAGTTGCAGAATAGTAGCAGAGAGTATAAATGAAGAGTTGATCAACATATGAGAGAAATTTGATTTGAAGTGGGATATCAAGTTCTATAACATCTCAGAAAGGAAAGGTTCCAAAGAGGAACATATAACAAACTGAAGATGAAGAAGATAGGACCATTCAAGATCCTATGGAAATTTGGTGCCAATGCTTATGAAATAGAGCTTCCATAGGATGTGGGTATATCACCCATATTTAACATTTTAGACCTGTATCCTTATAGGGAAGATGAAACAAAATAATCAGAAGATCAGAAAGGGATTTAATGGGAGAAGTAGACTCTTGTAGTGGAAAATCCACAGATGGAGAAGATCATTGATTAGAGGATTAGTAAGAAGACCATGAGAAATACTTATTTGGAGTATTTGGTAAGGTGGAAAGGACACCCAATAGAATATTCTAGTTGGGTAAATGAAGCTGATATCCAGAAGCATGGAAAGTTAGTGATGGAGCTCATGGACAGGAGTCCATGGATTTTTGTCCAGAGGAGTATGATTCAGGAGCATTATCAGCAAAGAGAATGTGGGGAGATAGCTCAGTGCCCTAGAGTTCCTTTTGAATAATTTTTGAATTTTAAAAACTAACATATCCTGTAAACCTTTTGAATGGATTGTGAATCTGCGGAGGCTGAACAATCATGTGAGATAGGGAGAGATCATATTTTCCTTTAATGTAGTTGATTTCAGCACAGATCTTGAGCTTTCGCTCTTATCTATTTGTCTCATACTTTTTAATGTAACATGGCTCAAGTAGTTGTTATATTTTACTTCGATAAGATAGGTAGTCAGAGGGAACCCTATGATCCCTTTCGTATAAGTAGAAGTGTTGTATGTCCAAATAAGGTTGTTGAATATGATGGTAGTTGCGAATTAGTTGAGTATTGTTTTTGTTGAAAATTTGTTAGAAGTTGTTGAATGTTGTTATAGCTCATGTAGATTTGAATGAATATAACAGAGAAATATTGATCGAAAATGCATGTTTCGTTATTACTGGTCTATCTAAGTGAATGGTAGGCTTTTTTTATATATTTTGTTCTCTGTTATTTTTTGTTTTCATGCATGCATGAATTACACTGATTAATGCATGAGTTTCATTGTTGAATGCATGAATTCATCATGAACTCTATGAATCTTTGAAACATTAGATAACTTTCACTTTTTTCTTTTCAACGATCTTACGCAAGGAGTGCTTGTTTTCCACAAGGAGTGCATTGACAAAGTTTGATTTGAATCAGATATCGGAAGAGGTAACTTGAAGCTTTGAATGCAAAGTATGCATATCATCCACAAGGTGTGCGTCGATAGAGTTTTTGACTCAGAATATCATGAGGAGTAGCTCAAGAGGTTGCTCACAGAAGTCTGTGCGAATATCCATTGCAAGGTGTGCACAGATCCAAAATTTGACTAAGTGTAGAAGAAAACACTCTAAAGAGTTTAACGTTTGGAGGAAATTAGAAAAAGTTAGTGGGAGTAATATTCAAAAGGGAGGAATTGTTTAAGGTTTTTCAAATTAATGATTAAGATCCCTTCAGGAGGAAATGGTATTGTTCCACACCTTCATATCTGGTAGAGTTGTGTGGTGGTTAGCCATGGGTTCCTTTGCGACTTCACGACTCATAGATTTTGGATTGTAGAAGGGTGAAAATCATCGAAGTCAGAATCCATGAAGAGATCCTAGCCATTGGGTATAAGGTGGATACATGGTGATGGATAAGTAAGGTTTGGGAACAATAGATTTGGATAATTTTGAGCCAAGTAGATAGAAATTCTCGGGAAGTCACGAAGTGTGAAGAAAATCCAAGTTGTTGATCGTGCAGAAATGTTGCGTCCGATCTATTGTTTCTTCGATAGATTATTTCATGGGAAAAATGATTTGGATCATCCAAAAGCATCGAACACCGAAGTTACTAATTGAATCACTGCCAGCGGTTGTTGGATAAGTGTAGGTCATATATCTTGTTGGATCAATTTTTCGATTCAGGGTTCGGGTGAGGAGAGTGCAATTGTTGATAAAAACGTTGAATCCCGAAGTTACGAAGTGATTAGGAGATTAAGCCTTAGTTCATAGCCTGAGGTCGCATGTGGAGAAGGGCTAGTGAAAAGGATCTAATGCCCAAAATTTCAATATTTTAAAGCTCTAAGGAAAGGGGCTCGCAGGCACCATACGACCTAAGCCTAGGTGATAAAAGGGCATGTGTTTAATTTAGTTTCGGTCCAGCAAGGCATCGGAGAGTTAATTCATATTAGGTAGTTGAAGATCCTTGACCGAGAGGTTGTGCATCCCCGAGAAGAGAAGGGGGGTCTGCATCACACAAGGTCACCTGATGGATTATTTACTCCAAGGGTTGGAAAACTACCAAAATAAGTCAAAAGAGAGTGGCACCCTTGGAGCACGTAGTGCGTCTTGAAGGGCACATCGCATAAATAAAACTTGAATGAAGGAGAGTGGAACCCTTGGAGCATGGAGTGCATCTTGAAAGGTACATCATAGATTTTAAAAACAAATGGGGGGGGCGGTGAGTCAATGAATCTAGTTGGCCTATAAAACTTAGAGCGAATGTTAAACGTGTAAAATCATGAGCACTTCTGAATTAATTAATTAAGTAATTAATTGATTAAAGACTAAATTTATTTCCCTAATGGTCTAAGGTTTTGCAAATATAAAAACTAACTAAGCCTAAGTCTAAGTTAATGATAAGACAAAAACTAAATTACAAATCAAATGATACAAGAAAAAGGGTAAACCAACTAAAGAGATTAAGGGAGATGAAATAATCTAAAGAATTAATTCAATACACATGTGTGCATAAAATACCAAATTTGAAATTAAATTAAGAAGCGGATAAAGAATAAAAGAATTTGTAAACATGGAAGGGTATTTAGAGTCTAGTTTAACTAGGAGATGTACCCTATTTTAAATCAACTTCATTTTAAAAAGGTGTCAGTCATAAATGGGAAATAAATGGAATAAAGCGAGAACTAGGAGTGATTGTAGGAGCACTTTTTGGATGGTTGACAGAAATTGACATTTAATTAAATTAAATTGTGGATTTATTGTTGCAACTAAGGGAACGGGTGGCAAGTGTATAGGGGGAATAATTCCTATTAAATTTTTAACAAAATGAATTAAATGTGCAAAAATTGGAAGCGGTCACTAAGGAAAATTTATAAAACAAATGGTTGAGAGAAGGAATGGGGGGAGGACTGGTATGTGTAAAGTTATGCTGTCGGAATTTATTTGAATTATTTTACATTTGAGATTTGAGATGTCCATCTTGAGAGAGAGAGAGTGGTAGCTCGACCTTGCAAGGTGAGTTAGGAGATGGAATATTCTAGTGGAGTTGGTGTGTGTTCCCTTTGTGGCTTGGGAGGCTACGGGGAAAGAAGAGTACCCCTAGCATTGGTTGGGGGGTACCAGTGAACTCTCCTTGGTTAGAAAGAGAGAGATGAGAAGGATCGCCAGTTTCATAATATCATCTCCGAGCCCAGATGTGTTGGTTACAGTAATTCTTTGTGTTGTAATTTAATGGTGTTAATATTTTATTTATAATAATGTGTTCTTGTGAGTTTGCCAACCTGTGAATGAATTTTTTATTTCTATGCATCATGATACTTGATGGTTGGTTTAGTTTAGAATTAAAGTTCCTATATTATTTTCATGCATCTAAGTACAAGAATCTCTGCAGTTTCCCTCTATTTTGCCTAATTTTCCCTTTTTCTCATCTTTCTCTAGTTGGTCATTACCTTTGACCTTGGTTAATGAATAGTTGGGATGTTGGGTTTTAGTTGTTTGATGGTTCATGAAGCTAGGGATACTGTAAACACATTTCTTTCGAGAGTGGGTAGCTCCCTTGCACAAGATTCCCTCACCCTAGTTAAACCTTCGTCTTGTGCAATGCACCCCCCCTCACTTGTCGACACTCGAATGTCTCCTTTCCAAGTGCGTCCATAATGTGCTCTTTTTTTGTTGATCCATTTATTACTTTGTGCGCCATCCTTGCCTTGTGATTGTGCTTACCCAACAGTCTTACTCGATAACCTTTATAGACCTCGATCTTACTAGCACTTGAACTGATAGTTATCAACTGGGTCACCATCATGTTGTGGTGGGGATCCAGTTCTACATTATGGTGTTCTCTCCCTCCTTATTTTCTTATCTCCTTAGAAGGAGGAAACCTATATGCAAGCAAGGGAAATTTCGAAAGGGTTTCACCTTCACTGAGTTTGATTTATTAACCTTAATTGCAGGTTGCAAAATATTTAAGACAGTTCAGTCTGGTGCCTTCTTGCAATGAAATCCTTACCTCAGAATGAAAACATGAGTGGTATCCAGAGGAGGAAATGAAGATTGAGAGATACTTTAACCACTCTGGTAGTCGGTTCGAGCAATAGTTTATTTTTCTATAAGCAAGGTTAGGCATGAATTTCATTGCATTTTATCATTTAACTCACCCATAACCAATAATGTTGCATAAACCAACATCACAAGAAGAAACACCATCCACAATAACACAAGAATTATCCTAGGAAACCCTTCTCAGCAAAGGAAGAAAACCAACCAAATCCTTTGCTATATTCTTCAAAACAAATACCTTCACCACCAAGAAAACATAGCACATAAGAGGGTGCTCAAACCCTAGAATACTAGCACCCATGAGAGGTTTGCACTATTCCCAAGAATGTGTACTTGTTAAAATTTACAAACTCACACAATAGATATGATTCCTCAATGGGAAATTTACCTTTACTTATACTAGACTAAACCTATCAACAAAAGTTTTTATTGGCACAAGAAGGCCTACCTCACTGTCTCAAAATATAATTAATAATAACCAGATTAATTATATTTTACATTAATTATCTATCATAATAAGGTAGGGTCGACTTGTACCCTTTACATTACAATTAGGGTTACAGGAAGGCCTAACTCTTGAACAATATATCAAGGGATGTTTCACACCCACTATGTAAATGTGTTGAACCTGGACAAAATAGATCTATCTAAACAATGATACACACATTTGCAGAGAGAATTTTAGAAAGAAGAAGAAGGAGAGAAAGAAAAGAAAAAAAANGATTTGAAGTGGGATATCAAGTTCTATAACATCTCAGAAAGGAAAGGTTCCAAAGAGGAACATATAACAAACTGAAGATGAAGAAGATAGGACCATTCAAGATCCTATGGAAATTTGGTGCCAATGCTTATGAAATAGAGCTTCCATAGGATGTGGGTATATCACCCATATTTAACATTTTAGACCTGTATCCTTATAGGGAAGATGAAACAAAATAATCAGAAGATCAGAAAGGGATTTAATGGGAGAAGTAGACTCTTGTAGTGGAAAATCCACAGATGGAGAAGATCATTGATTAGAGGATTAGTAAGAAGACCATGAGAAATACTTATTTGGAGTATTTGGTAAGGTGGAAAGGACACCCAATAGAATATTCTAGTTGGGTAAATGAAGCTGATATCCAGAAGCATGGAAAGTTAGTGATGGAGCTCATGGACAGGAGTCCATGGATTTTTGTCCAGAGGAGTATGATTCAGGAGCATTATCAGCAAAGAGAATGTGGGGAGATAGCTCAGTGCCCTAGAGTTCCTTTTGAATAATTTTTGAATTTTAAAAACTAACATATCCTGTAAACCTTTTGAATGGATTGTGAATCTGCGGAGGCTGAACAATCATGTGAGATAGGGAGAGATCAGATTTTCCTTTAATGTAGTTGATTTCAGCACAGATCTTGACCTTTCGCTCTTATCTATTTGTCTCATACTTTTTAATGTAACATGGCTCAAGTAGTTGTTATATTTTACTTCTATAAGATAGGTAGTCAGAGGGAACCCTATGATCCCTTTCGTATAATTAGAAGTGTTGTATGTCCAAATAAGGTTGTTGAATATGATGGTAGTTGCGAATTAGTTGAGTATTGTTTTTGTTGAAAATTTGTTAGAAGTTGTTGAATGTTGTTATAGATCATGTAGATTTGAATGAATATAATAGAGAAATATTGATCGAAAATGCATGTTTCGTTATTACTGGTCTATCTAAGTGAATGGTAGGATTTTTTTTTTATATTTTGTTATCTGTTATTTTTTGTTTTCATGCATGCATGAATTACACTGATTAATGCATGAGTTTCATTGTTGAATGCATGAATTCATCATGAACTCTATGAATCTTTGAAACATTAGATAACTTTCACTTTTTTCTTTTCAACGATCTTACGCAAGGAGTGCTTGTTTTCCACAAGGAGTGCATTGACAAAGTTTGATTTGAATCAGATATCGGAAGAGGTAACTTGAAGCTTTGAATGCAAAGTATGCATATCATCCACAAGGTGTGCGTCGATAGAGTTTTTGACTCAGAATATCATGAGGAGTAGCTCAAGAGGTTGCTCACAGAAGTCTGTGCGAATATCCATTGCAAGGTGTGCACAGATCCAAAATTTGACTAAGTGTAGAAGAAAACACTCTAAAGAGTTTAACGTTTGGAGGAAATTAGAAAAAGTTAGTGGGAGTAATATTCAAAAGGGAGGAATTGTTTAAGGTTTTTCAAATTAATGATTAAGATCCCTTCAGGAGGAAATGGTATTGTTCCACACCTTCATATCTGGTAGAGTTGTGTGGTGGTTAGCCATGGGTTCCTTTGCGACTTCACGACTCATAGATTTTGGATTGTAGAAGGGTGAAAATCATCGAAGTCAGAATCCATGAAGAGATCCTAGCCATTGGGTATAAGGTGGATACATGGTGATGGATAAGTAAGGTTTGGGAACAATAGATTTGGATAATTTTGAGCCAAGTAGATAGAAATTCTCGGGAAGTCACGAAGTGTGAAGAAAATCCAAGTTGTTGATCGTGCAGAAATGTTGCGTCCGATCTATTGTTTCTTCGATAGATTATTTCATGGGAAAAATGATTTGGATCATCCAAAAGCATCGAACACCGAAGTTACTAATTGAATCACTGCCAGCGGTTGTTGGATAAGTGTAGGTCATATATCTTGTTGGATCAATTTTTCGATTCAGGGTTCGGGTGAGGAGAGTGCAATTGTTGATAAAAACGTTGAATCCCGAAGTTACGAAGTGATTAGGAGATTAAGCCTTAGTTCATAGCCTGAGGTCGCATGTGGAGAAGGGCTAGTGAAAAGGATCTAATGCCCAAAATTTCAATATTTTAAAGCTCTAAGGAAAGGGGCTCGCAGGCACCATACGACCTAAGCCTAGGTGATAAAAGGGCATGTGTTTAATTTAGTTTCGGTCCAGCAAGGCATCGGAGAGTTAATTCATATTAGGTAGTTGAAGATCCTTGACCGAGAGGTTGTGCATCCCCGAGAAGAGAAGGGGGGTCTGCATCACACAAGGTCACCTGATGGATTATTTACTCCAAGGGTTGGAAAACTACCAAAATAAGTCAAAAGAGAGTGGCACCCTTGGAGCACGTAGTGCGTCTTGAAGGGCACATCGCATAAATAAAACTTGAATGAAGGAGAGTGGAACCCTTGGAGCATGGAGTGCATCTTGAAAGGTACATCATAGATTTTAAAAACAAATGGGGGGGGCGGTGAGTCAATGAATCTAGTTGGCCTATAAAACTTAGAGCGAATGTTAAACGTGTAAAATCATGAGCACTTCTGAATTAATTAATTAAGTAATTAATTGATTAAAGACTAAATTTATTTCCCTAATGGTCTAAGGTTTTGCAAATATAAAAACTAACTAAGCCTAAGTCTAAGTTAATGATAAGACAAAAACTAAATTACAAATCAAATGATACAAGAAAAAGGGTAAACCAACTAAAGAGATTAAGGGAGATGAAATAATCTAAAGAATTAATTCAATACACATGTGTGCATAAAATACCAAATTTGAAATTAAATTAAGAAGCGGATAAAGAATAAAAGAATTTGTAAACATGGAAGGGTATTTAGAGTCTAGTTTAACTAGGAGATGTACCCTATTTTAAATCAACTTCATTTTAAAAAGGTGTCAGTCATAAATGGGAAATAAATGGAATAAAGCGAGAACTAGGAGTGATTGTAGGAGCACTTTTTGGATGGTTGACAGAAATTGACATTTAATTAAATTAAATTGTGGATTTATTGTTGCAACTAAGGGAACGGGTGGCAAGTGTATAGGGGGAATAATTCCTATTAAATTTTTAACAAAATGAATTAAATGTGCAAAAATTGGAAGCGGTCACTAAGGAAAATTTATAAAACAAATGGTTGAGAGAAGGAATGGGGGGAGGACTGGTATGTGTAAAGTTATGCTGTCGGAATTTATTTGAATTATTTTACATTTGAGATTTGAGATGTCCATCTTGAGAGAGAGAGAGTGGTAGCTCGACCTTGCAAGGTGAGTTAGGAGATGGAATATTCTAGTGGAGTTGGTGTGTGTTCCCTTTGTGGCTTGGGAGGCTACGGGGAAAGAAGAGTACCCCTAGCATTGGTTGGGGGGTACCAGTGAACTCTCCTTGGTTAGAAAGAGAGAGATGAGAAGGATCGCCAGTTTCATAATATCATCTCCGAGCCCAGATGTGTTGGTTACAGTAATTCTTTGTGTTGTAATTTAATGGTGTTAATATTTTATTTATAATAATGTGTTCTTGTGAGTTTGCCAACCTGTGAATGAATTTTTTATTTCTATGCATCATGATACTTGATGGTTGGTTTAGTTTAGAATTAAAGTTCCTATATTATTTTCATGCATCTAAGTACAAGAATCTCTGCAGTTTCCCTCTATTTTGCCTAATTTTCCCTTTTTCTCATCTTTCTCTAGTTGGTCATTACCTTTGACCTTGGTTAATGAATAGTTGGGATGTTGGGTTTTAGTTGTTTGATGGTTCATGAAGCTAGGGATACTGTAAACACATTTCTTTCGAGAGTGGGTAGCTCCCTTGCACAAGATTCCCTCACCCTAGTTAAACCTTCGTCTTGTGCAATGCACCCCCCCTCACTTGTCGACACTCGAATGTCTCCTTTCCAAGTGCGTCCATAATGTGCTCTTTTTTTGTTGATCCATTTATTACTTTGTGCGCCATCCTTGCCTTGTGATTGTGCTTACCCAACAGTCTTACTCGATAACCTTTATAGACCTCGATCTTACTAGCACTTGAACTGATAGTTATCAACTGGGTCACCATCATGTTGTGGTGGGGATCCAGTTCTACATTATGGTGTTCTCTCCCTCCTTATTTTCTTATCTCCTTAGAAGGAGGAAACCTATATGCAAGCAAGGGAAATTT
The DNA here is from genome assembly GCA_000966675.3 of Picea glauca. Classification (NCBI taxonomy): domain Eukaryota; kingdom Viridiplantae; phylum Streptophyta; class Pinopsida; order Pinales; family Pinaceae; genus Picea; species Picea glauca. The sequence continues at coordinate 875 of JZKD02S0945477.1, read as the reverse complement.
CGAAAGGGTTTCACCTTCACTGAGTTTGATTTATTAACCTTAATTGCAGGTTGCAAAATATTTAAGACAGTTCAGTCTGGTGCCTTCTTGCAATGAAATCCTTACCTCAGAATGAAAACATGAGTGGTATCCAGAGGAGGAAATGAAGATTGAGAGATACTTTAACCACTCTGGTAGTCGGTTCGAGCAATAGTTTATTTTTCTATAAGCAAGGTTAGGCATGAATTTCATTGCATTTTATCATTTAACTCACCCATAACCAATAATGTTGCATAAACCAACATCACAAGAAGAAACACCATCCACAATAACACAAGAATTATCCTAGGAAACCCTTCTCAGCAAAGGAAGAAAACCAACCAAATCCTTTGCTATATTCTTCAAAACAAATACCTTCACCACCAAGAAAACATAGCACATAAGAGGGTGCTCAAACCCTAGAATACTAGCACCCATGAGAGGTTTGCACTATTCCCAAGAATGTGTACTTGTTAAAATTTACAAACTCACACAATAGATATGATTCCTCAATGGGAAATTTACCTTTACTTATACTAGACTAAACCTATCAACAAAAGTTTTTATTGGCACAAGAAGGCCTACCTCACTGTCTCAAAATATAATTAATAATAACCAGATTAATTATATTTTACATTAATTATCTATCATAATAAGGTAGGGTCGACTTGTACCCTTTACATTACAATTAGGGTTACAGGAAGGCCTAACTCTTGAACAATATATCAAGGGATGTTTCACACCCACTATGTAAATGTGTTGAACCTGGACAAAATAGATCTATCTAAACAATGATACACACATTTGCAGAGAGAATTTTAGAAAGAAGAAGAAGGAGAGAAAGAAAAGAAAAAAAA
>JZKD02S0945466.1:0-13798 GCA_000966675.3 Picea glauca | reverse complement strand
TCACGGTACCTAGAATCGACATTGGCCAGACTCACTCGGGCTCCTTGGAGGGTATACCCATGATTGTGTGTGGAAGCTTGTACCAGGGTGTAAGTCCTTTAAACAGGTTGTCAACGTAACTTTTCCACCCTGGCCCAACCCCTTCTTGTCTCATCGTCATGACATTGGATTTCATCACCAACTAGTGACTTCAGAATTAGAAGGTCTTGTTTTCTTGGTTTTGCTTCATAGATTTGACTAGCGCGTGTTGTTTGTTTACTCAAGTTGGCCATAGAATTTATTTTGTCAGATTCTAACTTGATCACAATTGACCCTCCATGTCATTCACGTAGAATGCAAGGCCTACCCCCAGAAGACCTGGAAGGTTCTCAACCCTTTCCTACCAACTCACCGGAGGGCTCTCCTCAATAGAGTGAAGTCCAAGACGTTGCCACTCCACAAGTGGAAAGAAATAACTCTTTAGAACGGTTTTGAATTACCAATTCTTGAGAGGAATTCCGACTTCCTCCTGACTCCGAGAGACGTATTGTTTGAGTGAATTCTTCTGGAGATATAGTTGTTCAGTCTTTTGGATTACCAACTGGACCTTTCACAAAACCTGAGGGTCAAGATCCTTTTTGGACCACTGGCATTTTTAAAAGGGATCTCTTTGGCTTAGGAGAAGGCGTTGATATCATGGTCACACCTGAGCTACTTGAAACATCTGATCTAGACACAATACCTTTTACCACTGCCTATTATTTTTCTGGTATATACACTCTGCCAGTGAACCACATCTTGACTATCCCTCTACAAACAATCCATTACACAATGGTCCTAGATACTACGAGTCCTCACATCGAGATTACAATGGCTAGCTAAGCCCCCATTGGCACACCACTTTCACCCAGATTCACCCCAACACTTTCGCCCAGATATCATGTGTTGAATGCTTCTATTCCCACTCCTACACAAATCTCATCCGGGACTCCTGTTGTTTCTACTCCTTCTAGGCACCATCTCATTCCCAGTTTCATTCCGACGCTTCCTCGACCCCCTTTCAGAGGACCTCTTCCATCCTCTATCAGAGGCACCGACCCTAGTGGCACCATCTCTTCTTTCACTCCTAATTACCAAATTCCTGTAGGTGGACAATTTCACCAAGGAGGCCAAACCCAATCCCCTTTTCCAGGAAAAATCCCAATTGGGATGCAACCCATGATTGGAGGGAAACCCCCACTGACCCCACCCTATGGACAAAACATACCTCCATCCTTGGCCCAGTATTAGAATTATCTTATTCAAAATAATACTCACTCGACTAGGGGGCAACAGACTCAAGCTAGCTCCTTCATACCCCCTAGTACATGCCAACCATATCCATGCACGTCCAATCCTATTTGGGGTTCGAACACGTAACCCCATTCCCCTGTTCAAGGGTACAAACCTATGAATTACTTGCCTCCATATCAAAAACTGACTCTTCCTAGATCTTTGCATTAAACGAAAACCGCTTATGGTCCCACTGGTATATCGATGGGACTCCCTCCCCAAATTCACCAGTACCCACATGTGAATAGACAGCTATCCTTCTTAGCTACCCTGGACCTCCTTGATTTGTTAAGGATTTTAAATGATCCGATCCGTCACTCTCCTCAATGGCCCACCATACCAGCCAAACTACCATCCGACATCCCTAAATTCGATGGTAAACTAGGAGAGAACCTGAACAATCATGTAATGACTTTTCACCTTTGGTGCTCATCCAACTCCTTGATGGATGACTCTATTCGTTTACGCCTTTTTCAGCAGACCCTCACAGGTTCTACCACGAAGTGGTATATATAATTACCACGAGGCTTCTTCACCGACTTCAACACCCTCGCTATGGCTTTCCTCACCCACTACCAGTTATCGATCCGCTATGAAATGGGAACTAAAATTTTGAGTTCTTTCAAACAAACCAAAGCCACTCATATCTCCGATCACATTCATGAGTGGCGACGGAGATGATGTCTCATCAAACTTGAACTTCCCGATCAGTTGTTGGCAGAGTGGTTCACGAAATCATTCGTGAACGACATCTCTTGTGACATCGCCATGGATGGAGTTGTCATAGAAGAACAGACAATCATTCGTTCTCAATACCTCAACCTTGTTTACTCCCAAACGGGTACTCTTTATGACTTACTCCCTGACGCACCTTGTCCTTCTACTTCTACTACTTCAACTACTCCTGCTACTTCTCATGCAGCTGACATAGTGATTGGCACTTTCCATGCCCAATCTCATTCCGTCCAAACCTGTAGCAACAACCCCAAATCCATTTCTTCTAATGTTCAAAATGCTTCATCTCCTATCCCTCCCACCGACAAGACTTCTGAGGTAAACTATGTTCAATCTACCCCTTTCGGCAAAAATAAATCCAAAAAAGGAAAGGGTAAGAACAAGGAGGATAAAAATAATCCGCAAACTGAGAAAACCAAAACACCACCTGTTGATGATAGGGATAAGCACAAACCTCAATACCCTTTTCTTATCTGTGGTGATGATCACTACACTAAGGATTGTCCACGACGAGCCGAGGTTACTAAGTTCCTTCAAGGGACCCCAAAACCCCCCACTCCAGCCTTGTTGTCACAATCCTTCCCTTCTCAACAACAGGCCCAATTGGTCATTCATGACCAACCTTTCCCCTCCAATACATCCTATGTCTTAATGTGTATAGGTGATTCAAAGAAGAATGACATCACACTTACCACTCGAGCCAAATATCATTCTTCCTCCAAAGAGAAGGTTGATGCAATACCTCCTTCGTTGGTCCAACCATCTCCCATGATTCCACCTACCGATGGTCATCTTCATCTCAAATGACCAAGCCTAGATATAGTCCTTCGCCCTCCTCCAAAGGGTGTTGTTCAAAAATTGGCTTTCAATCCTCATGCACGTGCTGCCCAGAACTATAGTATTGTTGAAGATCTGGCCCAAGCACCATCCTCGATGTCAGCCCTCGAATTCCTTCAGAGTTGTCCTATACAACGGAAGGCACTGTTGAAATCTATTAGTGGAATCGACCCTACGGATACAAATTTAATAATTTTTGACTTGGAAGATCACATTCCAAGGTTACCCCCTCAACTCACATTTCAAATACAAGTTATTTTCTTCGACAAAAACATTTGTAGAATAGTTATTGATGAGGGTGCCTCGACATGTGTCATGTTTATTACTTGCTGGAAAGCCATCGACTCTCCTCCTTTGACTGAATCCCACAACACACTCAAAGCCTTCAATGGCTCTATTTTTAAGCCCTACAATGTCCTCCCTTCATTTCCTATTACGTTAGAAGGAAAAATGGTCAACATTGAAGTGGAGGTCTTTGACGCTCCTCTCGATTACAACCTTCTACTTGGCCATAGCTGGATCGATTCCATGCATGTAGTTGTGTCCACCCTTTTCCATTCCGTGCATTTCCCACATCAAGGAAAAGTAGTTACCGTAGACCAAGTGGCCTTCTTTCACTTTGATGCACATACCGACAACGTACCTTTCATTGAAACCCCCCCCCTCGTGTATATGAGAACATCGGTGTGGGTCTTCTTAAATATTCCTCGTTGATGGGTACTTTCCCCATTCCACTACTCGAGGTTCCACATCCATTTTTCACCTCGATCAACATGATCTCCACCTCTATTCATGAAACCCCTGTGCCTTATGACCTGTGGATGGTACCCAACCCCGATGATCATCTTCTTTATGGCGACGAAATGCCTTTGAGTCAGGTCGAATCTGCTTATCAAGCCATTCAATCGGCAACCCCTTCTACCCCCTCTCTTGGTGATGTATCTTCGGATCCATTCCGCATCATTTTTCCCACGAACGTGATGATTATGTCTGTTATGTCCATGGAAGACACCCCTTGGGACGATGGACATCATCATTCCATCCTCTTTCTCAAACAACAAACCATCGAGGGTTACCAACGAATCTCGACTCCATCGACCATTGTCATCATTTCTGCCATTCCCGAATCTACACACGATATGTTCTACAAAGGGAACTTAAGTAATATCTCACCCACCATCCCTCGACATATCCATAAAACTTGGAGTTGTCGAAAATGTGCATATCGGAGCTTCGTGTTCCCATGACGAAGTCGTCACCTACAAGTCTCTTTTCCAAGAATTTTGTGACGTCTTCGCATCGAGCTATGAAGAAATGTTGGGGATTGACCCCGACATTGTGGTACATGAGATTAAGACATACTTGGGCACTAAACCCATCCAGCAACGACTTTGTTTGGTCCACCCACGTAAAGCAGCCACTATCAAGCTTGAAGTTGAGAAACTTATCAAAGCTGGCTTTATTTACCCTGTGGCTCTAACTGACTGGGTTTCCAATCTTGTTCCGATTGATAAGAAACAAGGCACAATCCATGTGTGCGTTGATTATAAGGAAATTAACAAAGCTTGTCCTAAAGACAACTTTCCTATCCCCTTCATTGACCAGATCGTAGATGATTGTGCTGGAATTGAAATATTCTCTCTAATGGATGGTTTCTTTGGATATAATCAAATCAATATTGTACCTGCAGACCAACACAAGACCGTTTTTATTTGTCCTTGGGGCACTTTCACCTACCAGAAACTTCTATTCGGTTTAAAGAATGCCGGTGCAACTTTTCAACATGCTATTTCTTATGCCTTTCATGATATAAAGCACATCGTGCAGCCATATCTCAATGAATTACCCACTCATTCCATGCACTGTGTAGATCATCCAATACACCTTCGCGCCATTTTCCTTCAATGTTGGTTTTACCACATATGCTTGAATCCCCACAAATGTGTTTTTTGCATAGAATCCAACCGACTTCTGGGCTTTATTGTTTCACGTCAAGGGATCAGGGTAGATCCTTTGAAGGTTGAGGTGATTCTCAATCTCCCTCCTCCTTCCTCACTTCTCCAGTTACAAAGTTTGCAAGGGAAGGCAAACTTTCTCCGTCATTTCATCCTGAACTATGCTGAGCTAACTCTTGGATTTATGTGACTTCTTAAGAAAGGTTCTGAGTTCATATGGGATACCACTTCCAATAAAGCTTTTGAATCTTTGAAACTATCTTTGACACATACCCCACTACTCTTCCCACCTGATTACAGTCGGGATTATTTCCTTTACCTCATAACCTCGGACTATACCATTGCTATGGTTCTCGTCCAGGAGCATGATTCTCATGATGAACATGTCATCTATTACTTGAGTCAGAGTCTCATGACTACTGAAACCAAGTATTTACATGTTGAAAAACTAGCCTTGGCAGTCGTCCAAGCTGTTCAACGTTTTCGGCACTATATCCTTTCTCGGAAGACTATAGTAATTTCTAACTGCAACCCTATGCAACGCATTCTTACACACCAATTGCTAGGGGGAAAATACTCCAAATGGATCGTAATACTCCAGGAGTTTAACTTATAATTCAAATGTGCTAGGTCCAATAAATCCTTGGTGTTTTCTGAGTTGATATGCGACCTTCCCTGCTCTGAGATGAAAAATGTAGTAGATGATTCATTACCCGATGAATCCCTTTTCCTGATCAGTTCCGATGACCTTTGGTATAGAGGTATCATCATATATCTCCAGACCTAGAATTTTCAGCCCAATTTGTCTAGCACTGACCACTGTTGAATACGCTACCAAGCCCGTTAGTATATTATCCTTGGTGATACTCTTTATTGTCGTGGGATTGACTCCATTTTTCGACGCTGCCTCACATTTGATGAAGCCAAGAAATCCCTAAATGACTGTCATTATGGAGCCTATGGTGGTCACATGTCTGGGTATGCTACTGCCCAGAAGATCTTACAAGGGGGATATTTTTGGCCTTCTTTATTCAATGATTGTATAATTGTCGTCCAAAAATTCCATGCTTGCCAAACCTACAACAATAAAATATGATCACACCCTGCTCCTCTACACCCTGTGGTATTCATTGGTCCTTTTGCGAAATGGGGTATCGATTTCATGACATGTTACCCTCACTTAGCCGGGGGGCATGGATACATTATTGTAGCCATATATTATTTTACGAAATGGGCCAAGGCGATGCCAACATTCGATAATACCGGAAGGACTGCAACATTATTTATATTCAATCACATCATTGTTCAGTTTGGTGTTCCTCAAGCTATCTTTACTGACCACGGTGGCCACTTTAGAAACTTCATGATGTCCAAACTCACTGAAAAGTTGGGTCTTTGCCATGAAAAATCAACACCCTATTACCCACAAGCCAACAACCAATTTGAAGCAAAAAAAAAATCCTCACTACCATGCTTCGTGAATGATAGGGATTCACAAAACAAGTTGTCACATGATGTTGTTTTCAGCATTGTGGGCTTACCAGACATCCGTTAAGTCTACTACCAGGTTTACACCATTCCATTTAGTCTATGGTCTATAAGCCATCTTGTCAATTGAATGTGAGATACCCTCCCTAAAACTAGTCGTCGAACTTCTCCCAAACACTTTTGTTGAAGAAGAACGTCTGTTGTATCTCATGCAATTAGATGAAACCCATCACAATGCCACCCTAGTTATAGAAGCCCAGAAGAAACGCGTCAAATCCCAATACAACAAACATGTCAAGCCACAGGTTTTCTCTTAAGGTGATCTGGTTCTCCTTTACGAACAAGATCGGGACATGCTCAGAGCCAGAAAATTTGAAGCTATGTGGCAAGGTCCTTATATCATCAGACGAGTTTTGGAGAAAGGATCTTATGAGTTGGTGGATTATGACGATATCCCTTTGAGTGAACCTAGAAATGGGTTGTACTTAAAGAAGTACTATGCTTAAGATCACCCATGCATGAGTGCTTGTATTTNATCATTGTTGTTGGTGGTAACCTCAGTATCCTATCTTCTTAGGGTCTTACACAAGGTGACTGTGAAGGGGTAAATCTTCACGGTACCTAGAATCGACATTGGCCAGACTCACTCGGGCTCCTTGGAGGGTATACCCATGATTGTGTGTGGAAGCTTGTACCAGGGTGTAAGTCCTTTAAACAGGTTGTCAACGTAACTTTTCCACCCTGGCCCAACCCCTTCTTGTCTCATCGTCATGACATTGGATTTCATCACCAACTAGTGACTTCAGAATTAGAAGGTCTTGTTTTCTTGGTTTTGCTTCATAGATTTGACTAGCGCGTGTTGTTTGTTTACTCAAGTTGGCCATAGAATTTATTTTGTCAGATTCTAACTTGATCACAATTGACCCTCCATGTCATTCACGTAGAATGCAAGGCCTACCCCCAGAAGACCTGGAAGGTTCTCAACCCTTTCCTACCAACTCACCGGAGGGCTCTCCTCAATAGAGTGAAGTCCAAGACGTTGCCACTCCACAAGTGGAAAGAAATAACTCTTTAGAACGGTTTTGAATTACCAATTCTTGAGAGGAATTCCGACTTCCTCCTGACTCCGAGAGACGTATTGTTTGAGTGAATTCTTCTGGAGATATAGTTGTTCAGTCTTTTGGATTACCAACTGGACCTTTCACAAAACCTGAGGGTCAAGATCCTTTTTGGACCACTGGCATTTTTAAAAGGGATCTCTTTGGCTTAGGAGAAGGCGTTGATATCATGGTCACACCTGAGCTACTTGAAACATCTGATCTAGACACAATACCTTTTACCACTGCCTATTATTTTTCTGGTATATACACTCTGCCAGTGAACCACATCTTGACTATCCCTCTACAAACAATCCATTACACAATGGTCCTAGATACTACGAGTCCTCACATCGAGATTACAATGGCTAGCTAAGCCCCCATTGGCACACCACTTTCACCCAGATTCACCCCAACACTTTCGCCCAGATATCATGTGTTGAATGCTTCTATTCCCACTCCTACACAAATCTCATCCGGGACTCCTGTTGTTTCTACTTCTTCTAGGCACCATCTCATTCCCAGTTTCATTCCGATGCTTCCTCGACCCCCTTTCAGAAGACCTCTTCCATCCTCTATCAGAGGCACCGAGCCTAGTGGCACCATCTCGTCTTTCACTCCTAATTACCAAATTTCTGTAGGTGGACAATTTCACCAAGGAGGCCAAACCCAATCCCCTTTTCCAGGAAAAATCCCAATTGGGATGCAACCCATGATTGGAGGGAAACCCCCAATGACCCCACCCTATGGAAAAAACATACCTCCATCCTTGGCCCAGTATTAGAATTATCTTATTCAAAATAATCCTCACTCGACTGGGGGGCAACAGACTCAAGCTAGCTCCTTCATACCCCCTAGTACATGCCAACCATATCCAGGCACGTCCAATCCTATTTGGGGTTCGAACACGTAACCCCATTCCCCTGTTCAAGGGTACAAACCTATGAATTACTTGCCTCCATATCAAAAACTGACTCTTCCTAGATATTTGCATTAAACGAAAACCGCTTATGGTCCCACTGGTCTATCGATGGGACTCCCTCCCCAAATTCACCAGTACCCACATGTGAATAGACAACTATCCTTCTTAGCTACCCTAGACCTCCTTGATTTGTTAAGGATTTTAAATGATCCGATCCGTCACTCTCCTCAATGGCCCACCATACCAGCCAAACTACCATCCAACATCCCTAAATTCGATGGTAAACTAGGAGAGGACCTGAACAATCATGTAATGACTTTTCACCTTTGGTGCTCATCCAACTCCTTGATGGATGACTCTATTCGTTTACGCCTTTTTCAGCAGACCCTCATAGGTTCTACCACAAAGTGGTATATATAATTACCACGAGGCTTCTTCACCGACTTCAACACCCTCGCTATGGCTTTCCTCACCCACTACCAGTTATCGATCCGCTATGAAATGGGAACTAAAATTTTGAGTTCTTTCAAACAAACCAAAGCCACTCATATCTCCGATCACATTCATGAGTGGCGACGGAGATGATGTCTCATCAAACTTGAACTTCCCGATCAGTTGTTGGCAGAGTGGTTCACGAAATCATTCGTGAACGACATCTCTTGTGACATCGCCATGGATGGAGTTGTCATAGAAGAACAGACAATCATTCGTTCTCAATACCTCAACCTTGTTTACTCCCAAACGGGTACTCTTTATGACTTACTCCCTGACGCACCTTGTCCTTCTACTTCTACTACTTCAACTACTCCTGCTACTTCTCATGCAGCTGACATAGTGATTGGCACTTTCCATGCCCAATCTCATTCCGTCCAAACCTGTAGCAACAACCCCAAATCCATTTCTTCTAATGTTCAAAATGCTTCATCTCCTATCCCTCCCACCGACAAGACTTCTGAGGTAAACTATGTTCAATCTACCCCTTTCGGCAAAAATAAATCCAAAAAAGGAAAGGGTAAGAACAAGGAGGATAAAAATAATCCGCAAACTGAGAAAACCAAAACACCACCTGTTGATGATAGGGATAAGCACAAACCTCAATACCCTTTTCTTATCTGTGGTGATGATCACTACACTAAGGATTGTCCACGACGAGCCGAGGTTACTAAGTTCCTTCAAGGGACCCCAAAACCCCCCACTCCAGCCTTGTTGTCACAATCCTTCCCTTCTCAACAACAGGCCCAATTGGTCATTCATGACCAACCTTTCCCCTCCAATACATCCTATGTCTTAATGTGTATAGGTGATTCAAAGAAGAATGACATCACACTTACCACTCGAGCCAAATATCATTCTTCCTCCAAAGAGAAGGTTGATGCAATACCTCCTTCGTTGGTCCAACCATCTCCCATGATTCCACCTACCGATGGTCATCTTCATCTCAAATGACCAAGCCTAGATATAGTCCTTCGCCCTCCTCCAAAGGGTGTTGTTCAAAAATTGGCTTTCAATCCTCATGCACGTGCTGCCCAGAACTATAGTATTGTTGAAGATCTGGCCCAAGCACCATCCTCGATGTCAGCCCTCGAATTCCTTCAGAGTTGTCCTATACAACGGAAGGCACTGTTGAAATCTATTAGTGGAATCGACCCTACGGATACAAATTTAATAATTTTTGACTTGGAAGATCACATTCCAAGGTTACCCCCTCAACTCACATTTCAAATACAAGTTATTTTCTTCGACAAAAACATTTGTAGAATAGTTATTGATGAGGGTGCCTCGACATGTGTCATGTTTATTACTTGCTGGAAAGCCATCGACTCTCCTCCTTTGACTGAATCCCACAACACACTCAAAGCCTTCAATGGCTCTATTTTTAAGCCCTACAATGTCCTCCCTTCATTTCCTATTACGTTAGAAGGAAAAATGGTCAACATTGAAGTGGAGGTCTTTGACGCTCCTCTCGATTACAACCTTCTACTTGGCCATAGCTGGATCGATTCCATGCATGTAGTTGTGTCCACCCTTTTCCATTCCGTGCATTTCCCACATCAAGGAAAAGTAGTTACCGTAGACCAAGTGGCCTTCTTTCACTTTGATGCACATACCGACAACGTACCTTTCATTGAAACCCCCCCCCTCGTGTATATGAGAACATCGGTGTGGGTCTTCTTAAATATTCCTCGTTGATGGGTACTTTCCCCATTCCACTACTCGAGGTTCCACATCCATTTTTCACCTCGATCAACATGATCTCCACCTCTATTCATGAAACCCCTGTGCCTTATGACCTGTGGATGGTACCCAACCCCGATGATCATCTTCTTTATGGCGACGAAATGCCTTTGAGTCAGGTCGAATCTGCTTATCAAGCCATTCAATCGGCAACCCCTTCTACCCCCTCTCTTGGTGATGTATCTTCGGATCCATTCCGCATCATTTTTCCCACGAACGTGATGATTATGTCTGTTATGTCCATGGAAGACACCCCTTGGGACGATGGACATCATCATTCCATCCTCTTTCTCAAACAACAAACCATCGAGGGTTACCAACGAATCTCGACTCCATCGACCATTGTCATCATTTCTGCCATTCCCGAATCTACACACGATATGTTCTACAAAGGGAACTTAAGTAATATCTCACCCACCATCCCTCGACATATCCATAAAACTTGGAGTTGTCGAAAATGTGCATATCGGAGCTTCGTGTTCCCATGACGAAGTCGTCACCTACAAGTCTCTTTTCCAAGAATTTTGTGACGTCTTCGCATCGAGCTATGAAGAAATGTTGGGGATTGACCCCGACATTGTGGTACATGAGATTAAGACATACTTGGGCACTAAACCCATCCAGCAACGACTTTGTTTGGTCCACCCACGTAAAGCAGCCACTATCAAGCTTGAAGTTGAGAAACTTATCAAAGCTGGCTTTATTTACCCTGTGGCTCTAACTGACTGGGTTTCCAATCTTGTTCCGATTGATAAGAAACAAGGCACAATCCATGTGTGCGTTGATTATAAGGAAATTAACAAAGCTTGTCCTAAAGACAACTTTCCTATCCCCTTCATTGACCAGATCGTAGATGATTGTGCTGGAATTGAAATATTCTCTCTAATGGATGGTTTCTTTGGATATAATCAAATCAATATTGTACCTGCAGACCAACACAAGACCGTTTTTATTTGTCCTTGGGGCACTTTCACCTACCAGAAACTTCTATTCGGTTTAAAGAATGCCGGTGCAACTTTTCAACATGCTATTTCTTATGCCTTTCATGATATAAAGCACATCGTGCAGCCATATCTCAATGAATTACCCACTCATTCCATGCACTGTGTAGATCATCCAATACACCTTCGCGCCATTTTCCTTCAATGTTGGTTTTACCACATATGCTTGAATCCCCACAAATGTGTTTTTTGCATAGAATCCAACCGACTTCTGGGCTTTATTGTTTCACGTCAAGGGATCAGGGTAGATCCTTTGAAGGTTGAGGTGATTCTCAATCTCCCTCCTCCTTCCTCACTTCTCCAGTTACAAAGTTTGCAAGGGAAGGCAAACTTTCTCCGTCATTTCATCCTGAACTATGCTGAGCTAACTCTTGGATTTATGTGACTTCTTAAGAAAGGTTCTGAGTTCATATGGGATACCACTTCCAATAAAGCTTTTGAATCTTTGAAACTATCTTTGACACATACCCCACTACTCTTCCCACCTGATTACAGTCGGGATTATTTCCTTTACCTCATAACCTCGGACTATACCATTGCTATGGTTCTCGTCCAGGAGCATGATTCTCATGATGAACATGTCATCTATTACTTGAGTCAGAGTCTCATGACTACTGAAACCAAGTATTTACATGTTGAAAAACTAGCCTTGGCAGTCGTCCAAGCTGTTCAACGTTTTCGGCACTATATCCTTTCTCGGAAGACTATAGTAATTTCTAACTGCAACCCTATGCAACGCATTCTTACACACCAATTGCTAGGGGGAAAATACTCCAAATGGATCGTAATACTCCAGGAGTTTAACTTATAATTCAAATGTGCTAGGTCCAATAAATCCTTGGTGTTTTCTGAGTTGATATGCGACCTTCCCTGCTCTGAGATGAAAAATGTAGTAGATGATTCATTACCCGATGAATCCCTTTTCCTGATCAGTTCCGATGACCTTTGGTATAGAGGTATCATCATATATCTCCAGACCTAGAATTTTCAGCCCAATTTGTCTAGCACTGACCACTGTTGAATACGCTACCAAGCCCGTTAGTATATTATCCTTGGTGATACTCTTTATTGTCGTGGGATTGACTCCATTTTTCGACGCTGCCTCACATTTGATGAAGCCAAGAAATCCCTAAATGACTGTCATTATGGAGCCTATGGTGGTCACATGTCTGGGTATGCTACTGCCCAGAAGATCTTACAAGGGGGATATTTTTGGCCTTCTTTATTCAATGATTGTATAATTGTCGTCCAAAAATTCCATGCTTGCCAAACCTACAACAATAAAATATGATCACACCCTGCTCCTCTACACCCTGTGGTATTCATTGGTCCTTTTGCGAAATGGGGTATCGATTTCATGACATGTTACCCTCACTTAGCCGGGGGGCATGGATACATTATTGTAGCCATATATTATTTTACGAAATGGGCCAAGGCGATGCCAACATTCGATAATACCGGAAGGACTGCAACATTATTTATATTCAATCACATCATTGTTCAGTTTGGTGTTCCTCAAGCTATCTTTACTGACCACGGTGGCCACTTTAGAAACTTCATGATGTCCAAACTCACTGAAAAGTTGGGTCTTTGCCATGAAAAATCAACACCCTATTACCCACAAGCCAACAACCAATTTGAAGCAAAAAAAAAATCCTCACTACCATGCTTCGTGAATGATAGGGATTCACAAAACAAGTTGTCACATGATGTTGTTTTCAGCATTGTGGGCTTACCAGACATCCGTTAAGTCTACTACCAGGTTTACACCATTCCATTTAGTCTATGGTCTATAAGCCATCTTGTCAATTGAATGTGAGATACCCTCCCTAAAACTAGTCGTCGAACTTCTCCCAAACACTTTTGTTGAAGAAGAACGTCTGTTGTATCTCATGCAATTAGATGAAACCCATCACAATGCCACCCTAGTTATAGAAGCCCAGAAGAAACGCGTCAAATCCCAATACAACAAACATGTCAAGCCACAGGTTTTCTCTTAAGGTGATCTGGTTCTCCTTTACGAACAAGATCGGGACATGCTCAGAGCCAGAAAATTTGAAGCTATGTGGCAAGGTCCTTATATCATCAGACGAGTTTTGGAGAAAGGATCTTATGAGTTGGTGGATTATGACGATATCCCTTTGAGTGAACCTAGAAATGGGTTGTACTTAAAGAAGTACTATGCTTAAGATCACCCATGCATGAGTGCTTGTATTT
>JZKD02S0945454.1:204254-214354 GCA_000966675.3 Picea glauca | reverse complement strand
GTTCACTTCAGAGGTTTTACCGGTGGGAGGAGCAGGAGACGGAGCATTTTGAACATTAGAAGATGTGGATTTAGGGGTTGTAGTTGAAACAGAATGTGAGTGGGTATGAGTAGTACCAATCACACCACCAGCCGCATGCGAGGCAGCTGGAGCAGTTGAAGTGTTGGAAGTACTAGGACGAGGTAGTTCAGGAAGCAAATCGTAAAGTGTTCCCGTTTGCGAATAAACGAGATCAAGATACTGAGCGCGGCTTATAGCCTGCTCTTCTATAACAACACCACCCATAGCAATGTATTTACCAATCTCGTTCACAAAAGATTTCGTGAACCTTTCGGCGAGTAACTGATCAGGGAGTTCAAGTTTGATGAGACGTCGTCTCGGTCTCCACTCATGTATATGATCCGAGATGTGAGTACCTTTCGTTTGTTTGAAAGAAGTCAGGATCTCAGTCCCAATATCGTAACGGATCGGTAACTGGTAATGTGTGAGAAAAACCATAGCTAAGGTGTTGAAATCAAAAAAGAAACCTCGTGGCAATTCAATATACCACTTCCCAGCCGAACCGGTAAGGGTTCGTTGAAAAAGACGTATACGAATGGAGTCATCCATCAGCGAATTGGATGAACACCATAAATGGAAAGTCATGACATGATTATTTGGGTCCTCTCCTGGCTTGCCATCAAATTTCGGAATATCCGATGGGAGTTTAGCAGGAATAGCAGGCCATTGGGGAGAGTGACGAATAAGATCATTTAGAATCCTAGACAAATCTGGCAAATCCAAGGTAGCAAGAAAAGGCAACTGTCGGTTTACTTGCGGGTACTGATGGCTTTGGGGTGGAAGCCCCGTCGGCAAACCAGTAGGAGCGTAAGTAGACTGTCCGTAGAGGGAAGCCCCTGGCTGATTTGGTGGTGGTCGGATAGGATAGTAACCCCAAGGATTATAACCTTGAGTTTGAGCAGGGACCTGGGGTTGAGTAGTCTGACTCGAACCCCAAATAGGATTAGTTACCCCTGGATAAGGTTGGCCAACTGTAGAGACAGCTTTCTGCCCCCCAGCACTCTGAGGAAAGTTTTGTAAAAGTTGAGTCCAATACTAGGCCAATTCAGGGGGTATATTTTGTCCAAAAGGTGAGGTTGGTCCCCCTATGGTAGGTATAGTTCCACCCAAAAGTTGTGTGCCAACCGTAGGTTGTGTAGTAACTGTATTGTGTCCGGGAAAATGAAAAGGAATTGTACCACCCTGTCCACCAATGGGAATCTGTGTGTTGGGTGCAACAGTCGGAATAGTGCCACTAGGATTAGGATTACCAAAAGGAAAAGGTGGGAGTGTCGGAATAAAACGAGGAACCTCATACCCGGGAAAAGGAGGACCACCTGGAGAACCGGATGGGGTTTGCGGAGGTGTTGGATTAGGAGGATTTAACAGAGCATTCAACGCATGGTAACCGGGTGGTAATGTCGGGATGACATCGGGTATTCACTGGGTATTGATAGGAGGGAGAGTAGTTGCAGTAATTCTGGTTTGGACACTCGTAGTATTCTCGAGATGGGTCATCTCAGGAGGAAGAAAAAAACGATAAGTGGTAGTCTCGGGTGTAGTCTTTGTTTCAGGAGACACATGAGGGTTGATTTCGTAAACAGGGGGTGACTCTGTACCGAAAAGAACTCGTCGGAAATTACCGGACCAAAAAGGATCTTGGCCTACTACACTGTGAGAAGGCTCAACAGTCGATTCAGAAGATGTAACAACGGTTTCTTCAGAAGGATTTAATCGTCCAACAGGTCGTTCACCACGACGAACGCGATAGTCCTCTATAGTATTGGTAACTCGAAAATCTTGTAGAGAGTCAGTTCGTTCGACTTGTGGAAGTGGTGTGGTGACAACTGGAACTTCACTGGTTTCCCCTTGTGGTGAAGTAACCACCGGGACTTCAGTCTGATGGGGTGAACCCTCAGGTGTACCAGTAGGTTGAGGATCGTCCAGATGCTCTGGAGATAATCCTTGCANGGCTAAGGTGGAAAAGTTACGTTGACGACCTGCTTAACAGACTTACGCCCTGGTGCAAGCTCCCACACATAATCGTGGGTATACCCTCCAAGGAGCCCGAGTGAGTTTGATCAATTTCAATTCCAGGTACCATGAAGAATTTCCCCTCCACAGTCACCTTGGGTAAGAACCTAGAGAGATAAGCCACTAAGGTCACCACAAACAACAGTACAGCCTGGGGGAACAGTCGTCAGTTTGATCCACACGCAAGGGTAGGGTATCTAGCCCAAAACCAACTCAAAGGCTTCCACTCATAATTGTGGGCATACCTCAGAGTGATCCCCGTAATACGTGCAATCTCTACACCGATGTCAACAAAGCAAGGTTAGTAACTCTGCCAACACCAATGTGACCTAGTGCTTGACCCTTGTGTTAGAAGGGTGTCCCAGGACAATATGCTGCAAATGGAATTTAACACTCCCTAACTCAAGATTCTATTGTGTGTTTTTGAGATTTTGGAGAGTGTGTCTCTCTTCCTAATCCAAAGCACTAGCCTAGCTAAATGTTGGTGTAAAAGAGCCCTAGAAAAGAGTTACTAGATCAATTTTAATATTACGCAATTTTTTAAAAGCTGTTGTTTACTCAAAGGTAACGGAAGTGAAACTCATGGTGTGTGACTCTGACCCAAATAATGCAAGGATAATGATGAAATATAAGCCTTTTCATTCCATTAATCCTAGTTATGGGAGAGAGAGAAAATTTTCCAAATCAACTCTGTACTACAATGCAAATGCAATGCACAATTTCATTTCAGATGCCAATACAAACAATCATTTATCAATGAACAATCTCTAAAGGTCTTTTTCCAAATACTTCAATAAGCTTCTAAAATTTGATTTTCAATGTCTTTGAAAAAGCAAAAACAAAAACTTGAAAGAAAACTGTTGTTCACTTTCCAAGAAGAACTCTAATCAACGAGAAAAGAAAATCAAACCGTAAAGAAAAAACGATAACAACCCAACCAACACTTTCAATGAAAGTAAAAACAAAAAACAAACCAAGGAGGCTTCTCAATGCAAACGAAAAATATTCTTTCGAACCACCAAGCAAAAGAGAAAACACCAAACACTTGACTCTCTACCAATCACTGGTTCTCAGTCAATCAGACACAACCAACTCCAGAAGTCAGAGAGAAAGAAAATGCCAAACAGAGCCAAGAAATGAAATTCAAGTTACCAAGGGCAAGAAAGACCTAGAAACCCTAAATCTGTTCCAACAAGAAAACTACAACAAGAGATGTATAAGTCAATGACCCAATAAGCCAAAAAGACACAAATCAACTATTCTAAGCAATTAAAAAAGTCAAAACTTAATTTCAAAATTTTCCAAAATCTTGCTCGCAGGCCAACAGTATTACACAGTGCGAGAAGATTGGATTCTCCCAGGCCACCTTGAAGCAAGGTGCGAGGTGTTCGCACTGGACCCTATATGCAGGGTGTGAACTTGACTAGTTCTCGTAGGATGTCAATGGACATAGTGCGAGAACTCCTAAATATAATAAAAATTTTGAAAAAGAAAGCAAAATTCAAGCTGGCTTATAGACCCAGAAGGTCTCTTAGGATATCCTGAGGACTCAGACACTGACAAAACATGAGAAAAAATAAAATAGAGCAAATGGCCACAGGAAATTCAAAAACCATAAAGAAGAAGGGGATAGGTCCCCAGTGGAGTCACCAATTTTGTTTCAGGATAAATCCGTAAGTGCGGACACAAACCGATCTCCCTAGATCCACCTGGATCTAGAACAAATCATGACAGAATAATACACTTTCCCTAGATCTAGCCTATTGAATGAACTAAGAGATAAGGATTATGGACATACCTTATGAACGCTTTCCTTATGTCTCTATTGTTCCAAGCTTTGATCCAATGCTCTTGCACTGTTCAAATCACAACAGTACAAACCAATCGAAGTAAAGGCAGATTAATATATTCAATAGCTAGTCTATACATATGATCAAGGAATTATGTAATAAAGTGNTGCAAGGATAATGATGAAATATAAGCCTTTTCATTCCATGAATCCTAGTTATGGGAGAGAGAGAAAATTTTCCAAATCAACTATGTACTACAATGCAAATGCAATGCACAATTTCATTTCAGATGCCAATACAAACAATCATTTATCAATGAACAATCTCTAAAGGTCTTTTTCCAAATACTTCAATAAGCTTCTAAAATTTGATTTTCAATGTCTTTGAAAAAGAAAAAAGAAAAACTTGAAAGAAAATTGTTGTTCACTTTCCAAGAAGAACTCTAATCAACGAGAAAAGAAAATCAAACCGTAAAGAAACAACGATAACAACCCAACCAACACTTTCAATGAAAGTAAAAACAAAAAACAAACCAAGGAGGCTTCTCAATGCAAACGAAAAATGTTCTTTCGAACCACCAAGCAAAAGAGAAAACACCAAACACTTGACTCTCTACCAATCACTGGTTCTCAGTCAATCATACACAACCAACTCCAGAAGTCAGAGAGAAAGAAAATGCCAAACAGAGCCAAGAAACGAAAGTCAAGTTACCAAGGGCAAGAAAGACCTAGAAACCCTAAATCTGTTCCAGCAAGCAAACTACAACAAGAGATGTATAAGTCAATGACCCAATAAGACAAAAAGACACAAATCAACTGTTCTGAGCAATTGAAAAAGTCAAAACTTAATTTCAAAATTTTCCAAAATCTTGCTCGCAGGCCAACAGTATTACACAGTGCGAGAAGATTGGATTCTCGCAGGCCACCTTGAAGCAAGGTGCGAGGTGTTCACACTGGACCCTATATGCAGGGTGCGAACTTGACTAGTTCTCGTAGGCTGTCAATGGACATAGTGCGAGAACTCCTAAAGATAACAAAAATTTTGAAAAAGAAAGCAAAATTCAAGCTGGCTTATAGACCCAGAAGGTCTCTCAGGATATCCTGAGGACTCAGACACTGACAAAACATGAGAAAAAAGAAAATAGAGAAAATGGCCACAGGAAATTCAAAAACCATAAAGAAGAAGGGGATAGGTCCCCAGTGGAGTCACCAATTTTGTTTCAGGATAAATCCGTAAGTGCGGACACAAACCGATCTCCCTAGNTTTATTCTTTTTCAAAATATTCAAAAAAGAACAAAAAAAATCAAATATACCCCAAAAAGAGGATGGGAAAAGTATTTTCTTTGTTGGAAGCATTATGAGTCGCCCTTGGATAAAGCACATCTGTCTATTTGATGCATTAGACTATGGGATGTAGTACGACCTTAGGAAGCTTTGCTCGTTATAAAGTTGTGTCCTCCATCGTTTGGTTACTCTTCCAAACATATGGAGAGTTTACGTTGCCTCCTGCTTCGTAGACTTATGATTAACAGATATGTTGCCTGAGTCTTATCACTTGTCGTGCTATTGTCCAAGGGAAGTTTATTACTTAGCCTGAGTCAGCCACTCTGCAATATGTCTCTTGTCCGCATACCCGGCCATCCTAAACGTCTAATCAAGTCTTTGTTCGAAATCATTGAAGCCTTCAGTCCGATCATCAAGATTATCAAGTACGTAACCGACGAGCCGTCGAAGACCTCTGGGTAGTGTAGTCGTACACTCACACTCCTACCCGAGTTTTAGAAGACTTTGAAGTCGTTGCTCGAGCTCTTAAGTACAGCCATCAGGCCGAATTAGCTTCTGAGAGATGGATACTTCATATGTATATCTTTCTGATTTCGAGATGTAGCTTCGCTGTGTATTGTTCCCGGCTACTCTTTATAGTTATTTGACATGGATCTACAATGTATTTGATTGGTAGCCATGGTTCTGATTTGTCCCGAGCATGGGTATGCCCGCCTCGGTGAGACATTTGATTTTTTTTGCAGACGACACTTCCCGATTCCTGATTCCTAGGCTCACTCATTCAACATCTCAGTACAGATTGGTAAAGAATTGGTAATGTATTTCGGCCATCAGATTCTCTTCTGACCTCACACATTAGGGGGCATATGTTATAACCCTAAAATGCACTACACAGGTTTACCTGGAATCAGGCCAACTCATGCCTCTTCCTAGCCAAAGCCATGCTGAACAAATCCTCAAAAAACCACTTAAATCAAGGAACCCGCGCCCTAACCTTTCACTGGGCGCAGGTAACCACTTTCTGCCCTTCTACTGCACGCGGGTGACCGTGGGCTAACCAACTATAGCCCGCGGTTACCTAACAAAGCAGAAAATCAAGGAAGTTTCCGTCGGGACGAAGAGATTTTTGTCAGTTAACTGGAACTCCCAGCCATGCATGGCCGAGAGTTCGCCAAAAACCCTAGCTCCGTCTAGCCTATAAAAGGAGGGGTAGGGGTACTATTCAAGGAGGAAAAAATCATAGCAAAGAAACTCTGCCAAATTGCCAAGTCCATTATTGTCCCAACCCTTTAGCTTTGCCTCAANATCAGGCCAACTCATGCCTCTTCCTAGCCAAAGCCATGCTGAACAAATCCTCAAAAAACCACTTAAATCAAGGAACCTGCGCCCTAACCTTTCACTGGGCACGGGTAACCACTTGCTGCCCTTCTACTGCACGTGGGTGACCGCGGGCTAACCCACTACAGCCCGCGGTTACCTAACAAAGCAGAAAATCAGGGAATTTTCCGTCGGGACAAAGAGATTTTTGTCAGTTAACTGGAACTCCCAGCCATGCATTGCCGAGATTTCGCCAAAAATCCTAGCTCCTTCTAGCCTATAAAAGGAGGGGTAGGGGTACTATTCAAAAAGGGAAAAAATCATAGCAAAGAAACTCTACCAAATTGCCAAGTCCATTATTGTCCCAACCCTTTAGCTTTGCCTCAAGCATCAGGAGAAATTCATGCTGCAGCAGTTGGAGGACAAAAGAAGAGGAGGAGCCCAGGATCAGGATCGAGGAACGGTGGCCGGTCTCAGAATTCATTGTAAGTGATTCATTTTGAGACTAATGAAAAAGATGCTTTTCCTGTCCCAAGTACATGAATCTAATCTATGTTATTTGATTTATGTTTTATTTCTAACCCTCTAGTAGATCAGTAGCATGCATGTGTAGTCTTGCCTTGATTGCAAGAAGCTTTGTGGAAGGAGCAGCAACCAGGAAATAAAGGCTCAACGGAGGATCTACTTCAATCATCAGTAAAGAGGTGAGTCGATTCTTCCCATGCTTGCATGAGAAAAGGGGTTGATATTTTGGGTAGAAGGTTAAAAGTTAAATCTTAAGGGTCATGATCTGTGTACAAGCTCAAAACCCTAGCTTGTTAGTCCGTAGGGTAGAATACCTCACAACACAAGCATGTGGGGAAATTTGAGGTTTCCGAGCCGGTTGAGAGAAAAAATTCCCAAGGGAAGGGAATAGGGGGTTTCCACGTTCGGTTGGGTGACAGACGCTGCCCATGTACGAGTGTGGAAAACTTGGGGTTTCCACGCCCATTCGGGTGACGGAAGCCGCCCAAATTGCGAAGCGTGGGTAACTATGGGTTTCCATCTGTTCGCCCAAAGTTCCAACATGGGAAACTTGCAGTTTCCATGCCCCCATGCGAGGGAGAGAAACATGGGGTTTCCAGGCCGACCAAGGGCATATCTGTTGCCCAAGTGTGTAGGGGAATTCGGGTTTTTTGGGCCGGTCGAGAGCGAAGCTCCCCAATTGCAAGTAATCGGGGTCCGATCGGGCGATGGATGTTTCCCATGTGTGAGTGTGGGAAACTTGGGGTTTCCATGCCCGTCTGGGCGATGGAAGTAGCTCGGATTGCGAAGTGCGGGGAGATTGGGGTTTCCATCCGTCCATCCAAAAAATGTTCCATCGTGGGAAACTTCCTGCTTCCATGCCCCCGCCCAAGTGCGAGGGCGGGAAACTTGGGGGGTTTCCATGGTCGACCAGGCAACGAAAGCCGCCCAAGTGCAAGTGCAGGAAACTTGGGGTCTCCGTGCCCAGCCACGATGGGAAGCGCCCAAAAGTGCAAGCGTGGGAAACTTGGGGTTTCCATGCCCGACCATCGAGAAAAATCATCCAAGTGCAGGGAACACAGGTTTTTCATGTCCGACCGTGAGGGAAATCGTCTGGGTGTGGTGGGAAGCACCGAGTTTCCATGCACGACCGCAATGGAAAACCTCTATAGTTGCGACAAAATTAGGGGTTTCCATGTACGACCACGATGGAAAACCTCCGCAGTTGCGACAAAATTCAGGGTTTCCGTGTACGATCGCAGTGGAAAACCTATGTAGCTGTGATGAAATTCGGGGTTTCCAAGTCAACCGAGAGTGAAATCACCCATGCGTGGGGAGTTTCCATGTCCGGTTGCGAAGGAAGCCGCCCAAGCACAAGTGTGAGAAACCTGGGGGTTTCCATGTCTGGCTGCCACGAAAGCCACCCAAAAGCGCAAGCATGGGAAACCTGGGGTTTCCATGTCCGGCTGCAACGGAAACCACCCAAAATCGCAAGCGTGGTAAACCTGGGGTTTCCATATTTGACCGCGATGAAAGTGAACCAAGCGTAAGTGTGGGAAACCTGGGGCTTCCATGTTCGGCCACGATGGGAGCTGCCCAAGATAAGTGTGGGAAACTTAGGTATTTCATTTCCGTCCGCGATTGGAACCGTGAAAGTGTGGGAAATTTGGGGTTTCCAGGCCCGGACGCGAGAGAACCGGTGCGAGCATAGAAAATTCAATTTTTCTGCGTTTTGTCGTGACAGGAAACCACACAAGTGTGGGAAAATTTAGGGTTCCCATGTTGGTCAAGAAAGAATAATCATGCACGTGCAGGAAAATATGAGGTTTTCGAGTCAGTCGAGAAACCGACCGTGCAGGAGTGGGAAATCCAGGGTTTCCATGTCCAGCCACGAAAGAAATCGTGAAAGTGACGGAAAAATCGAGGTTTTCAAGTCTGTCAAGAAAGAAACCATGCAAGTATGGGAAATTCTAGGTTTCCATGTCCGGTTGCGACGAAAATCATGCAAGTGCAGGGAAATTTGAGGTTTTCGTGCCCTGTCGCGACAAAAACGGTGCAAGTGTGGGGAAATTTTGGGTCTTTGTGTCCAGCTGCTACAGAAACCATGCAAGTGCGGGGAAATTTCGGGTCTTTGTGTCTGGCCGCTACGAAAATGATGCAAGTGCGGGGAAATTCATGGTTTCTGGGTCCAGTCACGATGAAAACTGTGCAAGTGCGAGGAATTCGGGGTTTCCATGTCGCGACGTGATGGGAATCGTCCAAGTGCGGGATATCCATGGTTTCCATGTCCTATTGCAATATAAATCGTCCAAGTGCGATGGAATAGGACATGGAAACCATCGCACTGTCGTGGAAAGGAACGGGACATGCCGTGATGGAAACCATCCAAGTGAGGGGGAATTCAGGGTTTCCGTGTTTGATCGTGAGATGTAAACCATGCAAGTGCAGGAAGCCCCTGGTGGTGCATCGTTGCCTTGCCTCGACTGCAGGGGCGTGACCAACATGCCCCTACTACAATTGGACTATGCCTCTTCACTTAAGGACCATCGATAACTGTGCCTTGAGCTACAGTTTGTTAGATATGCAACCAAGTTCTCTAACAATAGGCACACATCCAACTGTGGCCTTAAAGCATCCCAGTTATGTTTTAACACCTGGCCAATACTCATCAATACCTATCCATCCACAACAACACAAGGAGCAATAACATCCAACAAGTATAAAGAGACCACAACACACCATTATGGGTGGTGTTGGAGCCGGAAGTCACTCCTGGATTGCTAGCGGGAGCAGAGCCCGACGCCCATCAGTTTAATGTCACGTTTTATTTTTAAAGGGGTGATCAGATGGAAGGAAACTCAAAGCACTACAGTCTCAACTCGGAAACTAGGCCAGGCATGCATGATCGAGTGAGGTCTTGATGAACTTCAAACAGTGAGTCGTCGTAAAAGGTGAGTAGGTGGAAGACTTACGCAAGAAGGGTGCAAAGGTCTATAATAAACATCATGTTCATAATAGACTGGAGGAGAAAGTATTCAAACCTAAAGTCTCTTTATGTTCAAATACAGAAAACCAGAGAGTACAAAAATGCTACGACAAATCCTTTATCATAACATAACTGCAACAATCCAC
>JZKD02S0945454.1:46833-78146 GCA_000966675.3 Picea glauca | reverse complement strand
AAAAGGTATTATTATTTGTATGCAAGTCTTTTAGAGCAGAAAATTAGTAAGATTGCATTCTCATTCATTTCTTCTAGATTCCCATTGTATTAAATATCCATTACTCTTGTACATTTGATTCATTCATTATTTCTTTATGATTGTTGTATACATTTAAAAGGGTGGTTTTGAGTCTAAGTGAATCTTAGGTGTTGATTGAGTTTGATGATTTTGAGTTTCCTGGACTTATTTTTTATTTCACGTACCTTTGGATTCCTTGCACTTTAATTTCACATAGATTCAATCACCAATGGATAGATTAAAGGTCTAACTCATGAGACATGGCCTTCCTGCATTGGAATTCTTCCTAAGGTGTTAGTTTCTATTGTGAATTTCATTTCCATTTGCTTGTTTCTTTTATTGCATTTAAGTGTGGATCCGCTATAGGAAATAATCATTGAAGGACATAAGACTTGAGTAAGCTACTCATGATTAATCATACGAATATCACCCAAAGTGCCTAAAAGATTGTGATCTAAGCCTTTATAGCACTAAGTATTCATACATCCCAATGATGAATCCTTAGTGTTAATTTGTTGTAGTGTGGGTTTGAAGATTGTTTTTCTGACTTTAGATTAGGCTAGACTAGGATTTAATCATGCATTTCCTGTGCCTTCACCTCGAAGCTTACGAGCCTCGGTTGATAATTAAATGTGGGAATTAATAGTGCATATATTTATCCCCAACAACAAGAATGGGAATGTCAGGGTTTCCATGTCCGGTCGTGATGAAAACCATGCAAGTGCGGAGAAATTTGGGGTTTCTGTGCCCTGTCGGGATGAAAACGGTGAAAGTGCGGGAAATTTCGGGTCTTCATGTCCATCCATTACAGAAACCGTGCAAGTGCTGGGAAATTCATGGTTTCCAGGTTCGATCATGACGAAAACCATGCAAGTACAAGGAATCTAGGGTTTCCATGTCCCTACGTGATGGGAATTGTCCAAGTGTGGGATATTCGGGGCTTCCATGTCCTGTCGCAACATAAACCATCCAAGTGCAGGGGAATTCGGGGTGTCCGTGTCCAACCGTGATGGAAACTATCAAAGTGTGAGGGAATTTGGGGTTTTTTGTTTGACTGTGAGATGGAAACCACACAAGTGTGAGAAACCCCTGGCAGTGCATCACTGCCTTGCCTCAGCCGTAGGGGTGTGACCAACATGCCCTACTACAATCATACTATGCCTCTTCACTTAAGGACCATCAATAACTATTCCTTGAGCTACAGTTTGTTAGATATGAAATCGAGTTCTCTAACAATAGGCACACATCCA
This sequence comes from Picea glauca, assembly GCA_000966675.3. Taxonomy (NCBI): domain Eukaryota; kingdom Viridiplantae; phylum Streptophyta; class Pinopsida; order Pinales; family Pinaceae; genus Picea; species Picea glauca. The sequence continues at coordinate 76,836 of JZKD02S0945454.1, read as the reverse complement.
ATCATGGCCTTAAAGTATCCTGATTATTTTTTAACACCTAGCCAATACTCAACAGTACCTAGCCATCCACAACAACATAAGGAATAATAGCATCCAACAAGTATAAAGATACCACAACACACCATTATGGGTGTATTCCTTAAGCTTATTAATATGAAGAGTGTTTCCAAAGATACAACAAGGGGGTGGGTGCATTTTTCTCCTTGCGACTCTTTTGTAGAAATAAAAATAAGTCATGACACCTCTCCCTAGTACCCAAAATAATTGCACAATCCAACCCCTGATGCATCCGTGGATCTCCCTCCTGTAGTGCCTCTTCCTTTCTTACCACAACCTCAGTTTAACTCTGCAGTGCCTCAGACACTTTCCAAGATGTCTAAGTCCTTTATGAAGACATCGTCCAAGTAGTTCACTATGCCCCCAAACCTAGACTTTGCACCTCATAACACCTTGTCCATCCTTGTCAGGCACTCATCAATTTAACTCTTATTGGATGACTTCGCACGATGGAGGTGTCCTCCTTATATATTGGAAAATGTGCCTTGCAATCCACTCCATGTCCAATGTGGACCCAACGTGCAATCCACCCAATCATACGCTGAGTCTTTCATGCACCCACAGTCTACCTGGGGATCCAACTCGACTTAGCGCTCCCAAGTCACCTGACACCGTGATGTTTTTGGCTCGGTGACTTGGCCCACCCAAGTCATACTCCATCCGGACTATGCCTCACTCAGGGCATGCCCATACTATGCTCTGAGACAATCATGCCAAGTTACATTAAACATGCATTGTTTACGCTTAGAAAATTACATAGTTCTATACTTAGTCATTTAAGCCATTATGAACATGTAATCATCCATACAGGATAAAGAGACATAAGTGTGGTTGGGAAACATGAACTGTGCCTGACACCCATAGATCACAATGTATATAATGTTACAATGAGATACAATCACAAGAGGGGAGCTGCAACTCCATACAAATACATACAGAATTCAGCCAAGTCACTTCGATAAATTTTTCCTCACTTCACCGTCACATAGGACCCCCCTGCCACAACCTGAGTCTGCCTTGCACGTCTGTTGCAAGTCTCCTCTCCATCACGTGCACTTCCAAATTGTCCAATGAATCAACTTCGAGACTCGTCATGTTCTCTCCACCGAGATGCCCAACCGAGACACTTAGTCGAATCTATCTTCACTCTTCTCTACCCGAGTTGTTCTTCCTTGACTCATGCCTTACTTATATGTGCTCATTCAATCCCGTGGATCACCATACCATTTTGCATGATAATCGGGTTGACTCACCAACTCACTGCATGGGTCCTCCTAAGTCATGATGTGTCCACCCACTCTCCCATTGGTTGGGTTGTTGCACCCCAACTCGTCTGCTCGCACCTTGCCTTGCCTTACCTCTTCATACCTTGCCTTGGCTTGTGTCATGCCATGCATTGCCTTGCCTCTTCCCACCTTGTCTTGCCTTATGTTGTGCCCTACATTTCCTTGGCTTGTGTCCTGACACCTTTCCTTGCCTTGCCTTACCTAGAACATCTTAAAAAATTTAGTCTCTGACCATCTTTCCACCTTATCTGATGGTTGGCTCGTCTTCTTCCTTGGCGCTACCTTTCCTTGCCTTTTTCCATGCCCTTCCCTACCTCCTAGCGCCTTGCCTTGCCTTTTTCCATGCCCTTCCCTACCTCCTAGCACCTTGCCTTGCCTTTTTCCATGCCCTACCTTGGCTCTTGGTTCCCACCCCCACCTTGCCTCCTCGCACCTTCCCTNGAATCCCGATATTGAACCAGGGATTGGAACTTCGCTAATGCAAGCATCTGGAGATGTTCCTTGTTAAAGGGGAGATTAAACTCAAAATTTTTAATTTACGATAGTGGGTGTGTTATAGGATCCCATATTTCCAACTTGCCTTGCATTGCGTTCGGGCCCCCATCTTGCCAACTTTCCTTCCGTTGTGTTTGGGCATCGATCTTGCCAACTCGCCTTGCATTGCGTTCAAGTGCCCATCTTGTTACGGCTCTTCGTGCGTTTGGGCGCCCATATTGCCAACTTGCCTTGCATTACATTTGGGTGCCCCTCTTTCCAAGTCTCCTTGCCTTTCCCTTGGTTTCCTAACCTCCCAACCTTGGCTAGGCCATATTAAAAAATCTACCTCGAAGCCAAAATTGGTTCTTATCCATCCTCCAGCTCATCTTTTTTCCTAGTGCTCCCTTGTGTGGTCATTTTCATTATGGCTCTTCATGAGTTTGGGCTCCCATCTTGCCAACTTGCCTTTTGTTGTGATTGGGAACCCCTCTTTCCAGCTCGCCTTCCATTGCGTTTGAGCGTCCATCTTTCCAACTTGCCTTGCGTTGCATTTGGGCACCCATCTTACCAACTCACCTTTCATTGCATTTGAGTTCCCATCTTGTTACATCTCTTCATGCATTTGGGAGCCCATCTTTCCAACTTTCCTTGCATTGTGTTTGGGAGCCCCTCTTGCCAAGTCACCTTGCCTTGCCCTTGGTCGCCCAACCTTGGCTAGGCTGTATTAAAAAATCTACCTCCAAGCCAAAATTGGTTCTTATCCATCCTCCAGCTCATCTTTTTGCCTATTGCTCCCTTGTGTGGTCATTTTCGTTATGACTCTTCGTGCGTTTAGGTACCCATCTTGCCAACTCACCTTGTGTTGTTTTTGGGTGCCCATATTGCCAACTTGCCTTGCATTATGTTCGGGCACCCATCTTGCCAACTTGCATTGCGTTGCATTTGGGCATCCATCTTGCCAACTCGCCTTGCGTTGCATTCGAGTGTCCATCATGTTTCGAATCTTCGTGCGTTTGGGTGCCCATCTTACCAACTTGCCTTGCGTTGTGTTTGGATTCCCCTTTTTCCAAGTCGCCTTGCCTTTCCCTTGGTCTCCCAACCTTGGATAAGCCAAATTAAAAAATCTACCTCCAAGCCAAAATTGTTTCTTATCTATCCTCTAGCTCGTCTTTTTGCCTAGTGCTCCCTTGTATGGTCGTTTTAATTACGGCTCTTCATGTGGTTGGATGTCTTTCTTGCCAACTTGCCTTGCGTTGTGTTTGGGTGCCCCTCTTTCCAAGTTTCCTTGCCTTTCCCTTGGTCGCCCAACCTTGGATAGGACGTATTAAAAAATCTACCTCCAAGCCAAAATTGGTTCTTATCCGTCCTCTAGCTCATCTTTTTTCCCTTGTGTGGTCGTTTTCGTTACGGCTCTTTGTGCGTTTGGCCTCCCATCTTGCCAAATTTCCTTGCATTGCATTCAGGACAACTCACCTTGTGTTGCGCTCGGGCGCCCATCTTTCCAACTCACCTTACATTGTGTTTGGGTGCCCATATTTCCAACTTGCCTTGCGTTGCGTTCGGGCTCTCATCTTGCCAACTCGCCTTGCGTTGCATTTGGGCACCCATCTTACCAAATTGCCTCATGTTGCATTCGGGCACCCATCTTGCCAACTTGCCTTGCATTTCATTCGGGCGCCCATCTTGCCAACTTGCCTTGTGTTGCGTTTGGGCACCCATCTTTCCAACTCACCTTGCATTGTGTTTGGGCGCCCATATTTCCAACTCATCTTGAGTTGCGTTCAAGCACCCATATTGTTACGGATCTTCATGCATTTGGGTGCCCATATTGCCAAATTACCTTGCGTTGTGTTTGGGCACCCTTCTTTCCAAGTCACCTTGCCTTTCTATTGGTCACCCAACCTTGGCTAACCCATATTAAAAAATCTACCTCCAAGCCAAAATTGTTTCTTATTCGTCCNGAATCCCGATATTGAACCAGGGATTGGAACTTCGCTAATGCAAGCATCTGGAGATGTTCCTTGTTAAAGGGGAGATTAAACTCAAAATTTTTAATTTACGATAGTGGGTGTGTTATAGGATCCCATATTTCCAACTTGCCTTGCATTGCGTTCGGGCCCCCATCTTGCCAACTTTCCTTCCGTTGTGTTTGGGCATCGATCTTGCCAACTCGCCTTGCATTGCGTTCAAGTGCCCATCTTGTTACGGCTCTTCGTGCGTTTGGGCGCCCATATTGCCAACTTGCCTTGCATTACATTTGGGTGCCCCTCTTTCCAAGTCTCCTTGCCTTTCCCTTGGTTTCCTAACCTCCCAACCTTGGCTAGGCCATATTAAAAAATCTACCTCGAAGCCAAAATTGGTTCTTATCCATCCTCCAGCTCATCTTTTTTCCTAGTGCTCCCTTGTGTGGTCATTTTCATTATGGCTCTTCATGAGTTTGGGCTCCCATCTTGCCAACTTGCCTTTTGTTGTGATTGGGAACCCCTCTTTCCAGCTCGCCTTCCATTGCGTTTGAGCGTCCATCTTTCCAACTTGCCTTGCGTTGCATTTGGGCACCCATCTTACCAACTCACCTTTCATTGCATTTGAGTTCCCATCTTGTTACATCTCTTCATGCATTTGGGAGCCCATCTTTCCAACTTTCCTTGCATTGTGTTTGGGAGCCCCTCTTGCCAAGTCACCTTGCCTTGCCCTTGGTCGCCCAACCTTGGCTAGGCTGTATTAAAAAATCTACCTCCAAGCCAAAATTGGTTCTTATCCATCCTCCAGCTCATCTTTTTGCCTATTGCTCCCTTGTGTGGTCATTTTCGTTATGACTCTTCGTGCGTTTAGGTACCCATCTTGCCAACTCACCTTGTGTTGTTTTTGGGTGCCCATATTGCCAACTTGCCTTGCATTATGTTCGGGCACCCATCTTGCCAACTTGCATTGCGTTGCATTTGGGCATCCATCTTGCCAACTCGCCTTGCGTTGCATTCGAGTGTCCATCATGTTTCGAATCTTCGTGCGTTTGGGTGCCCATCTTACCAACTTGCCTTGCGTTGTGTTTGGATTCCCCTTTTTCCAAGTCGCCTTGCCTTTCCCTTGGTCTCCCAACCTTGGATAAGCCAAATTAAAAAATCTACCTCCAAGCCAAAATTGTTTCTTATCTATCCTCTAGCTCGTCTTTTTGCCTAGTGCTCCCTTGTATGGTCGTTTTCATTATGGCTCTTCATGTGGTTGGACGTATTTCTTGCCAACTTGCCTTGCGTTGTGTTTGGGTGCCCCTCTTTCCAAGTTTCCTTGCCTTTCCCTTGGTCGCCCAACCTTGGATAGGCCGTATTAAAAAATCTACCTCCAAGCCAAAATTGGTTCTTATCTGTCCTCTAGCTCATCTTTTTTCCCTTGTGTGGTCGTTTTCGTTACGACTCTTTGTGCGTTTGGCCTCCCATCTTGCCAAATTTCCTTGCATTGCATTCAGGACAACTCACCTTGTGTTGCGCTCGGGTGCCCATCTTTCCAACTCACCTTACGTTGCGTTTGGGTGCCCATATTTCCAACTTGCCTTGCGTTGCGTTCGGGCGCTCATCTTGCCAACTCGCCTTGCGTTGCATTTGGGCACCCATCTTACCAAATTGCCTCGTGTTGCATTCAGGCACCCATCTTGCCAACTTGCCTTGCATTTCATTCGGGCGCCCATCTTGCCAACTTGCCTTGTGTTGCGTTTGGGCACCCATCTTTCCAACTCACCTTGCATTGTGTTTGGGCACCCATATTTCCAACTCATCTTGAGTTGCGTTCAAGCACCCATATTGTTATGGATCTTCATGCATTTGGGTGCCCATATTGCCAAATTACCTTGTGTTGTGTTTGGGCACCCTTCTTTCCAAGTCACCTTGCCTTTCTATTGGTCACCCAACCTTGGCTAACCCATATTAAAAAATCTACCTCCAAGCCAAAATTGTTTCTTATTCGTCCTCCATCTCGTCTTTGTCCTAGTGCTCCCTTGTATGGTCATTTTTGTTACGGCTCTTCGTGCATTTGGGCACCCATATTGCCAGCTTGCCTTGAATTACATTTGGGTGCCCCTCTTGCCAAGTCACCTTGCCTTGCTCTTGGTCGCCCAACCTTGGCTAGGCCGTATTAAAAAATCTACATCGAAGCCAAAATTGGTTCTTATCCGTCTTCGAGCTCGTCTTTTTGCCTAGTGCTCCCTTGTGTGGTCATTTTCATTATGACTCTTCGTTTGTTTGGGCACCCATATTTCTACCTCACCTTGCATTGGGTTTGGGCACCCATATTGCCAACTTGCCTTGCATTTCATTTGGGTGCCCATCTTGCCAACTCGCCTTGTGTTGCGTTCAGGCACCCATCTTGTTACGACTCTTCGTGCATTTGGGCGTCCATCTTGCCAACTTGCCTTGCATTGAATTTGGGTGCCCCTCTTGCCAAGTTGCCTTGCCTTGCCCTTGGTCACCTAACCTTGGCTAAGCCGTATTAAAAAATCTACCTCCAAGCCAAAGTTGTTTCTTATCCGTCCTCTAGCTCGTCGTTTTGCCTAGTGCTCCCTTGTATGGTCATTTTCGTTATGGATCTTCATGTGTTTGGGTACCCATCTTGCCAACTTGCCTTGCACTACATTTGGGAGACCCTCTTTCCAAGTCACCTTGCCTTGCCCTTGGTCTCCCAAACTTGGCTAGGCCATATTAAAAAATATACCTCAAAGACAAAATTAGTTCTTATCTGTCCTCCAACTCATCTTTTTGCCTAGTGCTCCCTTGTGTGGTCGTTTTTATTACGTCTCTTCGTGCGTTTGGGCGCCCATCTTGCCAAATCGCCTTGTGTTGCATTTGGGTGCCAATCTTGCCAACTTGCCCTGCATTTCATTTGGACGCCCATCTTTCCAACTCGCCTTGCGTTGCATTTGGGAAGCCATCTTGTTACGTCTCTTCATGTGTTTGGGAACCCATCTTGCCAAATTCCCTTGCGTTGCATTTGGGCGCCCCTCTTGCCAAGTCTTTCCCTTGGTCGCCCAAACTTGGCTAAGCTGTATTAAAAAATCTACCTCCAAGCCAAAATTGTTTCTTATCTGTCCTCCAGCTCATCTTTTTGCCTAGTGCTCCCTTGTATGGTTGTTTTCATTATGACTCTTCATGCGTTTGGACGCCCGTCTTGCCAACTTGCCCTGCATTGCATTTGGGCGCCCCTCTTTCCAAGTCGCCTTTCCTTTACCTTGGTTTCCCAACCTCTGCTAGGCCATAATAAAAAATATACCTCAAATCCAAAATTGGTTCTTATCCGTCCTCCATCTTGTCTTTCTGCCTAGTGCTCCCTTGTGTGGTCATTTTCGTTATGGATCTTCATGAATTTGGGCACCCATATTGCCAACTCGCCTTGCGTTGCATTTGGGCACCCATATTTCCAAATTTCCTTGCATTATGTTTGGACGCCCATCTTGCCAAATCACATTGCATTGAGTTTGGGCTCCCATCTTGTTATGTCTCTTCATGTGTTTGGGCGCCCATCTTGCCAACTTACCTTGCATTGCATTTGGGCACCCCTCTTGCCAAGTCACCTTGCCTTGCCCTTGGTCACCCAACCTTGGCTAAGTCGTACAAAAAAATCTACCTCCAAGCCAAAATTGTTTCTTATCCATCCTCCAACTTGTCTTTTTTCCTAGTGCTCCCTTGTGTGGTCATTTTCGTTACGACTCTTCATGCGTTTGGGCGCCCATATTGCCAACTTGCCTTACATTGCATTTGGGTGCCCATCTTGCCAACTTACCTTGAGTTGCATTCGGGCGCCCATCTTGCCAACTCGCCTTGCGTTGCGTTCAAGTGCCCATCATGTTACGACTCTTTGTGCGTTTGGGTGCCCATATTGCCAACTTGCCTTGCATTGCGTTTGGGTGCCCCTCTTGCCAAGTTGCCTTGCCTTGCCCTTGGTCGCCCAACCTTGGCTAAGATGTATTAAAAACTATACCTCCAAGACAAAATTGTTTCTTATCCATCCTCCAGCTCGTCTTTTTTCCTATTTCTTCCTTGTATGGTCATTTTCATTACGGCTCTTCATGCGTTTGGGTGCCTGTCTTGCCAACTGGACTTGCGTTGCATTTGGGCACCCCTCTTTCCAAGTCGTCTTGCCTTGCCCTTAGTCCCCCAACCTTGGCTAGGTCATATTAAAAAATATACCTCCAAGCCAAAATTGGTTCTTATCCATCCTCCATATCATCTTTTTTCCTAGTTCTCCCTTGTGTGGTCGTTTTCATTATGGCTCTTCATGCATTTGGGCGCCCATCTTGCCAACTCTTCTTGCGTTGCATTCAGGCCAACTCTTATTGCATTGCATTTGGGCACCCATCTTGCCAAATCGCCTTACGTTGCATTTGGGTACCCATATTGCCAACTCGCCTTGTGTTGCGTTCGGCCACCCATCTTGCCAATTCGCCTTGCATTGTGTTTAGGCGCCAATATTTCCATCTCGTCTCTCATTGCGTTTGGGTGCCCTGCCTCATTTCTCCTACGACTCCTCATGTGGACATTTTACTTTCCCAAGTCACCTTGCCTTTGCGCACCCAACTTTCCAACTCGTCTTGCCTTTGTGCGCCTATATTGTGATCTCGCCCTTCCTTGCCTTCTTGAAACCCCAATTTTTTTCCCACATGAGTTTTGTCATTGTCTCTTCGATTTTGTTGGTTGGGCGCCCCTCTTCCAAAATTTCCTTGCGTTGCCTCTGGAAACCCCAACTTTGCGTTGCATTCGAGAAACCTCAAAATTTTTTCCCACCGCACCTATTCCGCTGGCTCTTTTAGTTTTGTTTGTTGGGTGCTCCTCTTGTAAACACGGCTTGCCTTTGGGCACTCCTCTTGAAAACTTACCTTGCGTTGCCTCTATAAACCCCAAGTTTTCCTTGCGTTTGGGAAAACCCAAGATTTTTTTCCCACCATACCTGTGTCTCTGGATTTTTCCATTTTCTTTGTTGGTCGCTCCTCTTGCCAACTTGGCTTGCCTTTGGGTTCCCCTCTTGAGAAATTTCCTTGCATTGCCTATGGAAACCCCAAGTTTGCCTTGCATTCGGGAAACCCCAAGTTTTTTCCCCACCACACTTGTGTTGTTGGATCTTTCGGTTTTGTTGGTTGGGCGCTCCTCTTGCCATTTCAACTTGTCTTTGGGTGCCCCCCTTGGAAACTTGCCTTGTGTTGCCTCTGGAAACCCCAATTTGTCCTTGCGTTCGTGAAACCCCAAGATTTTTTTTCCCATCACACTTGTTCTGTTGTCTCTTTCGGTTTTGTTGGTTGGGTGCTCCTCTTGCCATTTTGGCTTTCCTTTGGAAACTTGTCTTGCGTTTCCTCTGGAAACCCCAAGTTTTCCTTATGTTCGAGAAACCCCAAGTTTTTTTTACCCACCACACTTGTGATGCTAGATCTTTCGGTTTTGTTGGTTGGGCACTCCTCTTATGAACTTGCCTTGCGTTGCCTCTGGAAACCTCAAATTTGCCTTCTGTTTGGGAAACCCCAAGTTTTTATTCCCACCACACTTGTGTCGTTGGCTCTTTTAGTTTTGTTGGTTGGTCGCTCCTCTTGCCAACTTGTCTTACCTTTGGGCACCCCTCTTGCCAACTTGCCTTACATTGCCTCTGGAAAACCCAAGTTTTCCTTGCATTCAGGAAACCCCAAGTTTTTTCCCCATCGCACCTGTGTCGCTATCTCTTTTGGTTTTGTTAGTTGGATGCTCCTCTTTCCATTTCGGATATCCTTTGGGTGCTCCCCTTGGAAAACTGCCTTGCTTTGCCTCTGGAAACTCCAAGTTTTCCTTGCATTCGGGAAACCCCAATTTTTTTTTCCCACCGCACCTGTTCCGTCAGCTCTTTCCATTTTGTCTATTGGGCGCTCCTATTGCCAACATGAATTGCCTTTGGGCGCTCCTCTTGACAACACAGGTTTCCTTTGGGTGCTCCTCTTGTGAACTTGCCTTGCATTGCCTCTGGAAACCCCAAGTTTTCCTTGCGTTCGGGAAACCCCAAGTTTTTTTCCCACCACACCTGTGTCACTGGCTCTTTCGGTTTTGTTGGTTGGTCACTCCTCTTGCCAACTTGGCTTGCCTTTAGGTGCCTCTCTTGCAAAATTTCCTTGTATTTCCTTTGGAAACCCCAACTTTTCCCTTGCATTCATAAAACCCCAAGTTTTTTCCCCATCACACCTGTGTCGCTGGCTCTTTCAGTTTTGTTGGTTGGGCACTCCTCTTGCCATTTCGGCTTGTCTTTGGGCACCCCCCTTGCAAAATTTCCTTGCGTTGCCTCTGGAAATCCCAAGTTTTCCTTACGTTCCAGAAACCCCAAGTTTTTTTTTCCCACTGCATCTATTCTGCTGTCTCTTTCGGTTTTGTTGGTTGGGTGCTCCTCTTTCCANTCGAGCTCGTCTTTTTGCCTAGTGCTCCCTTGTGTGGTCATTTTCATTATGACTCTTCGTTTGTTTGGGCACCCATATTTCTACCTCACCTTGCATTGGGTTTGGGCACCCATATTGCCAACTTGCCTTGCATTTCATTTGGGTGCCCATCTTGCCAACTCGCCTTGTGTTGCGTTCAGGCACCCATCTTGTTACGACTCTTCGTGCATTTGGGCGTCCATCTTGCCAACTTGCCTTGCATTGAATTTGGGTGCCCCTCTTGCCAAGTTGCCTTGCCTTGCCCTTGGTCACCTAACCTTGGCTAAGCCGTATTAAAAAATCTACCTCCAAGCCAAAGTTGTTTCTTATCCGTCCTCTAGCTCGTCGTTTTGCCTAGTGCTCCCTTGTATGGTCATTTTCGTTATGGATCTTCATGTGTTTGGGTACCCATCTTGCCAACTTGCCTTGCACTACATTTGGGAGACCCTCTTTCCAAGTCACCTTGCCTTGCCCTTGGTCTCCCAAACTTGGCTAGGCCATATTAAAAAATATACCTCAAAGACAAAATTAGTTCTTATCTGTCCTCCAACTCATCTTTTTGCCTAGTGCTCCCTTGTGTGGTCGTTTTTATTACGTCTCTTCGTGCGTTTGGGCGCCCATCTTGCCAAATCGCCTTGTGTTGCATTTGGGTGCCAATCTTGCCAACTTGCCCTGCATTTCATTTGGACGCCCATCTTTCCAACTCGCCTTGCGTTGCATTTGGGAAGCCATCTTGTTACGTCTCTTCATGTGTTTGGGAACCCATCTTGCCAAATTCCCTTGCGTTGCATTTGGGCGCCCCTCTTGCCAAGTCTTTCCCTTGGTCGCCCAAACTTGGCTAAGCTGTATTAAAAAATCTACCTCCAAGCCAAAATTGTTTCTTATCTGTCCTCCAGCTCATCTTTTTGCCTAGTGCTCCCTTGTATGGTTGTTTTCATTATGACTCTTCATGCGTTTGGACGCCCGTCTTGCCAACTTGCCCTGCATTGCATTTGGGCGCCCCTCTTTCCAAGTCGCCTTTCCTTTACCTTGGTTTCCCAACCTCTGCTAGGCCATAATAAAAAATATACCTCAAATCCAAAATTGGTTCTTATCCGTCCTCCATCTTGTCTTTCTGCCTAGTGCTCCCTTGTGTGGTCATTTTCGTTATGGATCTTCATGAATTTGGGCACCCATATTGCCAACTCGCCTTGCGTTGCATTTGGGCACCCATATTTCCAAATTTCCTTGCATTATGTTTGGACGCCCATCTTGCCAAATCACATTGCATTGAGTTTGGGCTCCCATCTTGTTATGTCTCTTCATGTGTTTGGGCGCCCATCTTGCCAACTTACCTTGCATTGCATTTGGGCACCCCTCTTGCCAAGTCACCTTGCCTTGCCCTTGGTCACCCAACCTTGGCTAAGTCGTACAAAAAAATCTACCTCCAAGCCAAAATTGTTTCTTATCCATCCTCCAACTTGTCTTTTTTCCTAGTGCTCCCTTGTGTGGTCATTTTCGTTACGACTCTTCATGCGTTTGGGCGCCCATATTGCCAACTTGCCTTACATTGCATTTGGGTGCCCATCTTGCCAACTTACCTTGAGTTGCATTCGGGCGCCCATCTTGCCAACTCGCCTTGCGTTGCGTTCAAGTGCCCATCATGTTACGACTCTTTGTGCGTTTGGGTGCCCATATTGCCAACTTGCCTTGCATTGCGTTTGGGTGCCCCTCTTGCCAAGTTGCCTTGCCTTGCCCTTGGTCGCCCAACCTTGGCTAAGATGTATTAAAAACTATACCTCCAAGACAAAATTGTTTCTTATCCATCCTCCAGCTCGTCTTTTTTCCTATTTCTTCCTTGTATGGTCATTTTCATTACGGCTCTTCATGCGTTTGGGTGCCTGTCTTGCCAACTGGACTTGCGTTGCATTTGGGCACCCCTCTTTCCAAGTCGTCTTGCCTTGCCCTTAGTCCCCCAACCTTGGCTAGGTCATATTAAAAAATATACCTCCAAGCCAAAATTGGTTCTTATCCATCCTCCATATCATCTTTTTTCCTAGTTCTCCCTTGTGTGGTCGTTTTCATTATGGCTCTTCATGCATTTGGGCGCCCATCTTGCCAACTCTTCTTGCGTTGCATTCAGGCCAACTCTTATTGCATTGCATTTGGGCACCCATCTTGCCAAATCGCCTTACGTTGCATTTGGGTACCCATATTGCCAACTCGCCTTGTGTTGCGTTCGGCCACCCATCTTGCCAATTCGCCTTGCATTGTGTTTAGGCGCCAATATTTCCATCTCGTCTCTCATTGCGTTTGGGTGCCCTGCCTCATTTCTCCTACGACTCCTCATGTGGACATTTTACTTTCCCAAGTCACCTTGCCTTTGCGCACCCAACTTTCCAACTCGTCTTGCCTTTGTGCGCCTATATTGTGATCTCGCCCTTCCTTGCCTTCTTGAAACCCCAATTTTTTTCCCACATGAGTTTTGTCATTGTCTCTTCGATTTTGTTGGTTGGGCGCCCCTCTTCCAAAATTTCCTTGCGTTGCCTCTGGAAACCCCAACTTTGCGTTGCATTCGAGAAACCTCAAAATTTTTTCCCACCGCACCTATTCCGCTGGCTCTTTTAGTTTTGTTTGTTGGGTGCTCCTCTTGTAAACACGGCTTGCCTTTGGGCACTCCTCTTGAAAACTTACCTTGCGTTGCCTCTATAAACCCCAAGTTTTCCTTGCGTTTGGGAAAACCCAAGATTTTTTTCCCACCATACCTGTGTCTCTGGATTTTTCCATTTTCTTTGTTGGTCGCTCCTCTTGCCAACTTGGCTTGCCTTTGGGTTCCCCTCTTGAGAAATTTCCTTGCATTGCCTATGGAAACCCCAAGTTTGCCTTGCATTCGGGAAACCCCAAGTTTTTTCCCCACCACACTTGTGTTGTTGGATCTTTCGGTTTTGTTGGTTGGGCGCTCCTCTTGCCATTTCAACTTGTCTTTGGGTGCCCCCCTTGGAAACTTGCCTTGTGTTGCCTCTGGAAACCCCAATTTGTCCTTGCGTTCGTGAAACCCCAAGATTTTTTTTCCCATCACACTTGTTCTGTTGTCTCTTTCGGTTTTGTTGGTTGGGTGCTCCTCTTGCCATTTTGGCTTTCCTTTGGAAACTTGTCTTGCGTTTCCTCTGGAAACCCCAAGTTTTCCTTATGTTCGAGAAACCCCAAGTTTTTTTTACCCACCACACTTGTGATGCTAGATCTTTCGGTTTTGTTGGTTGGGCACTCCTCTTATGAACTTGCCTTGCGTTGCCTCTGGAAACCTCAAATTTGCCTTCTGTTTGGGAAACCCCAAGTTTTTATTCCCACCACACTTGTGTCGTTGGCTCTTTTAGTTTTGTTGGTTGGTCGCTCCTCTTGCCAACTTGTCTTACCTTTGGGCACCCCTCTTGCCAACTTGCCTTACATTGCCTCTGGAAAACCCAAGTTTTCCTTGCATTCAGGAAACCCCAAGTTTTTTCCCCATCGCACCTGTGTCGCTATCTCTTTTGGTTTTGTTAGTTGGATGCTCCTCTTTCCATTTCGGATATCCTTTGGGTGCTCCCCTTGGAAAACTGCCTTGCTTTGCCTCTGGAAACTCCAAGTTTTCCTTGCATTCGGGAAACCCCAATTTTTTTTTCCCACCGCACCTGTTCTGTCATCTCTTTCCATTTTTTCTATTGGGTGCTCCTATTGCCAACATGAATTGCCTTTGGGCGCTCCTCTTGACAACACAGGTTTCCTTTGGGTGCTCCTCTTGTGAACTTGCTTTGCATTGCCTCTGGAAACCCCAAGTTTTCCTTGCGTTCGAGAAACCCCAAGTTTTTTTCCCACCACACCTGTGTCACTGGCTCTTTCGGTTTTGTTGGTTGTTCACTCCTCTTGCCAACTTGGCTTGCCTTTGGGTGTCTCTCTTGCAAAATTTCCTTGTATTTCCTCTGGAAACCCCAAATTTTCCCTTGCATTCATAAAACCCCAAGTTTTTTCCCCATCACACCTGTGTCGCTGGCTTTTTCAGTTTTGTTGGTTGGGCACTCCTCTTGCCATTTCGTCTTGCCTTTGGGCATCCCCCTTGCAAAATTTCCTTGCGTTGCCTCTGGAAATCCCAAGTTTTCCTTACATTCCAGAAACCCCAAGTTTTTTTTTCCCACTGCATCTATTTTGCTGTCTCTTTCGGTTTTGTTTGTTGGGTGCTCCTCTTGCCATTTCGGCTTGCCTTGCATTGCCTCTGGAAACCCCAATTTTTCCTTTCATTCGAGAAACCCCAAGTTTTTTTTCCCGCCACATTTGTGACGCTGGATCTTTGGGTTTTGTTTCTTGTGCGCTCCTCTTGCGAACTTGCCTTGCATTGCCTCTAGAAACCCCAAATTTTCCTTATGTTCGGGAAACCCCAAGTTTTTTTTCCCACCACACCTGTGTCAATGGATATTTCAATTTTATTGGTTGGTCTCTCCTCTTGCCAACTTGGCTTGCCTTTGGGCACTCCTCTTGCCAACTTGCCTTGCATTGCCTCTGGAAACCCCAAGTTTCCCATGCATTTGGGAAACCCCAAATTTTTTCCCCACCGCACCTGTGTCNAACTTTCCTTGCATTTCCTATGGAAACCCCAAGTTTTCCTTGCCATCGGGAAACCCCAAGTTATTTTTCCCACCACACCTATTCTGTCGGTTCTTTGGGTTTTATTGGTTTGGCACCCTTGTTTCCTTGCAATGCCTCTGGAAACCCTGATTTGTTTTTTCCCACCACACCTGGGTCACTAGCTATTTTGGTTATGTTGGTTGGGCGATCCTCTTGCCAACTAAGATTTTTCATTTGCATACCCCTCTTGCCAACTTATCGTGCATTGCCTCTAGAAACCCCAAGTTTTTCTTGCATTCAGGAAACCCCAATTTATTTTTCCCACCACACCTGTGTTGTTGGCTCTTTCGGTTTTGTTTGTTGGGCGCTCCTCTTATCTTTGGGTGCCCATCTTTCCAACTTGCCTTGCATTGCCTCTGGAAACCCCAAGTTTTTATTCCCACCACACCTATGTCGCTGGCACTTTTGGTTTTGTTGGTTGGGTGATCCTCTTGCCTTTGGGCGCCCCTCTTGCTAGCTTACCTTGCATTGCCTCAAGAAACCCCAATTTTTCCTTGCATTCGAGAAACCCCAAGTTTTTTTTCCCACCACACCTGTGTTGCTGGCTCTTTCGATTTTGTTTGTTGGGTGCTCCTCTTGTCTTTGGGCACCCCTCTTTCCAACTTTCCTTTCATTTCCCCTCTGGAAACCCCAAGTTTTCATTGCATTCGAGAAACCCCAACTTTTTTTTCACCACACCTGTGTCATTGTTTCTTAGGTTTTCTTCGTTGGGGTGCCCCTATTGCGAACTTGCCTTGCCTTTGTGTGCTCTACCTTGTTTTCTCTACGATTTCTCATGTGGGTGCCCCCTCTTGAAAAATTGTGTTTGGGAAAACCCAAGTTTTTCCCCAACATGAGTTGTGTCCCTGACTCTTCAGTTATGTTTTGTTGGATTCAACATTTCGTGCGAGGGGTGATGTGATAAAAAGGAGCTGCCTACCGGGTCCACTCAAAGATTTGGTCTAGGGCCATTTGCAGGGTTGGTCAGTTTTCGGCTTGTTATCAAGTTGCTCAGTAGCACATGAGTGGTAATCATAGTGAAGCTCCATCTTGGGAGGAACTTTGAAAGAGAACTCTTCTCCACTCGTCCTAGAGTTTGGGTGATCATTGTAGCTTCCTTTCTTGCAGGGCCCCTTGCATTTGGAAAATTCTTGGTAACATGCGAGTTGCGTTGTTGGCTCTTCGGTTTTGTTGGATTTGGCATTTTGTGTGAGGGGTGATGTGATAAGAAGGAGATGCCTGTTGGGTCCACCCAAATATTGTCCTAGCGCCATTTGCAGGGTTGGTCGATTCTTGGATTGTTATCACGTTGCTCGTTAACGCATGAGCGGTAAGTGTAGCGAAGCTCATATTGGGAGGCGCTTTGAAAGAGAACTATTTTTCACNGTTTTTATTCCCACCACACCTATGTCGCTGGCACTTTTGGTTTTGTTGGTTGGGTGATCCTCTTGCCTTTGGGCGCCCCTCTTGCTAGCTTACCTTGCATTGCCTCAAGAAACCCCAATTTTTCCTTGCATTCGAGAAACCCCAAGTTTTTTTTCCCACCACACCTGTGTTGCTGGCTCTTTCGATTTTGTTTGTTGGGTGCTCCTCTTGTCTTTGGGCACCCCTCTTTCCAACTTTCCTTTCATTTCCCCTCTGGAAACCCCAAGTTTTCATTGCATTCGAGAAACCCCAACTTTTTTTTCACCACACCTGTGTCATTGTTTCTTAGGTTTTCTTCGTTGGGGTGCCCCTATTGCGAACTTGCCTTGCCTTTGTGTGCTCTACCTTGTTTTCTCTACGATTTCTCATGTGGGTGCCCCCTCTTGAAAAATTGTGTTTGGGAAACCCCAAGTTTTTCCCCAACATGAGTTGTGTCCCTGACTCTTCAGTTATGTTTTGTTGGATTTGACATTTCGTGCAAGGGGTGATGTGATAAAAAGGAGCTGCCTACCGGGTCCACTCGAAGATTTGGTCTAGGGCCATTTGTAGGGTTGGTCAGTTTTCGGCTTGTTATCAAGTTTCTCAGTAGCACATGAGTGGTAAGCATAGTGAAGCTCCATCTTGGGAGGCACTTTGAAAGAGAACTCTTCTCCACTCGTCCTAGAGTTTGGGTGATCATTGTGGCTTCCTTGCTTGCAGGGCCCCTTGCATTTGGAAAATTCTTGGTAACATGCGAGTTGCATTGTTGGCTCTTCGGTTTTGTTGGATTTGGCATTTTGTGTGAGGTGTGATGTGATAAGAAGGAGATGCCTGTTGGGTCCACCCAAATATTGGCCTAGCGCCATTTGCAGGGTTGGTCGATTCTTGGATTGTTATCACACTGCTCGTTAACGCATGAGCGGTAAGTGTAGCGAAGCTCATATTGGGAGGCGCTTTGAAAGAGAACTCTTTTTCACGTGTCATGGAGTTTGAGTGATTGTTGTGGCTTCCATGTGGGGACTTGCATATGTTTTTGTATGGCTTAGAAAAAAATTATCAGTAGCACATGAGCTATTTTGCAGGCCCTTCAGTTTTGTTGGATTTGGAATTTTGTCTGAGGGGTAGTTAAATAAAAAGGAGCTGCCTATCGAGTCCACCTGAAGATTTGGCCTAGTTCCATTTGCAAGGTTGATCAATTCTCAACTTTTTATTATCATGTTGCTCGGTAGCACATGAGAGGTAAGTGTAGTGAAGCTCGTCTTGGGAAGTGATTTGAAATAGAAATCTTCTCCACTCGCGGTGGAGATCGAGTGATTGTTGTGGCTCCCTTGTAGGACCTTGCATATGTTGTATGGCTCAGAAAAATTCTCAGTAGCATAGGATTCGTGTCATAGGCCCTTTGGTTTTGTTGGATTTCAACATTTCGTGCAAGGGGTGATGAGATAAAAAGGAAGTGCCTACTGGGTCCACCTGAATATTGGTCTAGGGCCATTTGCAGGGTTGGTCGGTTCTTGGCTTGTTATCATGTTTCTCGGTAGAACATGAGTGGTAATTGTAGTGAAGATCATCTTGGGAGGCACTTTGAAAGATAACTCTTCTCCACACGTGGTGGATTTTGGGTGATCATTGTAGCTTCCTTGTAGGAGGCCTATGCATTTGTATGCCTTCGGAAATTTCTTGGTAGCACATGAGTTGTTTTTTGTTGTATTCTTTGGTTTTGTTGGATTCGGTATTTCGTGTGAGGAGTGATGTGATAAAAAGGAGTTGCATGTTGGGTCCACTTGAAGATTGGCCTAGGGCCATTTCCAGGGTTGGTCAACTCTCCTCTTGTTATCATATCCCTCGGTAACACATGAGAAGTAAGCATAGGGAAGCTCATCTTGGGAGGAACTTTGAAAGAGAACTTTTCTCCACTCATCGTGGAGTTTAAGTGATCATTGTGTCTCGCTTGCATGAATTTGTGTTTGTATGGATTAGTAAAATTCTTGGTAACACATGAGTTGTGTTGTAGGATCTTTGATTTTGTGGGATTCAACATTCCGTGGGAGGGGTGATGTGGTGATAAAAAGGAGTTTCCTACCGGGTCCACTCGAGGATTAGCCTAGGGCCATTTGTAGGGTTGGTCGGTTCTTGGCTTGTTATCATGTCATTCGGTAGCACATGGGTGGTAAGTGTCATGAAAGCTCATATTGGGAGTCACTTTGAAATATCACTCTTCTCCACTCGTCGTGGAGTTTTGGTGATCGTTGTGGCTCCCTTGTAGGACTTTGCATTTGTATGCCTTGGGAAAATTCTTGGTAACACATGAGTTGTGTTGTGGGCTCTTCGGATGGCTGCAAGATCCAATATATAGGCTTCCTTTGAGTCGTTGATATCCTTTGTGGATGATTTGATTACTTATGGTTTTCGTTTTTCCAATCCCGTTGTGGTTTTAGATCCATGAATCCAATGTTGATGTATTGTGTTTTATTTGTTGACGATGGAGGTTTTCCATTCATGCTAAAGGTGGTGTGGGAAATGAGTTGGTTGTTGGGTCTGCCTAAAGATTGGCCTTGGGTCATTTGTAGGGTGGTTGACATCTAGTTTTGTGTTGTCTCTGCTTGGTAACACATGAGCGGCAATGTTGGCAATGCTCATTGTGGGAGGAACTTGTAAGCTAAACCCCTTTCCATTCTATGTATGTGGAGTTTAAGGGATTGTTGTGTCTCCCCGAGAGGGCTTTGTCTTTTCATTGATTGGCACTCTAGGGTGCCAATTTGTTGTTCTTGTACTCTTTCCATGTTGGCATTGTTAAAGGAGATGCATACATTCAAGAGAGTGCACAACAGGAAAGCTTTTTGGGTTGGGAACATTTACCCTCCTAAAGTATTTTCTTGTGCTCAATTTTTTGTTGGGAAGTGTGAGGAATGCCTCATTTTTGGGTTAAAGCTTATGGGTGTGCATTCCTTTAATGTGCATGTCCCCTTCAGCTGTGTTGGATTTGGATCTTATTATTAATGTGGCATGCTTTTGTGTGGAGTCATTGTTTTCTCCCTTGCATCTCGTATGGAAAAAGGGGATGGAGGTTTCAGGGATGTGTCCACCTTGTTTTGGGCCATGCATTTTCTATGCATTAAGGTTTTACACAGGGGCTATTTACATGGGCAACACCACATTGTTTCTTGTTGAGGACTAGTGTCATGGATCCCGGGGACACCTCGATGTGTAGTTTGGAAGGCTGGAGGGTTTCACTATTACCTCCCTCTTCCTCTTTGTTTTGGTTGTTTCGACCCTTTCCAGGAGTGTTCGTTGGTGATCCCGCTATGTGGGAGTGAAAGTGGAGGAGGGGAGCTCAGGGACATTCTCAATTTCTTTCGTCTATGGATTAAGGTGGCCATAGGGGCCGTTTAGGCGGGCAACACCACATTTTCGTTGGTCGTGGACTAGCACTATGGATCCCGAGGACACCTTGATGTGTTGTTCAAAAGATTGGATCGTTCATTGTCCTCTCTTATTCTTTTTGTTGCGGTTGTTTCGAGCCCATTTCAAGATCACCCTTTGTTCTTGACTGATCACACTTTGTGGATCGAAAATTGAGAAAGGAGGAGGGAGTGTGGTTGGGGATGTTCTCAGCTTCTATTTTTCGATGGATTAAGGTGGTCGTAGGGGGCACTTCAGTGGGTAGCACCACAATATCACTGGTATTGGACTAGTGTCATGGATCCTAAGGACACATTGACGCATTGTTCATAATCCTGGAGGATTCCCTTTCCCCTCTTCTTCTTTCTGTTGTGGTTTTTTCGAGCCCATGTCAGGAGCTCTTTATTCTCGGTTGAACCCACTTCTTGGACCTAAAGTTGGGAAAAGAGGAGGGAGTGGGTTTGGGGCACATTCTCACCTTCTTTTTTCTACTAGTTAAGGTGGTCGTANTTTTCTTCGTTGGGGTGCCCCTATTGCGAACTTGCCTTGCCTTTGTGTGCTCTACCTTGTTTTCTCTACGATTTCTCATGTGGGTGCCCCCTCTTGAAAAATTGTGTTTGGGAAACCCCAAGTTTTTCCCCAACATGAGTTGTGTCCCTGACTCTTCAGTTATGTTTTGTTGGATTTGACATTTCGTGCAAGGGGTGATGTGATAAAAAGGAGCTGCCTACCGGGTCCACTCGAAGATTTGGTCTAGGGCCATTTGTAGGGTTGGTCAGTTTTCGGCTTGTTATCAAGTTTCTCAGTAGCACATGAGTGGTAAGCATAGTGAAGCTCCATCTTGGGAGGCACTTTGAAAGAGAACTCTTCTCCACTCGTCCTAGAGTTTGGGTGATCATTGTGGCTTCCTTGCTTGCAGGGCCCCTTGCATTTGGAAAATTCTTGGTAACATGCGAGTTGCATTGTTGGCTCTTCGGTTTTGTTGGATTTGGCATTTTGTGTGAGGTGTGATGTGATAAGAAGGAGATGCCTGTTGGGTCCACCCAAATATTGGCCTAGCGCCATTTGCAGGGTTGGTCGATTCTTGGATTGTTATCACACTGCTCGTTAACGCATGAGCGGTAAGTGTAGCGAAGCTCATATTGGGAGGCGCTTTGAAAGAGAACTCTTTTTCACGTGTCATGGAGTTTGAGTGATTGTTGTGGCTTCCATGTGGGGACTTGCATATGTTTTTGTATGGCTTAGAAAAAAATTATCAGTAGCACATGAGCTATTTTGCAGGCCCTTCAGTTTTGTTGGATTTGGAATTTTGTCTGAGGGGTAGTTAAATAAAAAGGAGCTGCCTATCGAGTCCACCTGAAGATTTGGCCTAGTTCCATTTGCAAGGTTGATCAATTCTCAACTTTTTATTATCATGTTGCTCGGTAGCACATGAGAGGTAAGTGTAGTGAAGCTCGTCTTGGGAAGTGATTTGAAATAGAAATCTTCTCCACTCGCGGTGGAGATCGAGTGATTGTTGTGGCTCCCTTGTAGGACCTTGCATATGTTGTATGGCTCAGAAAAATTCTCAGTAGCATAGGATTCGTGTCATAGGCCCTTTGGTTTTGTTGGATTTCAACATTTCGTGCAAGGGGTGATGAGATAAAAAGGAAGTGCCTACTGGGTCCACCTGAATATTGGTCTAGGGCCATTTGCAGGGTTGGTCGGTTCTTGGCTTGTTATCATGTTTCTCGGTAGAACATGAGTGGTAATTGTAGTGAAGATCATCTTGGGAGGCACTTTGAAAGATAACTCTTCTCCACACGTGGTGGATTTTGGGTGATCATTGTAGCTTCCTTGTAGGAGGCCTATGCATTTGTATGCCTTCGGAAATTTCTTGGTAGCACATGAGTTGTTTTTTGTTGTATTCTTTGGTTTTGTTGGATTCGGTATTTCGTGTGAGGAGTGATGTGATAAAAAGGAGTTGCATGTTGGGTCCACTTGAAGATTGGCCTAGGGCCATTTCCAGGGTTGGTCAACTCTCCTCTTGTTATCATATCCCTCGGTAACACATGAGAAGTAAGCATAGGGAAGCTCATCTTGGGAGGAACTTTGAAAGAGAACTTTTCTCCACTCATCGTGGAGTTTAAGTGATCATTGTGTCTCGCTTGCATGAATTTGTGTTTGTATGGATTAGTAAAATTCTTGGTAACACATGAGTTGTGTTGTAGGATCTTTGATTTTGTGGGATTCAACATTCCGTGGGAGGGGTGATGTGGTGATAAAAAGGAGTTTCCTACCGGGTCCACTCGAGGATTAGCCTAGGGCCATTTGTAGGGTTGGTCGGTTCTTGGCTTGTTATCATGTCATTCGGTAGCACATGGGTGGTAAGTGTCATGAAAGCTCATATTGGGAGTCACTTTGAAATATCACTCTTCTCCACTCGTCGTGGAGTTTTGGTGATCGTTGTGGCTCCCTTGTAGGACTTTGCATTTGTATGCCTTGGGAAAATTCTTGGTAACACATGAGTTGTGTTGTGGGCTCTTCGGATGGCTGCAAGATCCAATATATAGGCTTCCTTTGAGTTGTTGATATCCTTTGTGGATGATTTGATTTCTTATGGTTTTCATTTGTCCAATCCTGTTGTGGTTTTAGATCCATGAATCCAATGTTGATGTATTGTGTTTTATTTGTTGACGATGGAGGTTTTCCATTCATGCTAAAGGTGGTGTGAGAAATGAGTTGGTTGTTGGGTCTACCTAAAGATTGGCCTTGGGTCATTTGTAGGGTGGTTGACATCTAGTTTTGTGTTGTCTCTGCTCGGTAAAACATGAGAGGCAATGTTGGCAATGCTCGTTGTGGGAGGAACTTGTAAGCTAAACCCCTTTCCATTCTATGTATGTGGAGTTTAAGGGATTGTTGTGTCTCCCCGAGAGGGCTTTGTCTTTTCATTGATTGGAACTCTAGGGTGCCAATTTGTTGTGCTTGTACTCTTTCCATGTTGGCATTGTTAAAGGAGATGCATACATTCAAGAGAGTGCGCAACAAGAAAGATTTTTGGGTTGGGAACATTTACCCTCCTAAAGTATTTTCTTGTGCTCAATTTTTTGTTGGGAAGTGTGAGGAATGCCTCATTTTTTGGGTTAAAGCTTATGGGTGTGCATTCCTTTAATGTGCATTTCCCCTTCAGCTGCGTTGGATTTGGATCTTATTATTAATGTGGCATGCTTTTGTGCAGAGTCATTGTTTTCTCCCTTGCATCTCGTATGGAAAAAGGGGATGGAGGTTTCAGGGATGTGTCCACCTTGTTTTGGGCCATGCATTTTCTATGCATTAAGGTTTTACACAGGGGATATTTACATGGGCAACACCACATTGTTTCTTGTTGAGGACTAGCGTCATGGATCCCGGGGACACCTCGATGTGTAGTTTGGAAGGCTGGAGGGTTTCACTATTACCTCCCTCTTCCTCTTTGTTTTGGTTGTTTTGACCCTTTCTAGGAGTGTTCGTTGGTGATCCCGCTATGTGGGAGTGAAAGTGGAGGAGGGGAGCTCAGGGACATTCTCAATTTATTTCGTCTATGGATTAAGGTGGCCATAGGGGTCGTTTAGGAGGGCAACACCACATTTTCGTTGGTCGTGGACTAGCACTATGGATCCTGAGGACACCTTGATGTGTTGTTCAAAATATTGGATCGTTCATTGTCCTCTCTTATTCTTTTTGTTGCGGTTGTTTCGAGCCCATTTCGGGATCACCCTTTGTTCTTGACTGATCACACTTTGTGGATCGAAAATTGAGAAAGGAGGAGGGAGTGTGGTTGGGGATGTTCTCAGCTTCTGTTTTTCGATGGATTAAGGTGGTCGTAGGGGGCACTTCAGTGGGTAGCACCACAATATCACTGGTATTGGACTAGTGTCATGGATCCTAAGGACACATTGACGCATTGTTCAGAATCCTAGAGGATTCCCTTTCCCCTCTTCTTCTTTCTGTTGTGGTTTTTTCGAGCCCATGTCGGGAGCTCTTTATTCTCGGTTGAACCCACTTCTTGGACCTAAAGTTGGGAAAAGAGGAGGGAGTGGGTTTGGGGCACATTCTCACCTTCTTTTTTCTACTAGTTAAGGTGGTCGTAGGGACCATTTCGGTGGGCAACACCGCATTGACATTGGTATTGAACTAGTGTCATGGATCCTGAGGACACCTTGATGTGTTATTTGGAAGGTTGGGGTGTTTATTGTCCCCTATTCTTATTTTTGTTGCGATTGTTTCGAGCCCATTTTGGGAGCGCTCTTTGTTATCGGTTGAACCCACTTCATGAACTGAAAGTTGAGAAAGGAGGAGGGAGTGGGGTTGGGGGATGTTATCACCTTATTTTGTCTACATGTTAAGGTGGTCGTAGGGGTTGTTTCGACGGGAAACACCACATTGTCTCTTGTATTGGACTAGTGCCCTGGATCCCGAGGATACCTTGATGTGTTGTTTGGAAGGTTGGAAGGTTCACTATCTCCTTTTCTTATTTTTGTTGCGTTTGTTTTGAGCCCATGTCAGGAGCACTCTTTCTTCTTCATTGAACCCACTTTGTAGGCAAAAAGTTGAGAACGGAGGAGGGAGTGGGGTTGGGGGACATTCTCACCTTCCTTTGTCTATGGGTTAAGGTGTCCGTAGGGGCTGTTTCAGTGGGAAACACCACATTAATGATGTTATTGGACTAGTGTTGTGGTTCTTGAGGACACCTTGATTCGTTGTTTGGAAGGTTCGAGGGTTCACTGTTCCCTCTTCTTCTTTCTTTTGTGGTTGTTTTGAGCCCATGTTGGGAGCGCTCTTTGTTCTTGGTTGAACCCACTTCGTGGAATGAAAATTGAGAAAGGAGGAGGGAGTGGGGTTGGGGGATGTTTTCACCTTATTTTTTCTATGGGTTAAGGTGATCGTAGGGGCCATTTCGGTGGGTAGCACCACATTGAAGCTGGTATTGGACTAGTGTCGTGGATCCTGAGGACACCTTGATGCATTGTTTGGAAGTTTGGAGGCTTTCATCGTTTCCCTTTTCTTCTCTTTGATTTGGTTGTTTCAAGGCTTCATGAGGGCATATCCTTTATATCCTTGTCCTATTTGTGCATGTCCTCTTATTGCTCAATCTATTGAGGGTAAGGTATAAAAGCTAACATGGTTTTGTTTTGTTGACATCTCCCCGACTCTATGGGTGTTCAGAGTGTGCTTTGTATGGAGAGTCTTTGGATGCCTTTTGAAGTGCTAGGGTGTTACCTGGTTGATCCTTCCAGTAGACATACGCTTGTCTCAAAGATTAATCCATGCATGTCTAAGTCTGAACTAATTCAAACTGTAAAACTGTGAATGGATCATTAAATCATTTATAGTTTCTTTGATGGTACCCTACTACTTGGATAATCATATTAATTCTAGAGCTAATACATGCACCAAGTCTCGACTCTTTGGAAGGGATGCATTTATTAGATAAAATGTTGGCATGGGCTTGCTCGCTTCTCTGGTGAATCATGATAACTCGACGAATTGAAAATCCCTTGTGTTGGTGATGCTTCATTCAAATTTATTCCCTATCAACTTTTGATGGTAGAA
Organism: Picea glauca; assembly: GCA_000966675.3. Classification (NCBI taxonomy): domain Eukaryota; kingdom Viridiplantae; phylum Streptophyta; class Pinopsida; order Pinales; family Pinaceae; genus Picea; species Picea glauca. The sequence continues at coordinate 51,624 of JZKD02S0945454.1, read as the reverse complement.
TAGAGGCCTACCATGGTAGTGACAGGTGACGAAGAATTAGGGTTTGATTCCAGAGAGGGATCCTGAGAAATGACTACCACATCCAAGGAAGGCAACAAGCACCTAAATTACCCAATCCTGACATGGGGAGGTAGTGACAATAAATAACAATACTGGGTTCATTGAGTCTAGTAATTGGAATGAGTACAATCTAAATACCTTAACGAGGATCCATTGGAGGGAAATTATGGTGCCAAAAACTATAGTAATTCCATCTCCAATAGAGTATATTTAAGTTGTTGCAGTTAAAAATATTGTAGTTGGATCTTGGGTTGTAAATTTTGGTCCACCTACTCGATGTGCACCTGCCCTTCTATCCCTTTTGTCAGCGGCATGCTCCTGGCCTTAATTGTCTAGGTCATAGTTCCAACATTGTTACTTTGAAAAAATTAGAGTGCTCAAAGAAAGATTATCCTCTGAATACATTAGAATTGAATAACGCAATAGGAGTCTAGTCCTATTGTGTTGGCCTTCGGGACCAGAGTAATGATTAATAGGGACTGTCGGGGGCATTCGTATTTCATTGTCAGAGATGAAATTCTTGGATTTATGAAAGACAAACCACTCTGAAATCATTTTCCAAGGATGTTTTCATTAATCAAGAATGAAAGTTGGGGGCTCAAAGATGATCAGATACTGTCCTAGTCTCAACCATAAATGATGTTGACTAGGGATCAACAAATGTTTCTCTAAGGACTCTACCAACACCTTCTGATAAATTAGAGTGTTTGGGTTCTGGGGGGAATATGGTCGCAAGGATGAAAATTAAAGGAATTGACGGAAGGGCGCCGCCAAGAGTGGAGCCTGCAGCTTAATTTGACTCAACACGGGAAAACTTACCCGATCCATACATAGTAAGGATTGACAGATTGAGAGATCTTTCTTGATTTTATGGGTGGTGGTGCATGGTTTTTCTTATTTGGTGGAGCGATTTTTCTGATTGATTCCGATAAAGAACAAGACCTCAGCCTACTAACTAGCTACGCAGAGATTCCCCTTCATGACCATCTTCTTAGAGGGACTATGGTCGTTTAGTCCATGGAAATTTGAGGCAATAATAGGTCTATGATGACATTAGATGTTCTAGTCTGCACACACGCTACACTGATGCAGTCAACAAGTTTTTCTCCCTAGTTCGAGAGGATTGGGAAATATTCTCAAATTGCATTGTGATGGGGATAGACCATTGCAATTATTGGTCTTCAACAAGGAACTCCTAATAAAATCGTGTTGACTAGGTCACTGCCCCTTGTACACACCGCCCATCGCTCCTACTGATTGAATGATCCGGTGAAGTGTTCAGATCACGTCAATGAGGTTGGTGTTAGTGATCAAAATGAATTGGTATTTTGATGAATGTTTTCATCACTCTTCACTTGATTTATTGTTTTCTTCAGTCTTTTGGCCAGTGTATTAACCTCCATATTTTTATCAAGCTCCTGATTGATTACTTTTTCCCAAAAATCCTTTGGCTTCATCCTCTTGACCTGCGAATAAATGGTTAAAAATATCATTTGAAATTTGCACAATCTATTCTTGAGTTTGATGTATTCCTAGTTTCTTTTAATTGATATTTCTATTAAAAGAGGAGCATGCTTTTAAATGGCTTTATCCTAGACTAAATCTAAATTTCTAAGTCCAAATATAGTCATCATCCTACGTATAAATCTATGCCAAGGTATACAAAATAAAATACAAAGCCTAGCTCACACTCACATGCCCAAGCTAAGAGCTAAGCCTCGATTCAACTTACAAATTGACACACAAGACCAACTCACAAATCGAGTCCACATGTTAAAGCCCAGCGTTGAGCCACAAGTCATATTGAAACCAAGCCACGAGTTATGCCACATTTCAACTCATCAAATCCCAGCATCAAGCCGATATCAATATCATTTATTTTACCTAATAAAACCTCGCCATATGCAAAGATTGTAATATCTTAATTTCTGTGAAATGTGGGATCTGTCCATGCACTGTTTGATAAAAAATTTGCAGGCATGAGACCGTATGCAAAGGGTGCCACGAGGAACAAGAAGGGAGGTCAAGTTTTGGCTATGATTATATAGATGTCTAAGGAGTTTCATTTGCATATATCGGGCCATGAGAAGGAATGAACACGCAGGTACCTTCTCCTCTTCATCAGAAAATCATATCGAGTAATGGATGCAGAGAAGAGATGCATTTTGGACATCGATTTTCAGGAAGCAAGGTCTGTTGAGAACAGTAAATTAGATGATATTTTCATCTTTATCTGACCATCATCATTTGAAGATCTTGAGAAATTCCTACGTCTAATGGATATACAGGCATGGGAATATCAACCTTTTGGACCATTTTTGGGAAAGAGTTTTAGAACAAGCGTCTCATCCTGGATTGTCACTTTAGAGGTTTTAGAACCTTTCTTGTGAAGNAGTAACATAGGACTGAAAGATCTAAGCTTCTGCCCAAATGGTTTAGTATCCTTGTTTAAAGGAATCTTGTGTTGAATTATCTCAGTGTTGAATGTTTTCAAGTCACTATATTTCCAATCAAAGATATCAACAAATTATTTTAACAGCTCACCATAATCAGCCTTTTGTTCTTTAGATAGATGAGAAGCTAAGTTGACATGTTTAGGATCTCGTTCACTGACTACATTAAACTGAAATACATTTGAGTCCTCTTCCTTCTTTTCCAATTTGACAACCACATCATTATTATCAAAAAGATTTTCTAAAGGGAACAATAGTTTAGGAATTCGGTTAGTGGACAATTGAACAATTTCATGTGTTCCAATTTTACTTCTGAGCTTTGGCTTCTTAGCTTCTTCATCATGTTCATTTTCCAAATCAATCTGCAAATCTGTAAACTCATCCATTACTGCAAGTAATCTGGTGAGTTCAGCATCATCTTCAAAAACCTTCCAAAAATTTACATTATCAGGGAGTGATGGCCTATGCTTTACTTGGACTTCATAATTTAATTTAGGAGGTAATGGAGGTATGAAAGAGTAGGATGAAACAGACAATGAATCAGCTAGTTCATTCATGGCTCTAGGAACATGAGTAATCTTGAAATCTGTAAAAGCATGAATCATTGTCAAAACTTCATCTCTATAGGCTTTCGGCCTAACATGTTTGGCCTGGAAGGATTTGTTTACTTGCTGAATTGTTAGGTCTGCATCTCCAAATACCTGTAGTCTCTGAATCTTCATCTCTTTGGCTACATTTAATCCTAGGAGAAGTGCCTCATACTCTACAATGTTGTTAGTCACTTTAAAATCAAGCTTAAAAGACAAATGAGTGGTTTCTTTTAATGGGGAAATGATGACTATGCCTGCTCTAGCTGATTCTCTTGTACATGCCCCATCAAAGAACATTGTCCACAAATCATTCTTGCCTATTTATGCTGGCTTCATAATGGGTTTCTTAAGTAATAATGATTCTGAAAGAGTGTCATCGATTTGAAGTATACATGACCCCATACATGTGTCCACTGAATAAATTGGGTGATTGAATGGATTCTGATCATCACTGATTATGTATGCAAGTTGAGATTCTCTGTAAAACCTTTTGTTTTCTCCACCGAACACCAAAATTTTGGCATATGATAGATCCATTTGTAGAGTTCCACCAAGTCTTTTCATGAAATATCTATACAAGAGACATCCAAATTTGGGAGGGATGTCTGCCACAACCACATACATCACCATGGTTTTCATTGATGTTGAGGTCAAGGTCACTGCCAAATATTTAATAAGCCCAAAGCATATAACTCTCGTAGATTCAAAAGAGAAAAGATCATGATAAGTCTTAGTGATTTCTAGACCAAGTTCTTCCATCACAGCCTTTGGCATCAGATTATGAGATGCACCTAAATCTAAGAGACAATTATGAAAGATTTTGTCATGAATATTCAAGGAAATGTAAAATGGTGGACAACTCTCATCCCTATCTTCAATCATAGGACCTAGGACAATATTAGGCTGACTATATTGAATGTTGAGGATATCAGCAGAGTCAGAAGTGCATCTGGGATTAAGGGTGCTCAATTTTTTTTTCTTAAATGACTCATTTTTCATCAGCTCAACTAGAGGGATTGGAATTTTAATTTTTTGGATTTCTACTTCAAGATTAAAAGATAATGAGGTCTTGTATGATGTTTTTACCTCATGGGATGGTGCTTTTAATGCAATTTGTGGTTCCTTTAAGTTATGTTGATCTTGATTATGTTGCTTGGTAGGTACAAGGTTTTTCTTTTGAGGAGGAGGTGTAGTACTCTGTTTTGCAACAACTTCCTTAGATATGAGATTGTATCTATTTTTCTCATCTGCCTAAAATACACCATTGTCATCAGAAAGTTCATTAATTTGTCCATTTGTAAGGGCCTCCTCATAATCATTTTGAGTCAAAAATGATTTTTCCAACTCTGCTTTGACACAGTGAATATGGTCTTCTTGATCTTCTAGACATTCATCTTCATCATATTCTTCCATCACAACATTTTGAAGAGGAGACTTTATCTTCTGATCCTCAGTAGGATTTCTCTCTCTCTGCAAAATCTGCACTTGTTGATTATTTCTCCTGAAGTTGTTTGGATTTTGATTGGAATTTTTGTTTGTATAATCATAAGTACCCCTTCCCTTGGCAGGTTTCTTGTTTTCAATTTTAAGTTTAGATATCTCAGAAGTTAAAGACTCTAACATTTTAGCCATCTTGTCTAGTTTTGGATTAGTATTGGATGAAGAAGAAGCTTCATCTCTAGGCTTTC
>JZKD02S0945454.1:26770-46823 GCA_000966675.3 Picea glauca | reverse complement strand
AGGTTAACAAAGCTTTGTTCACAGCTATTGAAAGTTTTCCAACCACTAAAGACATGTGTCCTTTCCTCCATGACACATCAGAGACATAGAAATGATGAAGACTAGATGTCAAAGACCCTTTGAAGACAATTCGATCCATATCAAGTAGATTTTCAATTACCTAATTGTAATTAGTTTACACTCTGTTTTCTATATTTAGAAATCCAGATCCATTTTTCAGGGATCTGATATCTATTGTAAGGGATATAAATACTTATCATTTTGATAAAGTAAGGGGGGTTCGATTTTGGATACAGGAACTACACCTTTGTAACATACTTTTCATATGATAATACAGATCACAAGTTTCTCTCTCTATTAATGTCAGATTTCCACCCTTCTTTTGTACTCTTATTCAAGTTGTTTTAACTACAAAATGACTATCATCTCATTAGTCAGTTCATAACTTGATTAATAGTTTCTTACATTGTTTATTAAACCCATCATTGTGTATCTGGTTTATAAGCACTGTCTTCTTCACCCACTTAAAGCTATTATCTGATTATTGATCCTTGAGGGCATTGGTTTATTTGATTATTCATTTTGATTGTCTGGATATCATATTGTAGTTGAGTTATTCCATTGATACACACATACAAAAACACAAAAACACAAAAACAAGTTTACCTTAAGTTACCAAGCATATTTGACCCACAACCTCAAAGAGTTTCTTGGAGTGATAGCAAGTGGTTCGTCATTGACGATGTCATGAGAAGTTCATTGAACGTTATCATTTAGAGGAAGGAGAAGTCATAATAAGGTTACCATAGGTGAACCTACGGTAGGATCATTGTCAGTAGGGATCGATGAATCTTTGCTCGGGTTGGGTAGGGTGTGGCTTGTTGTGACTAAACCTTTTCCCATAGAGATCCCATCAATTGGCTATCACATATGGATTGTGCTTGTTGATCACACTTTGTTCGTTGTTGTTATTGGTTGTTTCATACCTCTCGCTCGATTTGTGTTTGGATGAGGTAGTGTGTCACCACTTTTGGAGGGTTGATAGTGGCGTTTCTGGCTCAGCCTTATGATTTTTGCAAGCATCGGTTGTTGTCCTTGGCCTCCTTCCACACTCCAAATTTGTTGATGGGTGTTCATCGATCATTGCTAGGTGGAGGGTGATTGTCGTTTTGTGTTGAGCATCCCCTCTCCGATGGAGGGTGCGAGCAAGGCTTTGGTTCCATGAAGGGAAAAATGTTTCACGAATTCCTTCCTATGTCATGCGAGATGTGTCTTGCCATTTTTCATTACAGGGTGGATGCTCTGTACAGCATAAGAAGTCCCTTTGTTTTTTCAACTCTTTGTTTTCTCTTTCCTTGCCTAGGCGAGATTTTTCGTTGGTCATTGGCTCGAGGCAAGGGTGGATTGTGCCTTGTACATCACTTGTTCTGTGAGGGGTAATCCTCAATGGGATGGATGAAAAGTGGCTCAACCCACTAGGATGTCCACCCTAGTCCCTCTCAATCGTTCCTTGTGACCCCCTGGTGGAAGTTGGACATTCAGGTTCGGGAGACCCTTCTGTAGGGGTACCAAATCCATCGGTGTTGCATATTGTGGCAAGTTTCCTTCAGTGGGAGTGCTTTGCTAAACCTGGAGCTCAAGTTGATGTCAATCGAGTTTCAGAAAGACATTCCACTCTTTGATCCTGTGCATGTGGAGAAAATGTTGTGACCCTGCATTTATCCAGTGGTGATTGTTTTACGTTTGAGTGACGTCTTCGTCTTTGGACTAAGACATTTGAATGTTGTCCCGTGCATTCATCACTGGAAGGTTCTTTGGTGTTGGATGTTGTTCGCACGATGCGGGTGGGGGGGAGTGGTGGATGTGCACTTTTTGGTCTGGTAGGAGTGCTTTGTTGAACCTAGAGCTCAATTTGATGTCGATTGAGTTTCGAAAAGACATTCCACTTTCTGTTCCCGTGCATGCGGTGAAAATGTTGCGGCCTTGCGTTTATCTAGTGGTGATTGTTTTACATTTGAGTGACTTCTTTGTTTATGGACTAATACTTTTGTATGTTATCTTGTGCATTTATCACTAGAAATTTTTTTGGTGTTGGACATTGTTCGCATGACGCAGGTGGGGGGCAGTGGTGGGTGTGTGCTTTTTGGTCGATGTTAGTTATGTTTTGGTAAGAGACCTTGCATCCTCCTTTTTCCCCTGCGAGTTCTTCAATGCTCTAGTGACTTCTCCGCTTTGGCATCTGAATGTTGTCACTTGCTTTATTCACTGGAAGACTGTTGGGCATTGTTTGTACAGGGGAAAGAGGAGGTGGGTTTCCTACAATAGATGTTCTTCCAGGTTGGCGACGGTTTTTTTTTCGGTTTGTGGGAAAGGGGGGGAGGGTTTCCTTCCAATGGATGTGATTTTCGGGTTGGCATAGGTTGATTTTTGGTAAGAGGCCCTGCACCCTCTTTTCCTTGGGAGTGCTTCATTGTAGTTGCGACCCTCAGTTCATTCATTGTTTATTTTCGGTAGGTGACTTCTCCTCTTTGGCATCTGATTGTTGTCACTTTCCCCCATAGCTGGAGGTCCATTGTGCGTTGGACGTGGTTTTTTCAGGGGAAGAGAGGCGACGGGTTCCCTTCCAATGGGTGTTCTTGTGGGTAAGAGAAATTAGATCCTCTTTTGTTTTGAGTGTCAGATGGTTTTGGGTAAGATACCTCACATCCTCTTTCCTTGCGAGTGCTTTGATGCCCTTTTTGTGTGGTCTTTGGTTTGTTCGGCAATGATTTTTGGGTAGCGACTTCTTTGCATCTGCGTTCGAATGTTGTCTCTCTCCATCATCATCATGGGAATGTTGTTGGGCCATGGGACTTCATTTTTACTGGGGGAAAGGGTGAGTGGTCTCTCTCTCCGTTTGAATATAACTTGTGCTCGTTTTTATTTTTCTCTGCTGAAAGGGGAAATTGTCGGGAATCGATCTTATGGAGGGATGAAAGCAGCGCATTGTTAGGACTATCCACCCTAGTCCCTCCTTACCATTGTTCCCTACAATTTCTCCTTGTAGTTGAGTCTTGGGAAATCTTTCTCTGTTTGTTTGAGCCTCTTGTGGAATGGGGAGTGAATTTGTGTCTTTTGGCCCCTGGGTCGAACAACTTGTGCTTGTTTTTCCTTTTCTCCATTGGAAGGGGGAATTGTGGGGAATCAGTTTTTTGGAGGGGGCATGAAAGTAGCGCACTGTTGGACTGGCCACCCTAGTCCCCCCTTTATCATTGTTCCCTACAAGTCCCCCTCTCGATTTGAGGTCGTAGAAAGCTCGCTTTGTTTGTTCGAGCCTCCTGTGCATGCTAGGGGAGTGCATTTGTCTTGTGGGGCTTGTGGAGTGGGAGGATTGTTTTCATTTGTGGTGTTGTGTGCATCGTGGGATTTTCCATTGATCATCGGTGTTATCACTCCAAGAAACTCTTTGAGGTTGTGGATCAAAGATGCTTGGTAACTTAAGGTAAAAAAAAAATTGTATTTTGTATGTGTGGATCAATTGGATAACTCAAATACAGTATGGTATTTAGACATTCAAAATGAGAATCAAATGAACCAGTTCTCTCAAGGATCAATAATCAGATGATAGCTTTTAAGTGGGTGAGAAAACAATGCTTATAAACCAAATACAAATGTAGGGTTTAATAAACAATGATAACCAACTATTAATCAAGTTATGAGCTAACAATTGAGATGTCAGTCATTCTACAGCTAAAACAACTTGAATAAGAGTACAAAAGGAAATATAAGAATCTGACATCAATAGAGAGAGAAAAATGTGATTTGTATTATCATATGGAAAAGTTTGTTTACAATATAGTATCTGTTTCCAAAATCGAACCCTGGCATCTGAAAAATATATGCATTTATAGCCTTTACAACAAGTCTTAGATCTTGGAAAACTGGATCTAGATTTCTAAATATAGAAAATAGAAAACAAAACTAAATACAATAGGATAACTAAGAACTAGTTCCTATCAATCGAACTATCTTCAAAGTTTGTCTTCGACATATGGTCTTCATCATTGTTATGTCTCTCATGTGTCATGGATCAAAGGACACATGTATTAAGTGGTTGGAAAACTTTCACAGTCGTAAGTAAGGTGATGGATGATCATATGAGTACTCACCTCATATATCTCCACGAATATTTGAAACTTAATAATTCATGATTTGGTGATTAATCTTTTTGATTCCCTCTTATCTTTTAAATCACCCAAAAATTGCTCTGTTCGAGCTCAAAATCTTCAAAATTCTTTCTCTGAGGTTTCACCAGCTATTTTGCCTTAGAAATTGCTAATTAGTCGATGAAATCTCTTCTTTTCAACAACTAATTAGTTATAACTCCGCTTCCTATGATGGTGAAAGTTTTGTTTTAATCAAAAGGAAAACCTTTCGTGTTTAAAATAAAAAATCATTGTTTGTAATAGTCTTGATTATTCTCCCTGCAAATTTATAGTGACCTGTGCCAGCACCTGCAAATCTGGATGTGTGGTAATTCTTGCTTTCAACTTTTTGATTTTCCTCTTCAAACGCTTAGCTAACCACCATAAGCTATTATAATCCTTTGTGATATTTTTCTTCTTCTTCTTATCCTTAATGCTTTCAAGTGCCAGCTTCTCAAAAGCTACATTGGTCTTTGCAAAATTCTCTGACAAAGTCTTATATCTTTCCTTTATCACCCTTTCTAGAATCTCCTGCTATGCTATTATCTTTTTCATCTCCTTAATCTTCTATGATTTCTTTGATTTCTTATTTCTTGAGGTTTCACCTTCATCTTTGGAAGTAAAAAATTGAAAATCCTGTGTAGGTTCCATGGAGTTCTTTGGACTTTTGATGGTTGGAGTTTCATCATATTTTTCTGGTTCTGTGTCTGAATCTGTGTATGGAAAATTTAGAAAATTTGCCTTCTTTACTGTGGATTTCTCTGAGTTTGTTTCAAAATCTAGTTTATTTTTAGATTTTTTGGGATTTACACTGGATTTTTTCTCTCTGGTGACTTTGGGAGAGCTCTCCTTCTCTTTGAGCTACTCTGAGGAGTTGGTTGCTTCTTTCCTTCTTTCTTCTTTTTATTCATAGGTTGATTTTGGGTCTCAAAACCTTCCCAGAAGAGAAAGTGCTGCCAAGTTCTTTTTCTCTATCTCAATTCTTCCAAGATGATCATTTTAATCAGGCCATAATGACAAAGGGCATTCTTGATGTTGAATGGTTCAACTTTGATCCTATTACACACCTTTGTTATGATTTTATGAAGAAAGAAAGGAAAATTTAGAAGGACCTTCCCTGTGAAGTGATCTAGGAGTCTAAAGTGATATAACATCAACTTGTCATGCCCACCCTCTGAGGTTATATATAGCTTAATTCCCTTGAACAAAACTTGCCATTCCTCTTCAAGGTAAGAAACATGGATACTTTTCTTCCAGGTTATACTTTGGAATTTTGTCTTGAGGTATGATTTGAAATCCAAATTCTTGGTCACTGTTGTTTTAAACCAACTTTGGCATGTTCTGGGTAAGCCAGTTGCTGAAGAAATGGCAGCTTCATCAACTATCAGTTCCATAGAATCTACTGTAGCTTTCTTTCCATCGTATTACTTTTCAAAATTCTCTTTTATCACCTGGTGATATCCCTCCTACAACTTTACCACATATTTCATACAACCTGCATCTGAGAAACGCTTCTGCACCTCTAGATGAGATTGCAAAAAAGATAAATTGTCTAATTCTTTCCTCAGAAGTGGTCCTCCTCGCTTCCTTTCCATCTATAACTTAATCAACAATTAATTTGTACATGATTGACACAGTAATATTTCTACATAAGGAAAGGGCTGGCGCTAGTGAAAATGACCCTGTGTTATCAATTGACATATGAAACCCCATAATAGAATTTTTGAACACCGTGAGTTTAAAATAAGAAATGATGATTTGATTTGATTTCATCATATATCTGGTACTTATCCTATGGTTGTAATGATGAATAAAAGTTTTTCACCTCTTCAAACCCTTCTCTTTTTGCTGCACGAAATACATGATCACAATCTATCATGATATCCTACTAGAATGTGATGAAAAGGTGTCACCACTCATTTTCTTCCATTAACTTGTCATGATGATCATATGACGTGTGTCCAACGTACCCTTTTTGGGTTTCTAAAACCGTTGGAGAAAAACCCATGTTAACACTTTTACCGACTCGCTTAATGCTGGGAGTACCCTTTAGCCATTGAAACCTGAGGCTTTCACTGGCTAACTTCAACTTCAAAACATATGTTAGCTGTTGAAAATCTTTTTCTTGATTTTTTGAAAAGACCTTTTGAGGATCGATTTATTTCTAGAATAACACCTTAAATCCTATGTTTTGACACTTCAAAATTCTAAAAAATTATATAGAACCCTAATTTATGACCATGCTATCACCTACAAAATGGAACAAATTGACTGATTCATTTTGGGAGATAACATTTGGCTCCAGCTGGGATGGAGACCTCTCTGTGAGGTTTCCAGGAACCTAGTTTGACTCAGTAGCCTTATTTACAACTTAAATTCAAAATTGATTTTACTTAGTATTCCATTGGGCATGGAGTTATTGACAAAACAAAACAAAAACAAAAACTGAAAAGGATATGTACAAATAAGTAGGCTTTAAGGAAAGCCTCATGATAAGTAGAGTTTCAGAAACCACCCATTGAATGGGCCACCTGATACTTCTTCACCTGCAAGATCTCGGAGGACAAAAGTATTGTTCTGCTGAGCTGATGCTATGAAAAATGGACCTATCCAGAGTGCATCAAACTTGTCATGTTTTCCCTTTTCCTATCTTGTTGCATCCCATTTCAGAACCAGATCCCCTACCTTGAAAATATCTGTCTTAACTTTTCTTTCAAAAATTTCTTTCATCTTCCTTTGGTGTAACTCTGTGTTTTCCAGAAGTTGTTCTCTGTCTTGTTGTAGCTCTACCAAATTGTGGATCCTCCTAGTTAGATCATTTGGCTCATAGTTAGCTTCTTGTAAAAAAATTTCAAGTGGCAGTGCAAGTTGAAAAGGAAATATGGCTTCAGTACCATATACTAACTAGAAGGGGGATGTGCCAATTGACTTTTTATGCATAACTCTGTCATCCCACAAAGAAAATTTCAACTTGGAATCCCATCCCTTGGTATTTTTTTCAAGCAACTTCTTTATGATTNGATCAATAATCAGATGATAGCTTTTAAGTGGGTGAGAAAACAATGCTTATAAACCAAATACAAATGTAGGGTTTAATAAACAATGATAACCAACTATTAATCAAGTTATGAGCTAACAATTGAGATGTCAGTCATTCTACAGCTAAAACAACTTGAATAAGAGTACAAAAGGAAATATAAGAATCTGACATCAATAGAGAGAGAAAAATGTGATTTGTATTATCATATGGAAAAGTTTGTTTACAATATAGTATCTGTTTCCAAAATCGAACCCTGGCATCTGAAAAATATATGCATTTATAGCCTTTACAACAAGTCTTAGATCTTGGAAAACTGGATCTAGATTTCTAAATATAGAAAATAGAAAACAAAACTAAATACAATAGGATAACTAAGAACTAGTTCCTATCAATCGAACTATCTTCAAAGTTTGTCTTCGACATATGGTCTTCATCATTGTTATGTCTCTCATGTGTCATGGATCAAAGGACACATGTATTAAGTGGTTGGAAAACTTTCACAGTCGTAAGTAAGGTGATGGATGATCATATGAGTACTCACCTCATATATCTCCACGAATATTTGAAACTTAATAATTCATGATTTGGTGATTAATCTTTTTGATTCCCTCTTATCTTTTAAATCACCCAAAAATTGCTCTGTTCGAGCTCAAAATCTTCAAAATTCTTTCTCTGAGGTTTCACCAGCTATTTTGCCTTAGAAATTGCTAATTAGTCGATGAAATCTCTTCTTTTCAACAACTAATTAGTTATAACTCCGCTTCCTATGATGGTGAAAGTTTTGTTTTAATCAAAAGGAAAACCTTTCGTGTTTAAAATAAAAAATCATTGTTTGTAATAGTCTTGATTATTCTCCCTGCAAATTTATAGTGACCTGTGCCAGCACCTGCAAATCTGGATGTGTGGTAATTCTTGCTTTCAACTTTTTGATTTTCCTCTTCAAACGCTTAGCTAACCACCATAAGCTATTATAATCCTTTGTGATATTTTTCTTCTTCTTCTTATCCTTAATGCTTTCAAGTGCCAGCTTCTCAAAAGCTACATTGGTCTTTGCAAAATTCTCTGACAAAGTCTTATATCTTTCCTTTATCACCCTTTCTAGAATCTCCTGCTATGCTATTATCTTTTTCATCTCCTTAATCTTCTATGATTTCTTTGATTTCTTATTTCTTGAGGTTTCACCTTCATCTTTGGAAGTAAAAAATTGAAAATCCTGTGTAGGTTCCATGGAGTTCTTTGGACTTTTGATGGTTGGAGTTTCATCATATTTTTCTGGTTCTGTGTCTGAATCTGTGTATGGAAAATTTAGAAAATTTGCCTTCTTTACTGTGGATTTCTCTGAGTTTGTTTCAAAATCTAGTTTATTTTTAGATTTTTTGGGATTTACACTGGATTTTTTCTCTCTGGTGACTTTGGGAGAGCTCTCCTTCTCTTTGAGCTACTCTGAGGAGTTGGTTGCTTCTTTCCTTCTTTCTTCTTTTTATTCATAGGTTGATTTTGGGTCTCAAAACCTTCCCAGAAGAGAAAGTGCTGCCAAGTTCTTTTTCTCTATCTCAATTCTTCCAAGATGATCATTTTAATCAGGCCATAATGACAAAGGGCATTCTTGATGTTGAATGGTTCAACTTTGATCCTATTACACACCTTTGTTATGATTTTATGAAGAAAGAAAGGAAAATTTAGAAGGACCTTCCCTGTGAAGTGATCTAGGAGTCTAAAGTGATATAACATCAACTTGTCATGCCCACCCTCTGAGGTTATATATAGCTTAATTCCCTTGAACAAAACTTGCCATTCCTCTTCAAGGTAAGAAACATGGATACTTTTCTTCCAGGTTATACTTTGGAATTTTGTCTTGAGGTATGATTTGAAATCCAAATTCTTGGTCACTGTTGTTTTAAACCAACTTTGGCATGTTCTGGGTAAGCCAGTTGCTGAAGAAATGGCAGCTTCATCAACTATCAGTTCCATAGAATCTACTGTAGCTTTCTTTCCATCGTATTACTTTTCAAAATTCTCTTTTATCACCTGGTGATATCCCTCCTACAACTTTACCACATATTTCATACAACCTGCATCTGAGAAACGCTTCTGCACCTCTAGATGAGATTGCAAAAAAGATAAATTGTCTAATTCTTTCCTCAGAAGTGGTCCTCCTCGCTTCCTTTCCATCTATAACTTAATCAACAATTAATTTGTACATGATTGACACAGTAATATTTCTACATAAGGAAAGGGCTGGCGCTAGTGAAAATGACCCTGTGTTATCAATTGACATATGAAACCCCATAATAGAATTTTTGAACACCGTGAGTTTAAAATAAGAAATGATAATTTGATTTGATTTCATCAGATATCTGGTACTTATCCTATGGTTGTAATGATGAATAAAAGTTTTTCACCTCTTCAAACCCTTCTCTTTTTGCTGCACGAAATACATGATCACAATCTATCATGATATCTTACTAGAATGTGATGAAAAGGTGTCACCACTCATTTGCTTCCATTAACTTGTCATGATGATCATATGACATGTGTCCAATGTACCCTTTTTGGGTTTCTAAAACCGTTGGAGAAAAACCCATGTTAACACTTTCACCGACTCGCTTAATGCTGGGAGTACCCTTTAGCCATTGAAACCTAAGGCTTTCACTGGCTAACTTCAACTTCAAAACATATGTTAGCTGTTGAAAATATTTTTCTTGATTTTTTGAAAAGACCTTTTGAGGATCGATTTATTTCTAGAATAACACCTTAAATCCTATGTTTTGACACTTCAAAATTCTAAAAATTTATATAGAACCCTAATTTATGACCATGCTATCACCTACAAAATGGAACAAATTGACTGATTCATTTTGGGAGATAACATTTGGCTCCAGCTGGGATGGAGACCTCTCTGTGAGGTTTCCAGGAACCTAGTTTGACTCAGTAGCCTTATTTACAACTTAAATTCAAAATTGATTTTACTTAGTATTCCATTGGGCATGGAGTTATTGACAAAACAAAACAAAAACAAAAACTGAAAAGGATATGTACAAATAAGTAGGCTTTAAGGAAAGCCTCATGATAAGTAGAGTTTCAGAAACCACCCATTGAATGGGCCACCTGATACTTCTTCACCTGCAAGATCTCGGAGGACAAAAGTATTGTTCTGCTGAGCTGATGCTATGAAAAATGGACCTATCCAGAGTGCATCAAACTTGTCATGTTTTCCCTTTTCCTATCTTGTTGCATCCCATTTCAGAACCAGATCCCCTACCTTGAAAATATCTGTCTTAACTTTTCTTTCAAAAATTTCTTTCATCTTCCTTTGGTGTAACTCTGTGTTTTCCAGAAGTTGTTCTCTGTCTTGTTGTAGCTCTACCAAATTGTGGATCCTCCTAGTTAGATCATTTGGCTCATAGTTAGCTTCTTGTAAAAAAATTTCAAGTGGCAGTGCAAGTTGAAAAGGAAATATGGCTTCAGTACCATATACTAACTAGAAGGGGGATGTGCCAATTGACTTTTTATGCATAACTCTGTCATCCCACAAAGAAAATTTCAACTTGGAATCCCATCCCTTGGTATTTTTTTCAAGCAACTTCTTTATGATTCTGACTAAACTCTTATTTGATGATTCAACTAAGCCATTTCCCTGTGGATAGTAAGAAGTAGAATGTACTAGCTGAATTCCCATCTCTTCACATAATTTTACCAAGTGTTTATCATTAAACGTAGCAGCGTTATCTGTGACTATTCTCTTAGGGAAGCCAAATCTGGAGAATATGTTTTCTTGCAGAAAATTAATGATGACAATGTGATTGGCATTTCTTGTAGGAATGGCCTTGATCCATTTGGTAAAATAATCAATAGAAACAAGGATCCATTTATGTTGATTGCTAGAAGGTGGATGAATCTCACCTATGAAGTCCAAACCCCATTGCTGAAAAGGACTCGTGACCACAACGGGTTTGAGGGGAAGATATTTTAGCTATTGTTTTCCTGCAAACCTTTGGCATTTATCACATTCTTTCACAAATTTACACACATCTGAAAATAAAGATGACCAATAGGAACCAACTCTCAGAATTTTATGAGCGATAGTCTTCCAATAATGATGTCCTCCACACTCACTATTATGAAATTAAATCATGATTTTAGCTGATTTCTCTTGGTTTATGCACCTCAAGAGTATCCTTGTTGGATTTTTCCAAAACAATAAGTTGTCATTAATGAATAAATTTATGGCCTTAAGCTTTAAAGCTCTCCCTTGTGTTTTTGTCAAATATGAAGGAACTGTTAAATTCTGTAGAAAGTAAATAACATGACTGTACCATTCACAGTCATCTAGGTGAGGAGAAACCTGCAAATTATCACTACCTCTATCTTCTAAAACCTGATTTTTTTCTACATTTATACCCACAAAATTTATCTCAAGCAACTTACAATTTTCTTCTGCAAGGAGCTTGGCAAGGCCTTGACCTTTCACATGTTTTGTTGGCTTGATCTCGACATCAAATTCAATTAAATTTTCTATCCACTTACTCCTTTTTCCATCTATGTTAGGTTGTATAAGCACATCTTTAACAGAGCTTGAAGGTACATAGGTTATTACCTTGTCTTGAAGAATGTAAATCTTGAAGGCTTTTAATGACTTGATGAGTGCATATGCTTGTTTTTCCAATGGTTCATACTTTACTTCAACATCTCTCAATACTTTACTGAAGAAGCCAACTGGCTTCTCTTGATCATCAACATTTCTCTGCAATAGTACAGCTACAATTGTATCTTTTGAAGCAAATGAAAAGATATAAAACTCCTTGTCAAAGTTAGGACTGATTAAAATAGGGGATGTTATAATGGCTTCTTTGATAGCATTGAAAGAGTGTTTAGCTTCTTCAGTCCATCTTACTTCAGAATTCTTTCTTAACATACAAGTAATGTTCTTCGTAAGTTCTGCAAAGTTTGCTATAAACCTCCTGATAAAGTTTATAGTTCCAAGGAAAGACTGAATATCCTTTTTTGATCTAGGAAGAGACAATTTTTTAATGGCTTCTACTCTTTNTTATATAGAACCCTAATTTATGACCATGCTATCACCTACAAAATGGAACAAATTGACTGATTCATTTTGGGAGATAACATTTGGCTCCAGCTGGGATGGAGACCTCTCTGTGAGGTTTCCAGGAACCTAGTTTGACTCAGTAGCCTTATTTACAACTTAAATTCAAAATTGATTTTACTTAGTATTCCATTGGGCATGGAGTTATTGACAAAACAAAACAAAAACAAAAACTGAAAAGGATATGTACAAATAAGTAGGCTTTAAGGAAAGCCTCATGATAAGTAGAGTTTCAGAAACCACCCATTGAATGGGCCACCTGATACTTCTTCACCTGCAAGATCTCGGAGGACAAAAGTATTGTTCTGCTGAGCTGATGCTATGAAAAATGGACCTATCCAGAGTGCATCAAACTTGTCATGTTTTCCCTTTTCCTATCTTGTTGCATCCCATTTCAGAACCAGATCCCCTACCTTGAAAATATCTGTCTTAACTTTTCTTTCAAAAATTTCTTTCATCTTCCTTTGGTGTAACTCTGTGTTTTCCAGAAGTTGTTCTCTGTCTTGTTGTAGCTCTACCAAATTGTGGATCCTCCTAGTTAGATCATTTGGCTCATAGTTAGCTTCTTGTAAAAAAATTTCAAGTGGCAGTGCAAGTTGAAAAGGAAATATGGCTTCAGTACCATATACTAACTAGAAGGGGGATGTGCCAATTGACTTTTTATGCATAACTCTGTCATCCCACAAAGAAAATTTCAACTTGGAATCCCATCCCTTGGTATTTTTTTCAAGCAACTTCTTTATGATTATGACTAAACTCTTATTTGATGATTCAACTAAGCCATTTCCCTGTGGATAGTAAGAAGTAGAATGTACTAGCTGAATTCCCATCTCTTCACATAATTTTACCAAGTGTTTATCATTAAACGTAGCAGCGTTATCTGTGACTATTCTCTTAGGGAAGCCAAATCTGGAGAATATGTTTTCTTGCAGAAAATTAATGATGACAATGTGATTGGCATTTCTTGTAGGAATGGCCTTGATCCATTTGGTAAAATAATCAATAGAAACAAGGATCCATTTATGTTGATTGCTAGAAGGTGGATGAATCTCACCTATGAAGTCCAAACCCCATTGCTGAAAAGGACTCGTGACCACAACGGGTTTGAGGGGAAGATATTTTAGCTATTGTTTTCCTGCAAACCTTTGGCATTTATCACATTCTTTCACAAATTTACACACATCTGAAAATAAAGATGACCAATAGGAACCAACTCTCAGAATTTTATGAGCGATAGTCTTCCAATAATGATGTCCTCCACACTCACTATTATGAAATTAAATCATGATTTTAGCTGATTTCTCTTGGTTTATGCACCTCAAGAGTATCCTTGTTGGATTTTTCCAAAACAATAAGTTGTCATTAATGAATAAATTTATGGCCTTAAGCTTTAAAGCTCTCCCTTGTGTTTTTGTCAAATATGAAGGAACTGTTAAATTCTGTAGAAAGTAAATAACATGACTGTACCATTCACAGTCATCTAGGTGAGGAGAAACCTGCAAATTATCACTACCTCTATCTTCTAAAACCTGATTTTTTTCTACATTTATACCCACAAAATTTATCTCAAGCAACTTACAATTTTCTTCTGCAAGGAGCTTGGCAAGGCCTTGACCTTTCACATGTTTTGTTGGCTTGATCTCGACATCAAATTCAATTAAATTTTCTATCCACTTACTCCTTTTTCCATCTATGTTAGGTTGTATAAGCACATCTTTAACAGAGCTTGAAGGTACATAGGTTATTACCTTGTCTTGAAGAATGTAAATCTTGAAGGCTTTTAATGACTTGATGAGTGCATATGCTTGTTTTTCCAATGGTTCATACTTTACTTCAACATCTCTCAATACTTTACTGAAGAAGCCAACTGGCTTCTCTTGATCATCAACATTTCTCTGCAATAGTACAGCTACAATTGTATCTTTTGAAGCAAATGAAAAGATATAAAACTCCTTGTCAAAGTTAGGACTGATTAAAATAGGGGATGTTATAATGGCTTCTTTGATAGCATTGAAAGAGTGTTTAGCTTCTTCAGTCCATCTTACTTCAGAATTCTTTCTTAACATACAAGTAATGTTCTTCGTAAGTTCTGCAAAGTTTGCTATAAACCTCCTGATAAAGTTTATAGTTCCAAGGAAAGACTGAATATCCTTTTTTGATCTAGGAAGAGACAATTTTTTAATGGCTTCTACTCTTTTTGTATCAATCCTTACCCCATCAGCTGAAACAATATGTCCAAGAAATTTCCCTTCTTTAAGTGAAAAATTAAATTTCTTAGGATTAAGAGAAATGCCATGCCTTCTGCATTTTAGGAATGCCTTCCTCAAGTGTTGCAAATGATCTTCATGGCTACTTGAAAAAATAGTTATGTCATCAAGATATATCAAAACAAATTTTTCTTTCTCTCTAATGAATGTGATGTCCATTTCTCTATGGAAACTAGCTCCAACATTCATCAGTCTGAAAGGCATCTTTTCATACATGAAAGTGCCCCATGGAGTGGTAAAGGCAGTCTTTTCTCCATCATCTGTATAGACAACAATCTGATTGTATCTTGAGAATCCATCAATAAAGGACATCACACTTGACCCTGACACCTTTTGTAAAATGTGTTCCAGCTTGGGCAACGAGTAGTTGTCTTTACTAGAAGACTTGTTTAAATTTCTGAAATCCACACAAAGTCTAATCTCTCCATTTTTCTTTTTGACAGGTACAAGGTTAGCAATCCAATCTGAGTATCTGAGAGGTATAATAATTTTAGCATCCAATAATTTCTTGATATATTTTTCCATGGTAGGTAGTAACATAGGACTGAAAGATCTAAGCTTCTGCCCAAATGGTTTAGTATCCTTGTTTAAAGGAATCTTGTGTTGAATTATCTCAGTGTTGAATGTTTTCAAGTCACTATATTTCCAATCAAAGATATCAACAAATTATTTTAACAGCTCACCATAATCAGCCTTTTGTTCTTTAGATAGATGAGAAGCTAAGTTGACATGTTTAGGATCTCGTTCACTGACTACATTAAACTGAAATACATTTGAGTCCTCTTCCTTCTTTTCCAATTTGACAACCACATCATTATTATCAAAAAGATTTTCTAAAGGGAACAATAGTTTAGGAATTCGGTTAGTGGACAATTGAACAATTTCATGTGTTCCAATTTTACTTCTGAGCTTTGGCTTCTTAGCTTCTTCATCATGTTCATTTTCCAAATCAATCTGCAAATCTGTAAACTCATCCATTACTGCAAGTAATCTGGTGAGTTCAGCATCATCTTCAAAAACCTTCCAAAAATTTACATTATCAGGGAGTGATGGCCTATGCTTTACTTGGACTTCATAATTTAATTTAGGAGGTAATGGAGGTATGAAAGAGTAGGATGAAACAGACAATGAATCAGCTAGTTCATTCATGGCTCTAGGAACATGAGTAATCTTGAAATCTGTAAAAGCATGAATCANTAAACTCTTATTTGATGATTCAACTAAGCCATTTCCCTGTGGATAGTAAGAAGTAGAATGTACTAGCTGAATTCCCATCTCTTCACATAATTTTACCAAGTGTTTATCATTAAACGTAGCAGCGTTATCTGTGACTATTCTCTTAGGGAAGCCAAATCTGGAGAATATGTTTTCTTGCAGAAAATTAATGATGACAATGTGATTGGCATTTCTTGTAGGAATGGCCTTGATCCATTTGGTAAAATAATCAATAGAAACAAGGATCCATTTATGTTGATTGCTAGAAGGTGGATGAATCTCACCTATGAAGTCCAAACCCCATTGCTGAAAAGGACTCGTGACCACAACGGGTTTGAGGGGAAGATATTTTAGCTATTGTTTTCCTGCAAACCTTTGGCATTTATCACATTCTTTCACAAATTTACACACATCTGAAAATAAAGATGACCAATAGGAACCAACTCTCAGAATTTTATGAGCGATAGTCTTCCAATAATGATGTCCTCCACACTCACTATTATGAAATTAAATCATGATTTTAGCTGATTTCTCTTGGTTTATGCACCTCAAGAGTATCCTTGTTGGATTTTTCCAAAACAATAAGTTGTCATTAATGAATAAATTTATGGCCTTAAGCTTTAAAGCTCTCCCTTGTGTTTTTGTCAAATATGAAGGAACTGTTAAATTCTGTAGAAAGTAAATAACATGACTGTACCATTCACAGTCATCTAGGTGAGGAGAAACCTGCAAATTATCACTACCTCTATCTTCTAAAACCTGATTTTTTTCTACATTTATACCCACAAAATTTATCTCAAGCAACTTACAATTTTCTTCTGCAAGGAGCTTGGCAAGGCCTTGACCTTTCACATGTTTTGTTGGCTTGATCTCGACATCAAATTCAATTAAATTTTCTATCCACTTACTCCTTTTTCCATCTATGTTAGGTTGTATAAGCACATCTTTAACAGAGCTTGAAGGTACATAGGTTATTACCTTGTCTTGAAGAATGTAAATCTTGAAGGCTTTTAATGACTTGATGAGTGCATATGCTTGTTTTTCCAATGGTTCATACTTTACTTCAACATCTCTCAATACTTTACTGAAGAAGCCAACTGGCTTCTCTTGATCATCAACATTTCTCTGCAATAGTACAGCTACAATTGTATCTTTTGAAGCAAATGAAAAGATATAAAACTCCTTGTCAAAGTTAGGACTGATTAAAATAGGGGATGTTATAATGGCTTCTTTGATAGCATTGAAAGAGTGTTTAGCTTCTTCAGTCCATCTTACTTCAGAATTCTTTCTTAACATACAAGTAATGTTCTTCGTAAGTTCTGCAAAGTTTGCTATAAACCTCCTGATAAAGTTTATAGTTCCAAGGAAAGACTGAATATCCTTTTTTGATCTAGGAAGAGACAATTTTTTAATGGCTTCTACTCTTTTTGTATCAATCCTTACCCCATCAGCTGAAACAATATGTCCAAGAAATTTCCCTTCTTTAAGTGAAAAAATAAATTTCTTAGGATTAAGAGAAATGCCATGCCTTCTGCATTTTAGGAATGCCTTCCTCAAGTGCTGCAAATGATATTCATGGCTACTTGAAAAAATAGTTATGTCATCAAGATATATCAAAACAAATTTTTCTTTCTCTCCAATGAATGTGATGTCCATTTCTCTATGGAAACTAGCTCCAACATTCATCAGTCCGAAAGGCATCTTTTCATACATGAAAGTGCCCCATGGAGTGGTAAAGGCAGTCTTTTCTCCGTCATCTGTATGGACAACAATCTGATTGTATCTTGAGAATCCATCAATAAAGGAAATCACACTTGAACCTGACACCTTTTGTAAAATGTGTTCCAGCTTGGGCAACGAGTAGTTGTATTTACTAGAAGACTTGTTTAAATTTCTGAAATCCACACAAAGTCTAATCTCTCCATTTTTCTTTTTGATAGGTACAAGGTTAGAAATCCAATCTGAGTATCTGAGAGGTATAATAATTTTAGCATCCAATAATTTCTTGATATATTTTTCCATGGTAGGCAGTAACATAGGACTGAAAGATCTAAGCTTCTGCCCAAATGGTTTAGTATCCTTGTTTAAAGGAATCTTGTGTTGAATTATCTCAGTGTTGAATGTTTTCAAGTCACTATATTTCCAATCAAAGATATCAACAAATTATTTTAACAGCTCACCATAATCAGCCTTTTGTTCTTTAGATAGATGAGAAGCTAAGTTGACATGTTTAGGATCTCGTTCACTGACTACATTAAACTGAAATACATTTGAGTCCTCTTCCTTCTTTTCCAATTTGACAACCACATCATTATTATCAAAAAGATTTTCTAAAGGGAACAATAGTTTAGGAATTCGGTTAGTGGACAATTGAACAATTTCATGTGTTCCAATTTTACTTCTGAGCTTTGGCTTCTTAGCTTCTTCATCATGTTCATTTTCCAAATCAATCTGCAAATCTGTAAACTCATCCATTACTGCAAGTAATCTGGTGAGTTCAGCATCATCTTCAAAAACCTTCCAAAAATTTACATTATCAGGGAGTGATGGCCTATGCTTTACTTGGACTTCATAATTTAATTTAGGAGGTAATGGAGGTATGAAAGAGTAGGATGAAACAGACAATGAATCAGCTAGTTCATTCATGGCTCTAGGAACATGAGTAATCTTGAAATCTGTAAAAGCATGAATCACTGTCAAAACTTCATCTCTATAGGCTTTCAGCCTAACATGTTTGGCCTGGAAGGATTTGTTTACTTGCTGAATTGTTAGGTCTGCATCTCCAAATACCTGTAGTCTCTGAATCTTCATCTCTTTGGATACATTTAATCCTAGGAGAAGTGCCTCATACTCTACAATGTTGTTAGCCACTTTAAAATCAAGCTTAAAAGACAAATGAGTGGTTTCTTTTAATGGGGAAATGATGACTATGCCTGCTCTAGCTGATTCTCTTGTACATGCCCCATCAAAGAAAATTGTCCACAAATCATTCTTGCCTATTTATGCTGGCTGCATAATGGGTTTCTTAAGTAATAATGATTCTGAAAGAGTGTCATCGATTTGAAGTATACATGACCCCATACATGTGTCCACTGAATAAATTGGGTGATTGAATGGATTCTAATCATCACTGATTATGTATGCAAGTTGAGATTCTCTGTACAACCTTTTGTTTTCTCCACCGAACACCAAAATTTTGGCATATGATAGATCCATTTGTAGAGTTCCACCAAGTCTTTTCATGAAATATCTATACAAGAGACATCCAAATTTGGGAGGGATGTCTGCCACAACCACATACATCACCATGGTTTTCATTGATGTTGAGGTCAAGGTCACTGCCAAATATTTAATAAGCCCAAAGCATATAACTCTCGTAGATTCAAAAGAGAAAAGATCATGATAAGTCTTAGTGATTTCTAGACCAAGTTCTTCCATCACAGCCTTTGGCATCAGATTATGAGATGCACCTAAATCTAAGAGACAATTATGAAAGATTTTGTCATGAATATTCAAGGAAATGTAAAATGGTGGACAACTCTCATCCCTATCTTCAATCATAGGACCTAGGACAATATTAGGCTGACTATATTGAATGTTGAGGATATCAGCAGAGTCAGAAGTGCATCTGGGATTAAGGGTGCTCAATTTTTTTTTCTTAAATGACTCATTTTTCATCAGCTCAACTAGAGGGATTGGAATTTTAATTTTTTGGATTTCTACTTCAAGATTAAAAGATAATGAGGTCTTGTATGATGTTTTTACCTCATGGGATGGTGCTTTTAATGCAATTTGTGGTTCCTTTAAGTTATGTTGATCTTGATTATGTTGCTTGGTAGGTACAAGGTTTTTCTTTTGAGGAGGAGGTGTAGTACTCTGTTTTGCAACAACTTCCTTAGATATGAGATTGTATCTATTTTTCTCATCTGCCTAAAATACACCATTGTCATCAGAAAGTTCATTAATTTGTCCATTTGTAAGGGCCTCCTCATAATCATTTTGAGTCAAAAATGATTTTTCCAACTCTGCTTTGACACAGTGAATATGGTCTTCTTGATCTTCTAGACATTCATCTTCATCATATTCTTCCATCACAACATTTTGAAGAGGAGACTTTATCTTCTGATCCTCAGTAGGATTTCTCTCTCTCTGCAAAATCTGCACTTGTTGATTATTTCTCCTGAAGTTGTTTGGATTTTGATTGGAATTTTTGTTTGTATAATCATAAGTACCCCTTCCCTTG
>JZKD02S0945454.1:0-16484 GCA_000966675.3 Picea glauca | reverse complement strand
GGAAAACAATGTGTTCCAAGAAGAAATATACCTATGGAAGAACAACAAGATAAGAATGAATATCATTAGATAATACACATGAAAGGATGAAATACAAATCATGTGGAAGCTACTGAAAGATAAGCCGAATCAATCTTGAAGAGACTTAGAAGTCAGACATCAAGAGAAATTGGAGAAAGACTTATGATGATAACTAAGACAGATGTGTGGACTCTATCAAACAAGAAGAGACAATAAAGATGCGGATGAAAGTATGGACTCTATCATATGAAGGGAGATGATTATATGCACTCTTACATGAAGCAAGGATTAGGAGGGAGCTAATCCTATGATCCATTGAAGACAATGAAAGGTATATATCCATGGTAACAGTCATGAAAGACAACACATGTTCAGCTCAACCACAGAAGAAGACCTCTTCAAAGAGAAACCTTAAAGTATTCCTGGTTGTCCATCCAGATCCGTGAACCGATGATGAAGGTAAGAAGTGGAATATCTAGGGCATGGAATCTATAAGAAACTCCATGGACCCAAGAGCCAATGAAAAACATGAAGAAGAATATGAAGATTCCAAGAAAGAAGAATCAGAACAACCTGTCATTGTATCAATATTGTCAGCCTGATATAAAAGAAATCAAGCAGAAGAACTGAAAGTCGTGATGAAGAACAATGTACAGAAGACTTATGAATGAAAGCATGATGAGATCTAGAACCAGAGGTTCTCTCATATGGAGGGAGAAGACTATGATGATTAATTGTTCCAAGTACACCAAACTTATCTCTACATAAGTCATTATATTATCCACAACATCCATGAGTCAGAATTCTACATCATACGAATGCAAAGAATGTTCTCTAGAGAAATTGAATAAAGAGTGTATGAAGAGCAATCTCAAGACTTTGAGACATACCAGAAAGAGACTCCTATATGCAGAGAAGAAGAAGACAACTTGGTGGAGAACCTCCAGTGCACAGCAGAAGCGTGGTGAAGATTTCCTATAACATCAAGATGGCTACTCAGAAGATCAAATCTCATGATGACAGAAGAAGCACCACATGGATATGTTCCAGTTCTCCAACTATACTCTATTGTTCAGATCTACATGAAGCCTTCACAGTATTCCAGACAAAAGTACAAGCATTACATTATCCATGATGAAGTCCAGAAACAAGAAAGTGATTCTCCAATACATATCTCTGCAGATGAATAGATAAGCATACATTTTGGTAAAGCCTCTATTCAAGATGAAATAAATTGCATACTCAAGCTAGAGCTCGTGGAAATAACTCTCTTAGATGGAAGGGAAGACTCTCCAAACTAGAAGAAGGTATAGAAACATTTATTTTTGTAATTAAAATAACTCTCCATTTAGGAGGGAGCATTGAAAATATTATTTATCTTTGTAATTGAAAAATAGTCCAGATTGGACAGATGCTTTCCTGTTCGGAAAGTGGATTGAGAATTTTTATGGACAGTGACTTCCCATTGTAGTTAACATGGGAGGAAGACTAATTGCTGATGTATCATAGAAAATGACTTCCCATTATGGGGAGTGGTCTAGGACAGTCATTCTTCTTGGCAGTCACTCTGAGTAGCGGTCAAGTAGAATGGTCTGCCTCATCGGGCAGTCATTCTTTCGAAGTTCACAGTTGTGAGCAGTTTTGAAGAATCTTCCATTTTGGAGGTTGATGCAGGATAGACATTCATCGAGGTTTATGCATTCTCTCCAGGTTACACTTTAGTGTCGGAGGAATGGCCCAGGGTGGGGAATGGTCCGGACAGTTATTCCTCGAGGGCAGACTCAGTCTCTCCAGGTTACACTTTGTTTAGTGTTGGATGAATGGCCCAGGGTGGGGAGTAGTCCAGGCTCAACAATTAGGGATAGTTATTCCTCGAGGGAAGACTCATTCTCTCCAAGTTACACTTTGTTTAGTGTTGGAAGAATGGCCCAGGGTGGGGAATAGTCCAGGACAATCATTCCTTAGGGCAGACTCATTCCCTCCAGGTTACACTTTGTTTAGTGTCATAGGAATGGCCCAGGGTAAGGAATGGTCCAAACATTTCTCGAGGGTAGATTCATTCTCTCCAGGTTACACTTTTTTTAGTGTTGGAGGAATGGCCCAGGGTGAGAAATGGTCCAGGCTCATAAATAAAAAATAATCCTTCTTCCTTGGTTGAGAAGAATGGGGGCAGATGGCCCATTGTTGATATTCTATATTGAGGGTAGACATTCTTTCAGATCTCACAGACGTGAGTGAAATATTGGCCCAGATGATCATTGTTGATATTCTATACTGAAGGCAGACATTCTTTCAGATCTTACAGACGTGAGTGAAAGATTGGTCGAGATGATTCAGTTTTTATCATAACATTATTTCTATGCAGATCAAGACTACTGTGGTGGCAAACATTATTTCAGATCTCACAGACATGAGTGAAACATTGGCCCAGATGATACAGTTTTTATCATAACATTGTTTCTATGCAGAATGCTCTCAGATGTTTGTTATGAAGACTATATGACAGTAGATGAGGACTACTGTGGTGAATATGTTTCATTGTTTGCAACCATACATTGCTGATCAAGTACTTATGTATTACTTGATGTGGTAGTTAACCACTGGATTGTAGTTATGCACTACTATGAATAGACACAGGTGTGTTATATCCTCGTTCTAATTTCCTTGAAGAGTATCAACAGTTTATTGGAGATAATGATCATTCAGATGAATGATGAACATATATTTTCCAGACGGAAAACAGTTCAGAGCTTTTACTCCACTTGTATCACTCTATGGTGAGGGTGAATTATCTAGCATCATATCTAACTACTCAAATGAAGTATGGTTTTGAGAGATGATGCAGTTGATGATGATGTTGATGCTCATGATCTAGTCATGAAATAGTCTAGATGACTATATTGATGCTATCGGGTAAATGGTATGTTTTGTGCTCAAGTCCATTACCTATAAATACCTCTATAGCTAGGAGGGAGTGTTAATATTATGGTAGCTGTGGGAGGTATTTACCCCCACGTGTGAACCTGACAAGAATAGAAGACTCTAGGAAGCAAGAGAAACCCTAATGAGTTGGCTAATAACCCTAGAAGCCTTGTCGGCTCAAGAAGATAATTTATATTAGGCTATTAGCCTACAAGAGAAGAAGTCGGCCATAATTAATAATAATATACTGAACAAATAGATACCCAGAAGGAGAAGTCGGCCCCAACAAACTGGAAGGATTACTATAAATACATGGTGCCAATTCTCATTTGTCACATCTCAGAATTGCAGTTCTGCAGTTTGGTGCGCACTACAGTTGCAGTCTTGTGTGCAGGTTTGGAGGAAGAGCTGGTGCAGCTGCAGCAGCAAGATCTCAGTTTTGGCTTGACTATATCTTGGCTAGGGTTTGGGACTATCTGATTAGTCTTTTGTGTTGTTCTATACTTGGAGAGATGTGTGTTACCCTTTGTTTGGTTATCTAGCCTAGGGTTTGCTTCCGGAGGAATTCTCAGTCAAGGTTAAGGTGCTCGGAGGGAGGCTTCAGCCTATGGTTGGGTGACGAAGTTATCATCAATGGTAAAATGATCACACCATCTTCTATATTCTAACACTTGACAAGGCGAATTCACCATGAAAGCTTGAAAATGAAGTTCTATCACAATTCTAGCAATGTAAAATACCAAAATAGAGAAAAATGAATTTGTCTCTAATATAATGGATCTTCTACTTGGTTAACAATATTCTTATCATCCTAGTGGTATTTATAATGTTTACATGCCAAGTGGTCAACCACAGGAGGTTTGAACCACTTCTAAAATTGGTAAATTTCATTAATGGTGCCCTAACTGCCGAAACAGAGCAAGCCAATAATAACCCTCTTTGAACAACTAAAAATGAGTTGTTTGGAGCTCAGTAGTTGGAGGGGACAATTATGAACAAAACCCACGTGCCTGATTTTCCCATCACTAGTCGTCAATACCATAACCACTAAGTCACCCTACATTTTTGTGCAGGAAGAGGTGTTGGACGAAGTGTAAGATCAAGTGTCGGAACGAGTAATGGAAGGAGTGCTAGATCAAGTGCTAGAACTATAAATGTAGTGCGTTTTTGCCCTATAACACCAGAAAAACATGAATTCGCACTTGGAAATCATAAAACATGATGAATTATACTTGATACAATCATTAAACATGAATTATACATACCTTGTGCTCATCATACCATTTTATCATGAAATTCTTCAAAAATCTCCTTTAAAATATGAAAAACACATATGTACATGCGACAAAAGTGTATAATAACCGTCATAAAAGTGATCATATATCGGGCCCAACAACCATAATGATTATTGGTGAGAGAGGTGATAGACTTTTCTTTGATTCCTCGACACTGGGGGGATTTAATTTAAAAGGGGGAGAACTCTCTGATGGGAAATAAGTTTTGTATGAGGCTACATAGAATTTTTTAAGTTGTTCAACCAAGTTTTCCTCACCTTTAATAGACAGTTCTTGAAGAATATTCTCTACAACAAGGAGGCTAGTGTGAATATTTATATGGTCTTCTTCCTGCTGCGAGTGAAAAGACTCAAGTGATGATGAGTTGTGATTTCTTTATAAAGTTTTAGCTGATTCTTCAACCAAATTGGAGCCTATCACTTCTTATGCAATGACATTTTCCTCTTGATAAGAAATAATTAATTCTTCTGCCGTTGTTACAGACGCTTTTTCACTGACAATCTTAGAGGAATAAGATCCAGCATTTTCTACTATGGATTTATTAGAATGAGAAAGAGGATTACTTTGGGTACCTAATTTTGAAGTCTAACCTTGAAATGATCTTCCTCTTCTGAGAATTAGTTCTGGGTTGGGCACTAGTGTGACAGGTGATTCTTGTGGATTCACCCTGGTACTGATATTCTTTGGAGCTAGGATGAACTTGTGGAGTCGCCAGATAAATGATTACAACCAAAGTAATGTATAATATTTGTCTATCATCAAATATCATCTCTGTGTCGTCTCCCAAAAAAGATGAGCTTCAGTCTCCTTTCCCCGACAATGGCGCAAATTTGTTATCACTCCAAGAAACTCTTTGAGGTTGTGGATCAAAGATGCTTGGTAACTTAAGGTACACTTGTTTTTATGTTTTGCATGTGTGGATCAATGGGATAACTCAAATACAATATGGTATTTAGACAGTCAAAATGAGAATCAAATGAACCAGTGCTCTCAAGGATCAATAATCAGATGATAGCTTTTAAGTGGGTGAGAAGACAATGCTTATAAACCAAATACAAATGTAGGGTTTAATAAATAATGATAAGCAACTATTAATCAAGTTATGAGGTAACCAATGAGATGACAGACATTCTGCAGCTAAAACAACTTGAATATGAGTACAGAAGGAAATATGAGAATCTGACATCAATAGAGAGAGAAAACTGTGATTTGTATTATCATATGGAAAAGTCTGTTTACAATATAGTATCTTTTGTATCCAAAATCAAACCCTGGCATCTGAAAAATACAGGCATTTAGAGCCTTTACAACAAGTCTTAGATCCTGGAAAACTGGATCTGGATTTCTAAATATAGAAAACAGAAAAAAAAAAAACTAAATACAATAGGATAACTAAGAACTAGTTCCTATGAATCAATCTGTCTTCAAAGTTTGTCTTCGACATCTGGTCTTCATCATTGCTATGTCTCTGATGTGTCATGGAGGAAAGGACATATGTCTTTAGTGGTTGGAAAAATTTTACAGATGTAAGTAAGGAGATGGCTAATCATATCAGTATTCACCTCATATATCTCCACAAATCTTTGAAACTGAATATTTCATGATTTGGTGATTAATATTTTTTGTGACCTCTTATATTTTAAATCACCCAAAAATTGCTCTGTTTGAGATCAAAATCTTCAAAATTCTTTCTCTGTGGTTTCACCAGCTATTTCTCCTTAGAAATTGCTAATTAGCCGATGAAATCTCTTCTTTTCAACAACTAATTGGTTATAACTGTTCTTCCTGTGCTGGTGAAAGTTTTATTTTAATCAAAAGGAAAACCTTTCGTGTTTAAAATAAAAAATCATTGTTTGAATTAGTCTTGATTAATCTCCCTGCAAATTTACAGCGACCTATGCTAGCACCTGTAAATCTGGATGTGTGGTAATTCTTGCTTTCAACTTTTTGATTTTCCTCTTCAGATGCTTAGCTAACCACCATAAGATGTTATAATCCTTTGTGATGTTTTTCTTCTTATTCTTATCCTTAATGCTTTCAAGTGCCAGCTCCTCAAAATCTACATTGGTCTTTGCAAAATTATTTGATAAAGTTTTATATCTTGCCTTTATCACCCTTTCTAGAATCTCCCGTTGTGCTATTATCTCTTTCAGCTCCTTAATCTTCTGTGATTTATTTGATTTCTTATTTCTCGAGGTTTCACCTTCATCTTTGGAAGTAAAAACTTCAAAATCCTATGCAGGTTCCATGGAGTGCTCTGGACTTTTGATGGCAGGTGTTTCATCATCTTTTTCTGGTTCTGTGTCTGAATCTGTGTATGGAAAATTTAGAACATTTGCCTTCTTTACTATGGATTGCTCTGAGTTTGTTTCAAAATCTAGTTTCTTTTTAGCTTTTTTGGGCTTTACACTGGATTTTTTCTCTTCTGGTGACTTTGGGAGAGCTCTCCTTCTCTTCGAGCTACTCTGAGGAGTTGGCTACTTCTTGCTTTCTTTCTTCTTTTCATTCATAATTTGAGTTTGAGTCTCAAAACCTTCCCAAAAGAGAAAGTGCTACCAAGTTCTTTTTCTCTATATCAATTCTTCCAAGATGATCATTTTAATCAGCCCATAATGACAAAGAGCATTCTTGATGCTAAATGGTTTGACTCTGATCCTATTACACACCTTTGTTAGGATTTTATGAAGAAAGAAGGGAAAATTTAGAAGGACCTTCCCTGTGAAGTGATCTAGGAGTCTAAAGTGATATAACATCAACTTGTCATACCTTCCCTCTGAGGTTATATATAGCTAAATTCCCTTGAATAGAACTTGTCATTCCTTTTCAAGGTAAGAAACATGGATACTTTTCTTCCAGGTTATACTTTGGAATTCTGTCTATAGGTATGATCTGAAATC
This sequence comes from Picea glauca, assembly GCA_000966675.3. Lineage (NCBI taxonomy): Eukaryota > Viridiplantae > Streptophyta > Pinopsida > Pinales > Pinaceae > Picea > Picea glauca. Next base: position 9,349 of record JZKD02S0945454.1, on the reverse strand, counting down.
CAAATTCTTGGTCATTGTTGTTTTAAACCAACTTTGGTCGGTTCTGGGTAAGCCAGTTTCTGAAGCAATGGCAGCTTCATCAACTATCAGTTCCAGAGAACCTAATGTAGCTTTCTTTCCATCATATGACTTTTCAAAAGTATCTGCTATCACCTGGTGATAGACCTCCTGCAACTTTTCCACATATGTCATACAACCTACGACTGAGAAATGCTTTTGCACCTCTGGATGAGACTGCAAAAAAGATAAATTGTTTAATTCTTTCCTCAGAAGTGGTCCTCCTCGCTTCCTTGCCATTTGCAACTTAATCAACAATTAATCTGTACATGGTTGACACAGTAATATTTCTACATAAGGAAAGGACTGGCACTGGTGAAAATGACCCTATGTTATCAATTGACATATGAAACCCCATAATATAATTTTTGAACATCATGAGTTTAAAATAAGAAATGATGATTTGATTTGATGTCATCAGATATCTGGTACTTTATCCTCTGGTTGTAATGATGAATAAGAGTTCATCACCTCTTCAAACCCTTTTCTGTTTGTTGCACGAAATACATGATCACAATCTATCATGATATACTGCTAGAATGTGATGAAAAGGTGTCACCACTCATTTGATTCCATTGATGATCATATGATGTGTGTCCAGCATACCCTTTTTGGGTTTCTAAAACCTTTGGAGAAAAACCCGTGTTAACACTTTCACCGGCTCGCTTGTTGTTGGGAGTACCCTTTAGCCATTGAAACCTGAGGCTTTCACCGGCTAACTTCAACTTCAAAATAGATGTTAGCTATTGAAAATATTTTTCTTGATTTTTTGAAAAGACCTTTTGAGGATCGATTTATTTCTAGAATAACACCTTAAATCCTATGTTTTGACACTTCAAAATTCTAAAAATGTATATAGAACCCTAATTTATGACCATGCTATCACCTACAAAATGGAACAAATTGACTGATTCATTTTGGGAGATAACAGTCGGGACCCTGCCTCACCACGAGGTGTTTTCGATGAGTTAGGTTGTTTGGGAATGCATCCCTAATCGGGTGGTAAATTCCGTCCAAGGCTAAATACGGGTGAGATAACGATAGAGAACAATTACCGTGAGGGAAATATGAAAAGGACTTTGAAAATAGATTTAAAGAGTGCTTGAAATTGTCGGGAGGGATGTGGATGGAGGCCAACGATGTGTCTCGGTCGGATGTGGAATGACTCAAGTGGGTCCACCACTCAACTCAAGGTGCGAACCAACACATGTATGTGCATCAGACCAAGCGTGGGTGGAGTATTGCTTGTTCATTTTTTGTTGTGGCAGTCGAGGAAAGACGCGTGCACCCCTTGGGGTGGGCCACTATGCACCTGCATGCTCGTGGTGTTGGTTAGTGGGCTTTCCATTTGAACCATCTTGAAACATGGATGAAGGATTCTAACATGTGTGTGAGTCACTGGGTTTGTAAACCTATGAGGTGTAAGGAAGATGACGGGAGAGATCCACTCTCTATGGGGTGCATTGTCAACCGACTTTGAGCTTGTGTGAAAGGTTTGAGTGCGAGCACACCTATTGGGACCCGAAAGATTGTGAACTATGCCCGAGCAGGGTGAAGCCACATGAAACTTTGGTGGAGGACCGTAGCGATACTAACGTGAAAATCATTCATCTAACTTGGCTATAGGGTTGAAATACTAATTGAACCATCTAGTAGATGGTTTCCTCCGAAGTTTCCCTCGGGACAATTGGAGCTCACGTGCGAGTTTTATCGGGTAAGGAAAATGATTAGAGGCATTGGGGACATAACACCCTCGACCTATTCTCAAACTTTAAATAGGTAAGATGGTGCGTCTTCTCCATTGAGTCGTGCCACATAATCAAGAGCTCCAAGTGGGCCATTTTTGGTAAGAAGAACTAGCGATGCAGGATGAATTGAAATTTGAGTTACGGTGCCAAACTATGTGCTAACCCATATCCCACAAAGGGTGTTGGTTGATTAAGACAATAGGACAGTGGTCATGGAAGTCGAAATCTTCTAAGGAGTGTATAACAACTCACCTGTCGAATCAACTATCCCTGAAAATGGATAGCGCTAAAGCACACGACCTATACTCGACTGTCGGAGCAATTTCCAGGCTTCAATGAGTAGGAGGAAGTGGGGGTCATTGAGAAATATTGGGTGCGAGCCTGGGTGGACTGATCCCTGGTGCATATCTTGGTGGTAGTAGAAAATATTCAAATGAGAACTTTGAAGACTGAAGTGGGGAAAGGTTCCATGTGAAAAACACTTGGACATGGGTTAGTCGATCCTGAGAGATGGGGAAGCCTTGTATCAAGGGTGCACTCTGTATGAACATCGAAAGGGAATCGGGTTAATATTACCAAACTGGGACATGGCAAAAAATGACAACGTTAGGAAATCCAGAGATGTCATCGGGGGCCCCGAGAAGAGTTATCTTTTCTTTTTAACAGCTTGCCCACCGTGAAATTGGATCAACTGGAGATAGGGTCCAGCAGATGGAAGAGAATTTCACATATTGCAATGTCTAGTGCACCCTCGACAACCCTTGAAAATATGGAGGACCGAGTGCCATCCATGCCCAGTCATACTCATAACCGCATTAGGTCTCCAAGGTGAACAACCTTTGGTCAATAGAAAAATTTAGGTAAGGGAAGTCATCAAAATGGATCCATAACTTTGGGAAAAGGATTGACTCTGAGGGCTAGGCCTAGGGGTCTAAGTCCTCAACCCATGGGCTCTCAGCAGTCTGCCTAAGCTATTATCGTGGCGAGGGTGGGCAGTCTCATGTTGATTGGGCTACGGATGTAGAATGTCCCCTCGCAGGGGATTTTCCCTAGGAGGAAAACAATCGACTCAAAACTGGTATGGACAAGGGGAATTCGACTGTTTAATTAAAACAAAGCATTGTGATGGTTAGAGTTTAATGTCAAAGTGAAGAAATTCAACCAAGCGCAGGTAAACGATGGGAGTAACTATGACTCTCTTAAGGTATCCAAATGCCTCGTCATCTAATTAGTGACACACATGAATGGATTAATGAGATTCCCACTGTCCCTATCTATTATCTAGGGAAACCACATCCAAGGGAATGGGCTTGGCAGAATCAGGGAGGAAAGAAGACCCTATTGAGCTTGAATGTAGTCTGACTTTGTGAAATGACTTGAGAGGTGTAGAATAAGTGGGAGTTATTTTCGACACAAGTGAAATACCACTACTTTTAACGTTGTTTTACTTATTCTATTGGGTGGAGACGGGTCATCGCCCTTGTTTTTGGCCTTAAGACACGTTTCTACAGGTCGATCCAAGTGGAAGACATTGTTAGGTGGGGATTTTGGCTGGGGTGACACATCTATTAAAATATAATGCAGGTGTCCTAAGATGAGCTCAACGAGAACTGAAATGTCGTGTGGAACAAAAGGGTAAAATCTCATTTGATTTTGATTTTCAATACAAATACAAACCATGAAAGCGTGGCCTATCGATCCTTTAGAATTTTTGAATTTGAAGCTAGAGGTTTCATAAAAGTTACCATGGGGATAATTGTCTTGTGGCAGCCAAGCATTCATAGCAACATTGCTTTTTGATCCTTCGATGTCGGATCTTCCTATCATTGTGAAGCAGAATTCACCAAGTGTTGGATTGTTCACCCACCAATAGGGAACATGAGATAGGTTCAGACCTTCATGAGATAGGTTAGTTTCACCCGACTAATGAACCATGCCACAATAGTAATTCAAATTAGTACGAGAGGAACCATTGATTCACACAATTGGTCATCGCACTTGGTTGAAAATCCAGTGGCGCGAATCTATCGTGTGTCAGATTATTAATGAACGCCTCTAAGTCAGAATCCATGCTAGAAGCGGTGATTCTCACTCCTTGAATGTATCTTGACCCGCAATAGGGGTGTATCTTCAGCACCCCCAGGGGCCCGTGTCTCTTACGAACCTCAACTGAGAAGCATCTTGGGGGCAACTTTGAAGTTCAATTTCAAATGGTTGTTGAGAAGAATCCTTTGCAGATGACTTAAATACACGACGGGGTATTGTAAGTGGCAGAGTGGCCTTGCTTCCATGATCAACTGAGATTCATCCCTTCATCACCTTGATTTAGACCCTATGCTCATTCCATTCTAAATATCAACACCTCTCATTTTTAATTTGAAAGGTTTTGTGCATGTGCGGGGATTTTAGGGTTTTCGACTCTCGACCAAGGGAGAAATTGGCCCAAGGGTTTGCATTCAAGAAACACCAAGTTTTCCTTGCATTCGTGAGAAACCGGCCCAAGGGTTTGTATTCGGGAAACCCCAAGTTTGCCTTGCGTTCGAGAGAAACCAGCCCAAAGGTTTGCATTCGGTAAACCCCAAGTTTGCCTTACGTTCGGGAGAAATCGGCCCAAGGGTTTGCATTTGGGAAACCCCAAGTTTTCCTTGCATTTGGGAGAAACTTTCCAAGTGCGGGGAATCTAGGGTTTCTGAGTCTCGACTATGGGAAAAACCGACCAAGTGTGGGGAATTCAGGGTTTTGGAGTCTTGACGAGCAGACAAATCGCCCAAGTTTGGGGAATTCGAGGTTTTCGAGTCTCGATGGTTGGATAAATTGCCCAAGTCTGGGGAATTTAGGGTTTTCGAGTCTCAATGAGTGGATAAATCACCCAAGTCTGGGGAATTCTAGGTTTTTGAGTCTCAAAAAGAAGAGAAATCGCCCAAGTTTGGGGAATTCAAGGTTTTCGAGTCTCGACGAGAGGAGAAACCACCCAAGTGTGGGGAATTCAGAGTTTCTGAGAGTGGAGAAACTCCCCAAGTGTGGGGAATTCAGGGTTTTCAAGAGTGGAGAAACCATCCAAGTGTGGGGAATTCGGGGTTTTCTAGTCTCGGCCAATAGAGAAACCTCCCAAGTGTGGGGAATTCGAGGTTTCCTAGTCTTTACCAATGGAGAAATCACCCAAGTGTGGAGATTTCGGGGTTTTCGAGTCTTGACCAATGGAGAAACCACTAGAATTCGGGTTCTCCACTCTGGTCGAGGGTGGAAATCGGCCCCAAGTGTAAGCGTTGGAGACTTGGGGTTTTTCGAGCCGACCGAGAGCGAATTCATCGCTCAAGCGTGTGGGGAAATTTGAGGTTTCCGGGCCGACCTAGAGAGAAACCACCCAAGTGCGGGGAATCATGGGTTTCCACGTCTGGTTGGGTGATGGATGAATGTTGCCCATGTGTGAGTGAAAAAATAATGGGGTTTCCACACTCGTCCAGGCAACAGAAGCCGCCCCAATTGTGAAGCATGGGGAACTCGGGGTTTCCATCTGTCCGCCCAAAGTGCCAGCATGGGAAACTTTCAGTTTCCATGCCCCCATGCGAGGGTGATAAACTTGGGGTTTCCAGGCCAACCAAGGGCGTATTTGCCACCCAAGTGTGTGGGGAATTCAAGGTTTTTGGTCTGGTCAAGAGCAAAGCCTCCCAAGTGCAGGGAATCGGGGTTCAGTCAGGTGATGGATGCTGCCCATGTGAGAGTGTGGGAAACTTGGGGTTTCCATGCCCGATCGGGTGATAGAAGAAGCTCGGATTGAGAAGTGTGGGGAAATTGGGGTTTCCATTCTTCCTTCCAAAAAAAGTGCCATCGTGGGAAAATTCTAGTTTCCATGCCCCTGCCCAAGTGTGAGGGAGGGAAACTTGGGGGGTTTCCATGGTCTACTAGGCAGCAAAAGTTTCCCAAGTGCAAGTGCAGGAAACTTGGGGTCTCTATGCTCGACCATGGCGGGAAGTGCCCAAAAGTGAAAGCTTGGGAAACTTGGGGTTTATGTGCCTGACCATCAAGGAAATCGTCCAAGTGTGGGAAAGATAGGGTTTCCATGTCCAACTGTGAGGGAAATCGTCCATGTGTGGTGGGAAGCACCGAGTTTCCATGTACGGCTGTGATGGAAAACCTCTGTAGTTGCGACAAAATTAGGGGTTTTCGTGTACGACCGCGATGGAAAACATCTATAGTTGCGACGAAATTTGGAGTTTCCATGTACGACCGCGATGGAAAACCTCTGTAGTTGTGACAAAATTCAGGGTTTCCAAGTTGGTCAAGAGAGAAAGAACCCATGCGTGGGAGGGTTTCTATGTCCAACCGCGACAGAAGCCGTTGACAAACAAGAGTGAGAAACCTAGGGGTTTCCATATCTGACCGCAACAAAATCCACCCAAAAGCACAAGCATGGGAAACCAAGGGTTTCCTTTTCCGACCGCGACGGAAGCCACCCTAAATCGTAAGCATGGGAAACCTGAGGTTTCCATGTTTGACTGTGATGAAAGCAATCCAAGCGTAAGTGTGGGAAACATGGGGCTTCCATGTTCGACCGCCCGCCCAAGCTAAGTGCGAGAAACTCGGGGCTTCCATGTCCGACCACGATATGAACCCTGCAAGTGTGGTAAATTTGGGGTTTCCAAGCCCGGATGTGAGAGAACTGGTGCGAGCGTGGAAAATTCGATTTTTCTATGTTTTGTCACGGCATAAACCACGCAAGTGCGGGAAAATCCAGGGTTCCCATGTCGGTCAAGAAAGAATAATCATGCACGTGCAGGAAAATCCAAGGTTTTCGAGTCATTCAAGAAACCAACCGTGCAAGAGTGGGAAATCCAGGGTTTCCATGTCCATCCGCGAAATAAATCGTGAAAGTGACAGAAAAATCGAGGTTTTCAATTCGGTTGAGAAAGAAACTGTGCAAGTATGGGAAATTTGGGGTTTCCATGTTTGGTCGTGATGAAAATCATGCAAGTGTGGGGAAATTTAGGGTTTTTGTGCCCTATTGCGACAAAAACGGTGCAAGTGTGGGGAAATTTTGGGTCTTCGTGTACGGCCGCTACAAAACTGTGCAAGTGTGGGAAAATTCATGGTTTTCGGGTCCTGTCACGACAAAAACCATGCAAGTTCAAGGAATCCAGGGTTTCCATGTCCCAACATGATGGGAATCATCCAAGTGCGGTATATTCAGGGTTTCCATGTCCTGCCACAACAAAAACCATCCAAGTGCAAGGGAATTCGGGGTGTCTGTGTCCAGCCACGATGGACACCATCCAAGTGCGGGGGAATTCAGGGTTTTCATGTCCGACTGCGAGATGGAAAACACACAAGTGTGGGAAACCCCTGGAAGTGCATTGTTGCCTTGCCTCAGCCGTAGGGGCATGACCAACGTTTCCCTACTACAATGGACTATGCCTCTTCACTTAGGGACCATCGATAATTGTGCCATGAGCTACAATTTGTTAGATATGAAACTGAGTTCTCTAACAATAGGCACACATCCAACCATGGCCTTAAATCATCCTGGTTCTGTTTTAACACCTGGACAATACTCATCAATACCTATCCATCCACAACAATGAAAGGAACAATAGCATACAACAAGTATAAAGAGACCACAACACATCATTATGGGCGGATTCCTTAATCTTATTAATATGAAGAGTGTTTCTGAAGATACAACAAGGGGGTGGGTGTAGCCTTCTCCCTCCGACTCTTTTGTAGAAATAAAAATAAGTCATGGAACCTCTCTCTACTACCCAAAAGAATTGCACAATCCAACCCTCGATGCATCCATGGATCTACCTCCTGTAGCGCATCTTCCTCTCTTACCGCAACCTCAATCTAGATCTGTAGTGCCTCAGACACTTGCCAAGATGTCTAAGTCCTTTGTGTAAACATCATCCAAGTAGTTCATTGTGCCCCCAAACCTAGAATTTTCACCACATAACTCCTTGCCCACCCTTGTCAGGTGCTCATCGATTAAACTCTTATTTGATGAATTCGCATGATGGAGGTGTCCTCCTTATATATTGGAAAAGGTGCCTTGCAATCCACTCCATGTCCAATGTGGACCCAATGTGCAATCCACCCAATCATATGTTGAGTCTTTCACACATCCACAATCTTCTCGAGGATCCAACTTGACTTGGTTCTCCCAAGTCTCCCGACATCGTGACGTATTTGGCTCGGTGGCTTGGCCCACCCAATTCGTACTCCAATCCGGAATACACCTCACTTAGGGCACACCCATACTCTTCCCTGAGACAAACATGCTAGGTTACACTAAACATGCATTGCTTATGCTTAAAAAATTACACGGTTCTATACTTAGTCATTTAATCCATTAAGAACATTCAATCATTCATACATGAGAAAGATACATAAGTGTGGTTGGGAAACACAAACTATTCCTGACACCCGTAGATCACAATGTACATAATGTTACAATGAGAGACAGTCACAACAGGGGAGCCACAAATCCATACAAAGACATACAGAATTTAGCCAAGTCACTTCGATGTATTTTTCCTCACTTCACCATCTCATAGGACCCCCCTGCTGAAACCTGATTCTGCCTTGCACATCTGTCGCAAGTCTCCTCTCCATCACGTGCACTGCCAACTCGTCCAATGACTCAACTTTGAGACTCATCATGTTCTCTCTACTAAGATGCCCAACCGAGACACTTAGTCGAATATATCTTCACTCTTCTCTACCTGAGTTGTTCTGCCTTGAATCATGCCTTAATTATATGTGCTCACTCAATCCCATGGATCACCACAAAATTTGGCATGAGATTCGGGTCGAATCACCAACTCACCTCATGGGTCCTTCTAAGTTATGATGCGTCCACCAACTCACCCATCGGTTGGGTCATCATGCCCCAACTCATCTGCTCGCACCTTGCCTTGCCTTGCCTCTTCGTTCCTTGCCTTGCCTTGTGTCATGCCATGCATTGCGTTTCCTTTCCTTGTGTCGTGCCCTACCTTGCCTTGCCTTGTGTCCCGACGCCTTTCCTTGCCTTTCCTTGCCCATGCCATATTATAAAATTTAAGTTCTGACCATCTTTACACCTTATCTGATGGTCGACTCGTCTTATTTCTTGGCGCTACCTTGCCTTGCCTTTTTCCATGCCCTGCCTTTCCTCCTGGCACATTTCCTTGCCTTTTTCCATGCCTTGCCTTGGCTCTTGGTGCCTTGCCCCACCTTGCCTTGCCTTGCCTTTCCTCTTGTCACCTTTCCTTTCCTAGGATGTCTTAAAAAAGTTGATTTGTGACCACCTTCACTCCTTATCTGACGATTGACTCATCCTCTTGCCTAGCACTACCTTGCATTGCCTTGCCTCCTCATGCACATTTCCTTTCATTTCATTGCCTAGGTCATCTTAAAAAAGTTGATTTATGACCACATTCACTCCCTATCCGACGACTGGCTTGTCTTCTTTCCTAGCACTACCTTGCATTGCCTTACCTCTGGGTGCTTTTCATTGTGCCTTTTGTCCCTACACCTTGCCTTTCCTAGGCCACCCTAAAAGAGTTAAGTTC
>JZKD02S0945410.1:0-13799 GCA_000966675.3 Picea glauca | reverse complement strand
TTGTCAGTTTCCTCACCAGAGGATTCTTTCGATGAGTGTATCTTGGCTCCATGTTGGGCCTTCTTTGAGGTTCTCCTCCTGGTGTGGCCACTTTCAGGACCATGTTTTCTTATCTCGGGTGGACTTTGGGGTTTCTTAGTACGATGTTTGTCAATGTGAATGGATGTTGGTCCACATTGCAGCTTCCTTTGTATATATGATAAGCTTTGTAGTAAGACTGCATTAATTTCAATTTGTTTTTCCTACTCTTTTATCAACCTTTCATTGTCAGCCTTACAACTTTATAATTCTGCCATGAGGCTTCTCACAATTTTAGATAGATATGTAGGGGTTTCCACCACCCTCCTCTCAACATATTATTCCTCTCTATTGTGGGATATTTCCCCCAATTCAAGGTGTGTCACCATCCTTTATGTTGTAGTTTTCCTGCGGTACACTTACTGCTTGAGTGTTGATAAAACATTTTTTGTTAGTTAATGATCTTCTAGTTTATGAATCAACACACGGTTCAAATTTTTCTTTTTTCTTTTTATTCAAAACATATACAACAATAGAAAGTTTCATTTCTTTCTTAAGTAGAGGTTTAAATAATCCTATTAGGAATGGGGTAAGATACGGTGTCAACCCTAAAAGTTCTCTAATAATATTTTTAAGTGACTCATTCATGATACCAAGTAGGCCAAGTGTTGTTGTTGTCTTGGATACCAATTTGTAACACACCCAACCCTTAAGTACCCTTTCTAGGGATGGGGCATAAAAAAATTTCTTACTTTAATCATCTCAATCATCTATCTGATTTATCCACCCTATTCTACTCATTTATATATTTCTAAGAATTGCTACCGGACTCAAATCGGAGCTCTGGATTGCAAGTTAAGGACTCCCAAAGTTCTTTTGGAATTATCAATCATGGGCCACATGGCACCCACGTAGGTCCACCTCATTTGTACCATCCCCCAAGTTCCCACATCCATAGGTAAAATCCATCCACCATCCAATCCAATGGTGGGTCTTAATCCTCACTTAACACACAGGCTAGAGGGGAGTTTGGTGTTCGATTCTTTGAAATTGAGCTACCCTTTTTCCTTCCTGAACGCATGTCCTCCAAAGTCCTGAATTCCTGAACTCCCAAAGGAGCCTGAAATCTCTCCATGTGACTCTGACCTTCAGGACTTTCATATTATCCTCGACATGAAATCCAAAATGTATGGAGTCTCGAAGTCCCAGACTCCCAAAGGCTCTACCCTCACATGTGGTGACGTACTAGACATGGGGGTAAGGACAGTTGGGTCCCGAGTACTCCACCCGCCAAATGGACCAAGAAAGTAAGTGACCGGGGTTACACGCGACAAGGTAGAGATGTCATGTAGCCCCTATAGTGGGTGACATGTGTCATGTTTTAACGGGCACATAGGGTCAGCAAAACATACAAATCCAAGTGACACATGGCACATCAAACGTGGTTCCATGTCACCCTGGGTGATATCAACATGCCACTTCACCCCAGAATGATAGCCTTCAAATCCCTTAGATCTCACAGTTAAGGTATGTCCACGTAAACCCCTGGATCTACGACCTCTGTTACTTTGTAACTTCGATGTTTGGGAGATCTATGGTGTGAATTCCTCCTCACTTCTAGAGTGGTTAGCCTCAGGCCGACCACGATCTATATCTAATGGTCATGGGAGCTCCCGAAGGGTCCCTAGAGCTACGGTCCTCGTTACTTCACAGCTCCAGTGTTCAGAGGTTTTTGTGTTATGGCCACTCCTCTCTCATGATGTAGGAATTTTTCAAAGTACCATACATGAGTCCCTCCATTGGTTGATCGAATGGTTAATATGGTTTCTTAATAGACTCTCTAGATCCATGGATTACTTCAATTCATGAGTCCAACATTTGAGGAGTTTGTTGTTATAAAACCTCCATTCTCCTAGATTAGCTAATGCGAGACTTACCTCAGCATAGATCCAACAGTGAGGGGACTCCCAAATACCCTTGGATATGCAGCTCACATTACTTCACGATTGGTAAATGGGTCAGGGTTTAATGGTGGGACAGGTCTATCTACCATGGTTAGGGAAACCATCAAATGTCGGTCAACCTCATGGTTAACTGTAACAACAATTTTCCTTAGGTTGGTTTGCAAATGATAAGGTCTTAATACTCTAGAGCTCTGAAATCCTATAGTTTTGAAGCTAGAAAGGCTTATCTCCTTTCGGGCTTAGAGAAGGGTTCTGAGACCTTGGTCATATGGGTCCTCCAAAAATTCTTGTGGGATACACTCTAATATATTAGTCATGGCTTGCTTAGAACCATGGAAATAAGCCATTGGTCACACAGGTGAAGAGATTTGGAGGAGGCGCCCTCCTTCCAACAAGTATGAACTTGGTATTCTCGTGAAGGTAGATTCGATATGTCATTGGGACATAAGCATTCCAGTTAACCCTACCTTGTCTTTATTATAGAATCATGTCCCATAAATATCTATCTTATAAGATGAGGTAAACAAAAGACCAATCAAAAGAATAGGCTTACAGAGAGACAATACACATTTCTACCTTAATCATTCATTACAAAAATTAGTCATAGACATATACATATTCAATCATCATTTCCATTTTAGTACACAGAGTATGAAAATACTTATCAAAAACAAGATATCATAAAGAAACTGCTAAAAGGGGTGCCTTTTTCCACCCAACCTTAGGAACAACCACTACTAAACAAATTTACTAGTGGGAACCCCCTAGATAGACCATGATGCTCTGAGAGAGACTCTTTCTTCTTTCTCAGCAATAGTCAGGGATGAAGGTTACTCTCATCCTCCCACAGGATCTTGGAAAATAGTTTTCTATGTTCCAAGAAAGGGGGTTTCCATAGTCACTCGTCAGCCAAATTTATCATCTTGGACTGAAAACGCTGCCAGCAGCTTCTTACCCCCGAACGATCCTATTTCTCAGTTCTCCCCTGAACTAGAGAGCTATAAGCGCTCTTTTCTCTTCTCGAGATTGGTCTTTTGACTCTACCTCCTATTAGATCTACCTCTACCCAAGAATTACCTCTTTTCTTTCCGTCCTCAGCAAGGTTGCATGGGTTTGAATCCTAATCTCATGGTCAGGTATGGAATCCCTTTTCATATGGGTACTCTACCCCATATCCTCATTAACTCTTGAGGAGGAATTTTCCAACTACTAGCCTAATTGGTAATTCATTTCTCGGTTAGAGTAATTTTCTAGTTCTGAGAAATTAAATCCAATAAGGTACTAGTTTGGTGGGGGCCATCTCAACCATTCACCAATAAGGCACCATGGTCTATCCTAGAAAACCCCCCTTTCAAAAATTATGCAACACTATCCATTTTCTATTAATAACAAAAAATGCATACATTACTTTTTATAACAAAAGGTTCATCAAATCCAACATTCACACATATTTTGTCTGCCACAGTCTTTCGACAGGTTATAGTTATATTTACAAACTGGGGGAAAAATGGGTATTACAAGAACATTTCAAGGAATTCCAAGAGTTGTAACTATCAGAGAAGTTTCATCTTTGCAATTGAATAAAACCTACATAAAAGGATGTCAAGTATTTGTAGTGCATATGGAAGAGGAACCTAAGGATAAATTGACTAGTGTTGAAGGTTGCATTGTAGCCACAGTTCACATCGTGAAGATGTGGAAAAATTATATTATGAGTAAAATATTTGAACTGAGGAGAAACCATAGTGGTTAGAAGTATCTTTCTAGACATCCAAGTTTAAATTCCAAACAAATGAGGTGGTTAGAATTCCTCAGTGACTATGACTTTGACATAAATAATATCAGAGGAAAAGAGAGCAAGGTGGTTGATTCACTCAGTAGGAGGGTGCATGAGATGCATGCTACAACCATTAGCATGAATAAATTGGATTTGTGTGATAGAAGTTTAGAACTTTCCAAATCGTATCTGTGCTATGTGGACATAAAGGAAAATTTATAGCGAGCTATGTCACAACAAAAATTGGAAGGTTATGGGCTAAGAGATGATGGGATACTCATGTATAGGCATAGAGTCTATATGTTGAATGATCAGGAGTTGAAAATTATGTTGTTGTCAGAGATGCATAAGGTTCTTTATGTTGGACATCCAATTTACCAGAAGATATTTTTCATAGTCAAGAAGTAATATTATTGGCCAGGTATGAAAAAGGAGGTTGTTGATTTTATTTCTAGATGTCTCGAATGTCAAAAGGTGAAGGTTGAAAATAGAAATTCAATTGATTTTCTACATCCTTTTCCCATTCCTGAGTGGAAGTGGGAATTTGTGACCATGGAATTCATAACTAAGTTTCCTAGGACTACTAAGAAACATGATTTTATTATGGTGGTGGTGGACAAGTTTACTAAAGATTCCCATTTTATTCCAGTGAATTCAGTGCACAAGGAAGTCAACATTGTTGAAATATACATGGGATAAATTTCCAAGTTTCATGGTCTACCTAAGAAAATTGTGTCTGATAGACATTCCAAGTCCACCTAGAAATTTTGTGAAGGGATATTCAAGGGATTTGGAAGAAGTCTGAACTTTAGCACAACATATCAACCTAATATAGATTGACAAATAAATAAGGTAAATTAGGTGATTGAAGATATGATCAGGATGTATTTGATGGATAAGCCATCAAAATGGGAAGACTACCTTCATTTGGTAGAGTTTTCTTACAATAATGGGTATCGTGCATCTTTAAAGATGATATCATTTGAAGAACTTTATGCCAGAAAATGTAACATGTGAGTGAGTTGGAACAACCCAATAGATAGTGCAGTAGTTGGGCAAAATATACTATAGGAAATGGAGGAGTAGATGATAAAGATCAGTCATAATTTAAAACCTTTCTAAGATAGATAAAGGTCGAAAATTTAGACAATTTAATGTGGGTGATCATGTGTTTTTGAAAGTGAAGGCTAGGCGTAGTTCCCTAAAGTTGGGGAAGTGTTCTAAGTTAGCAACACACTATTATCAACTATTTGAAACCGTAGAGAGAATTGGTCTTGTCGCATATATGCTTGCATTGTCTGTGTCCTTATCTATTCATAATGTTTTCAATGTGTCATTGCTTAAGAAGTATGTACCTATTTCTAATCATATTGTTGATTGGAATGTGATTCAGGTGGAGCCAGAAAGCGATTTTCAAGTACGATCGGTTTTCATATTGGATCGAAAAATCAAACAACTCTGAAATCAAGCCATGGAGCTGGTAAAGGTCCAATAAACCTAGTATGGTCATGAGGATCCAACCTAGGAGTGCAAGGATTCTATGCGGGTAGAGTATCTACATCTCTTTGAAGAAATTTGAGATTTTGCATGTACATATGTAAATGATGCACTAAGGACAACACATAAATAAGGGGTAGGGGAATGTAATGTCCCTGGTCTGAAACCATTTGTTATTGTATGTATAGGCTGGTGATTCATGGTATCAAATGTAAATGTAAATGTACATGTAAGATGGTGAGCCCTTGGCACTAAGTTTTGATGTTGCCCGCACCTGAGTAGTGCATGGAGTATTGTATCAAAGACATTGTGCACACATTTCACAGTGTTGCACACACCTGGGTAAGTGCACACATTTCACAGTGTTGCATGCACTTAGGTAAGTGCACGAGAATGACCTGAAAATGCATGTAAAGTTGAGTTATATATATGTGTGTATATATGACTGTATATGTATTAAGGCCAGAGAGCCTGTGTGGTTATGATACTGGTGATCTCAGATGAAGATAGGCCAGTGCACCTATCCATGTAAACGTAATCACAGTTATTAATACAATATTACATCGTTGCATGCAAACAGACTCAGAAAAAAAAGAGATGGGGGGGTGACTCCACCGGAAAATGGAAAAGGGGGTGGGACATAAGTCTTAGGGAATATTTTATAATATTTTTGGTAAAGTGTAAATTGGTGGTAATCCGGATTATTTTCAGAATGAAATGAAAGTAGAGATATTACAATGAAATACTCATGAAAATTGCTAAAAACAGAGAAATACATCAATACTTGATTTCTATTACTGAAATAATTGTAAAGAGACTATAAAAATACAGAGTGCAAGACTTACTAGAATGGTGGAAACTTTATTTCTGAGAAGAGATGTGATAGCTATCCTCATTCACAAGAAGATGATTACAATGAGGCTCTCAAGGCATTTTTTATGATAAACATGAATTCCAAAACCCTATACATCCAAAAACCTAACCCTAGGAGATGAAACACCAAAAGTCACGTGGGTCCCATTTGGGTAAGTTAGTACATTAAGTTCCCAGGGTCATAACTTTTGCATACAATCTATGTTTTAGGTGCGTGATAGCCCATTAGAAAGGTATTTTAGAGAACTACGTATTATGTTGTCAAACTCTAGCTTTGTTTATAGTTTGACTATGTCACACCAAAATAACACTATCTAGAGACCTAAAATGGCCCTGGAAGTACAATAAGATGTGCTAACATGAAAACATACAAAATAAGCTAGTTGGATTAGGTTGGAGGCCATCGATATCTGCCTAGAATATGTGCAGGGATTCAAACAACCTCAAAAGTGTAGAACACAAAATTACAAAGAAGTACAGAGGAACGTGTTGAACTAAAAAATGTCAAGAGGATCTAGTTGGAATAGGTGGGTGGCCACCAATATCCACCTGGATCAATCCTCCCCCCTTAGGAACAAATGGTCTCCATTACATTAAGTGCCCAGGGAAGATGCGAAATAATTTTCTAAATATGAAACTTGGTGAGTTGCGTTCCTTATTGGAGAAGTTTTTCTTCTTGCCTTATGGATGACAGTCACAAATCCGTTGTTGGAGGGTTTGAATCATTTCCACCAACCTATTGTCTCTGGGTTGGATGGGGCATTGTGTAGGCACCATTGTAGGTGAAGAAACAATATATTCTTCCTCTTTGACAATTTGTTTTTCCTGGATAAAAGGTGTTGAGGCTGCAGTCATTGTAGTGGTCTTTTTTTCATCCTTTGAATAGACTGTGAAGAGGATGAATTTCGCAGTATGAGAGATTAACTTGTGGTGTTGTTTTGGTGGAGTAGTAGGAAAAACTACCTCTGGTATCCTGTAGAGTTGATCTCCTAGAGTAATAATGACACTATGGGGTCTAGACTCATAGAAAACATGACATTTACACATATATGGTTGGCCCAAAACATCACAAACATCAAGAGGGGAGATATCACACACTACCTCATCCTTGAAGGGATGGATTCCATAGGACAGGCGACACTATTGACTGACATGAAGATCTCGTCGCTACTGAAGCCTCTTGATGTTGTATGGGTGTGGGTGTGGTGTTGTTGAAAACCCCAACTATTTCACAACCTTAGATGAGATGATTTTCTTTTGGCTACTGTTACCAACAATGAAATGCAATGGGGTCACCTTCACCCACATCTATGAATGGAAGAGGTGCTCCCCCTCTTCAATATCTATTGGTTCTTATAGATGAATTGTTGTGGTTGCAACAATGGCAGTGGGGTTTGTGTTGAATATTTGTTTGTTTTCAATATTTTCTGGATCGAATTTTGAATCAGGGTTCGGCTCTGTGTCTTTGACCTTGGCTACTAATGACTATTTTGAACGACATTCATCAATGTTGTGCCAGGAGATTTTATGGAAGTCACACCACTTCCCAGTTTCATTATTTGTCTTTAATTTACACTTTCTATCTCATGTCTTAGAATGGTTTTCAAGAGGTTGTTGGTTAGGGTTGTCTTTACCGTGATTTGGGTGTTACATATTTGCAGACCCAAAGTCCCCTTTGTTCTAGTAGTAGATCGATAGGAAACCCCCAATGATGAGATGTTTAGGAAATCCATTTTGGTTTGGATGTACCTACACAGATCCCCATGGTATTTCAGAACCAGATGTCGCTCAAACTATTTGATACCCAACCTGGTGCACAAGGTATGGAAAGTATTTGTGAACTCTGTCACTATTTGGCTCTTCTCTTGTCACAGTGTGGTCCATCTCGTGTACGGGTCTTCATATTTATCAACACGATAGTATTGTTCTTTGAATGCATCCAAAAAAAATTCCCAAGTGGGCTCGATCCCATTTATTCTAGATTCCTTTGTGGAACTTTTCTCCCAATAAGTTTGCTAGAAATTTTTGACATGGGGGAGAGCCTTGAGAAGTGAAAAGGTGGTCGTCTTTTCCCTGTCAGAAAAATTTTGAACAGAGAAATAACCTTCTGATTGATTAAACCATTTTTATAGGGCATCCAAATCTATCTAACCTTCAAATATGGGAATATAAAAACTAGCTTGTACCTTGAAGGGAGAGGATCCTCCAAAAAGGACACTTGATGAATATGTGCATGTTGCTATCAGCAGGCATTAAAGGATGTGTGCAAAATTCTCCATCATTTTGTCCCTCTTTCATGTGAGATATTTCTGAAGAAACATGTTAATAGAATATTTTGATTCATCGTTTTTATTTTCTACGACCATCGAGGGTTTCTTGGGCGTGTGACATTGATTTTCCTCAAGAGAGACAAACTTGAGACCCAACTAGCTATAATCATACCTTGTCAGGGACATGCACTAAAAAATGATCAATACCAGCCTTCTCTGATACCACTGATCCAGATTATTTTTGAAATGAAATGATAGCAGAGATATTACAATGTAATACTCATGAAAATTTCCATAAATAGAGAAATACAACAATACTTGGTTTCTATTAATGAAAGAATTGTAAAGAGACTATAAAAATACAGAGTGCAAGACTTTCTAGAATTGTGGCAACTTTATCTTTGAAAAGAGATGTGAAGGCTATGATCATTCGTAAGAAGATTATTACAATGAGGCTCTGAAGGCCTTTTTATGATAAACATGAATTCCAAAACTATAGACATCCAAAAACCTAACCCTAGGAGATGAAACGCCAAAATTCATGTGGGCTATGTTTGGCTAAGTTAGTACATTAACTTCTCGGGGTCATAAATGTTGCATATGATCTCCATTTTAGGCATGTGATAGCCCATTGGAAAGGTATTTTAGAAAACTATGTAGTATGTCATTAAAATCTGACTCCATCTATAGTTTGACTATGGAACACCAAAATAACATTGTTTAGGGACCCAAAACGGCCCTAGAAGTACAACAAGATGTCCTGACATGAAAACATACAAAATAAGCTGCTTGGATTAGGTGGGTGGCCACCAGTATCCACCTGGAAGATGTGTAGGGCTTCAGACAAATCTAAAAGTGTAGAACCCAAAATTACAAAGAAGTATAGAAGAATGTGTTGAACTAAAAATTGGCAAGAGGAGCCAATTGGAACAGGTGGGTGGCCACCAATATCCATCTGGATCAATCCTCCCCCCTTAGGAAGCAATGGTCTCCATTGAATTAAGTTCCCATGGAAGAGGGGAAAATATTTTCTGAATCTGAAGCTTGGTGAGCTACATGCCTTGTTGGATAAGTTGTGCTTCTTGGCTTGTGGAATATGGTCACAAACCTATTACTGGAGGGGTTGAATCGATTCCACTAACCTATTGTCTCTGGGTTGGATGGGGAATTGTGTAGGCACCATTGTAGGTGAAGAAAAAATATCTTCTTCCTCTTCGACAATATGTTTTTACTGGATAGAAGGTGTTGAGGATGTAGTGGTTATTTTGGTATTATGTTCATCCTTTGAATAGACTATGAAGAGGATGAATTTTGGAGTATGAGAAATTACCTTGCGGTGTTGTTTTGGTAGAGCAGTAGTCGAAAATACCTCTGATATCCTGTACAGATGATATTCTAGAGTAATAATGACACTATGGGGTCTAGAATCATAGAAATCATGGAGTTTACACATATATGATTGGGACAAAACAACATCACAAACATCAAGAGGGGAAATATCACACACTACCACATCCTTGAAGGGATGGATTCCATAGGACATGCAACACTATTGGCTGACATGAAGATCTCATCCCTGGTGAAACCACCCGATGTTGTATGGATGCAGGTGTGGTGTTATAAACAACCCTAAATGTTTGGAGACCTTAGCTGAGATGAGGTTCTTCTAGATTCTGCTATCAACAATGAAATTTAATGGGGTCCCCTTCACCCACATCTATGAATGGAAGAGGCGCTCCCCCTCTTCAAGATCTGCTAGTTATTCTAGCTTAATTATTATGGTTGCGATAGTAGCAGTGGGGTATGCGTCGATGATCTGTATTTTTCAATATTTTCTGGATCGGATTATGAATCAGGGTTTGGCTCTATGTCTTTGAACTTGGCCACCAATGACTATTTAAAGAGACATTCATCGGTGTTGTACCAGGGGATTTTGTGGAAGTAACACCACTTCTTGGTTTCATTATTTGTCTTTACTTTACACGTTATGTCATGTGTCTTGGACTAGTTGTCTAGAGGCTATTGGTTAGGGTTGTCTTTACTGTGCTTTGGTTGTTGCATATTTATAGACCTGAATTCACCTTTGTTCTAGTGCCTAAATTTATTTTCGATTTTGAAAGCATATCGATAGGTATCCCCCAACGATGATATTTTTAGGAAATCCATTTCGGTTTTGACATACCTATACAGACCCCCACGGTATTTTAGAACCAAATTTCGCTAAAAGTATTTGATACCCAACTTTGTGTGCAAGGTATGGAAAGTATTTGTGAACTCCAAAACTATTTGTCTCTTCTCTTGCTACAGTGTGGTCCATCTCATGTATTGGTCTTCATAGTTATCAACAAGATAGTATTGTTCTTTGACCGCATCCACAAAAAAATATCGAGTGGGCTCAACCCCATATATCCCAGAGTCCTCTGTTGAACTTTTCTCCCAGTAATTTTCCCACCAATTTTTGACATGGGGGAGAGCCTTGATGATTGCAAAGGTAATATTTTCCCTGTCGGAAAAATTTTGAATAGAGAAATAATCGTCTAATAGATTTAACCATTTTTCTAGGTCATCCTCATCTATCTGACCTTCAAATATGGGAATATCAAAATTAACTTGTACCTTTAAGGGAAAGGTTCCTCCAAAATTGCCTCTTGATGAAGATGTTCTTGTTTCTATCGGTAGGCATTGAAGGATGTGAGAAAAATTCTCCATCATTTCATCCTTCTGTCACATGAGAGATTGCTCAAGAAATAGGTTAATAGAATATTTTTCTCTGTCATTTTTATTTTATTCCGCCATCGAGGGTTTCTTGGCATGCGAGAGTGATTGTCCTAAAGAGAGACAAACTCAAGACCCAACTTGCTATACTTGGACCTTATTGGGGACATGCACTGAAAATGATCAAGAGAAGCCTGCTCTGATACCACTAATCCAGGTTATTTTCAAAACAAAATGAAAGAAAAGATATTACAATGAAATACTCATGAATATTTTTAGAAATAGAGAAATACAACAATACTTGATTTCTATTAGTGAAAGAATAGTAAAGAGACTGCAAAAATATAGAGTCCAAGACTCGCTAGAATGGTGGGAGATTTATCTCTAAGAAAAGATGTGACATCTACGCTCATTCACAAGAAGATTATTACAATGAGTCTTTGAAGTCCTTTTTTATGATAAACATGAATTAAAAAACCCTAGACATCCAAAAACCTAACACTCGGGTCGTAACTTTTTCATATGATCTCCGTTTCAGGTGCGTGATAGCCCATTGGAAAGGTTTTTTAGAGAACCATTGATTATATCGTCAAACCTTGATTTTGTCTATAGTTTGAATGTGTCATGCCAAATCACACTTTTTAGGGTCACAAAATGGCCCTGGAAGTACAACAATATGTGTTGACATACAAAAATACAAAATAAGCCAGTTGGATTAGGTGGGAAGCCACCAATATCCACTTGGAAGATGTGTAGGGCTTTAGAAAACCCTGGAAGATGTGTAGGGCTTTAGAAAACCCTGGAAGTGTAGAACCCACAATTAAAAATAAGTACAAAAGAACATGTTGAACTAAAAACTGATAAGAGGAGCCAATTGGAATAGGTGGGTGGCCACCAATATCCACCTAGATGAGGTGGATAATTATTTTATCATAAGTTCTCGAGGGTAGGGAACAATCCACCAAGTGGATTATGATACTTATGAAGGTGACAGATATTAATTTGAAGGCACACAATATATATTGGTTGCCTTAGTGTATTTTAGGCATTATTCAAAATGCATTATTTATGATTGACTCTCGTGTGCAGAAGGGGTCAATTCTGAAAGAGGAGGACTATTACCTTGATAAAAAAGAGAATCTTTTAATGAGTTGTGGGGATGTAATGAGAGTTTACTATTGAAGAGATGGGTTTTTAGGCCCATGAGCAGTCTCTCTAGATGAGAGATTGGTTGTTGAGAAGTGGGTTGTCAAACTCGTGGGCATACTCTCCAGGTGGGAGTTTCATTGAGAATTGTTCCCTGGCGTGCTAAGACTTAGTTCCAGTGCTTAGAGAATTCTTGTCCAGCCTGTTGCTGGTAACTCTCAAAGGGAAGTGGGGTAGTCGAAGTATTGTTGAGCAGAGAAGGGGCACACTTCCTTGGGTATGACAGGTGCACGGGAAATGAGGGATTTTTGGCTAGTTGCAGCAGTGGGCACCTAGGACTGAGAAATTCTGTTAAGAATCAGACCTTATCTTGTCACTATGAACCCCTTTTCCTTGTTGGAGTTAAACCCCATATCAGGGGTAACCTGTTCCTAAAATATTATGAGAAACAAAGTCTATGGCTGGGAGGAACGTTTGAGTTATGTGAATAGTTGGTGACTTTCATAAAAGATATGTGTTTTTATGTTCTTGTCCTATATACTATGTGATGGTTTGTCTATGCATGATATAGGTTAATTATTCTATGTTGTCGCACATAAGTTGTAGTTGTTATTTTTTTAAATGCTACTTGTGCATGTAAGTATGGTGCTTATAGCCTGTATTTGTAATTGTGCATGGATATGACGAATGTTGATCATCTTACCTCTTAAGTTAACCTTATGATTTTGGTTATAAGTCTTCAAGAAGAGGATTTAATGGTCAGGTGCATAGGAAAGTAACTTGTGTTCACATGAGGCTGGAACTCATGTGTGCATTCAAGGAATTAGACCCCTTGCATAGGAAAATTAGAATTGGCATGTGACGCCAAGGTGGTTGCATGCATGATTGTGATGTGTGATCAATATGTTGGTGCACGCAGTTGTTTGATTTAATTCCATTGCTTAAAGTTGTGTTAAAAAGGTGAAATTTGGTCTGGTGTGATTTAGTTTGAGTTTGAGCGCACTACTTCAAGTGATATTGTGCACACTATTTTTTAGTGCATAATCTACGTAGTGTATTTTTGGAGTAGCATGGCCCAATAGGATGTTGGGGATGTTACAGTTTGTTTTATTTAGATCTATAGAAGTTGAGGTTTTGTGACGTGGCCTAGTCTGGGGTGAATAGGGACGTTACATTGTGGTATCATAGCTTACTTTGGAAGAAGTGTGTGGTGTGAGCCAACCAGGGGAGGCTGGGGATGTTACATTGTGTTATTAAATCTTACTTTGGAAGAGCTATGTGACATGGAATAACTAAGAGAGGCTGAGGACATTATGCATGTCAATTCATGGGGGATAAATTGAGACCCTCCTTCAATCAATATATTCCTATTGAATTAACACATTATTTAGGAGAGGGATATAGAAACCATTTAGTACCTTGGAGCTTATAGTCCTTAGTGGAAGGATTCCTTGCAATCGAAATTTACTTTACATGAATGAATCTTGATCAATTGATTCTATGATCATTCAACATTAGATCATCTATTTAGACTCACTA
>JZKD02S0945399.1:0-13799 GCA_000966675.3 Picea glauca | reverse complement strand
AAGCAGTTGGAGCTTGGTGAAGAGGATTTTAGGACCAGTTTCAAGGACCAGTCGTTGATCTCATTTTGTAAGTGACTTTGTGAGATTAATATAAAGAAGTAATTTTTGCATCCCGCCATATGATGTGTTCAATCTTTATGTTTGATTTACATTTTGTTATGACATCTAACCCACTAATTCATATATAATATGCATTTTCATAGTTTCTTGTTTGTGTTTTGGTGAATGCAGGTCAGCCTTGGGAGGATATTTGTAGTCGAGAAAAGACCAAGCGCAAAAGGATCGACACCAGCCACAGAGTTTAAGGTAGAGTTACTGGATCCTTATATTTTGTATTTTATGCATGAATGTGGGGTATTGTCAGGGTAGTTGTTAAAAGTAGGATACTTTAGACGATTAGATCCGACTGCAAGTTGAACCCTACTTTAGTCCGTAGGGGTTTTCCTGCTATAACAGAATTGGCAACCATATTGAGGAGCCTCTAGGGTTTTTAGGGGATAGTTTTGGGAGGTTTAATTGGTTTAATTACCTCTTTGAGTTCTCTATAAGTTGTTGAGTCTTTGAGGGATTCTATTATTCCATACCATTACTCCCTGCCTTGTCATCTTGGCTGTTATTTTTCTTTTTTGAGAAGTTACAGAGGTGTACACAGCCTACAGTGGGTCTGCACACGTACATATGTGCCCTACCTTTGGACATCTCGCGTACATACACAGGCTGCTTAAGTGTCAATAGCGTGCCTATGTCAAGAAGCCCTTTTATTAAGAAGAGGTTGTCATCCTCTTCCCTGATTGAAGTCATACTTCTTAGGGGTTTCTTGATCAAGTATTGGTCTATGTAGTTATAGTCTTTAAGCCTAGGTTTGACGTTAGTTTATTTATCTTTTAAGATTGCTTGTGTTTCGTTGAAAGGGTTTTTTGGATGAGTTTGTGAGTTTTTTTTATTTAGCCTCTGTGGTTCTTTCAATGACTCCCTGCAATCCACAGTAGACCAAAAGTCATTTTATTTGGTCTTTCCTTGCCTGCATTTTCCCCTTTTTCTTGCTTTGGAAGAAAAGAAAAAGAATTCATTTTCAAGTTTTTTATTTTCAAGCATAAACAAAAAAAGAAAAAAAAAATCAGTGTTTGGTTAAGTAGTTGGGTTAGTTTTCTTTACTTGTCAGGAAGAAGAGTGATTTATTAAGTTCTTTACTAAATTATTAGGACTTTAAGTAGCTCGTAGTCGAGCGAAATTCAGTTTTAGGTTTTTTCTTTTAAAAGATCTTAGAAAGGAAAATAGTTAGAAAAGTTGGTTAAAGAGTTTAAAATTGCAAATCTTTATTTGTCAAAATAAGAAATTTTGTTTCCAACATTTTTTCTTCTCTTTAGTCTCTTAAAAAACACCAGTAGTTTCATTTATGTTCCTTTGACTTAAGACAAACCACTAAAAATCAATGCTTAATTAAAATTAATCAGACTTCATGTTTGTAGGGTCCATCAACTAGATTAGGCTAGAGCCTTGATTTAGGTTGGAGAGGAAACTCTTCAAGGCTATAAAACAAACATACGAGTATGTGCTAGGGAGTGAAAAATTCTAGTAATGTGGAAATTATCTAAGACCCCCCTCTAACACGAGGTCGCGTGCGGAACGGTAGCGGAGATAACCTCTCCAAAGTCGGACCAAGCGTAGTGGGGAACACATATAGAGGACTTGTCTTGGGATTGCATTGATCGCATTTTCCACGGAGCTTCATGGGTCTCGAATCCATTTGAGGTCCTGAGTCGTCTTCTGGAACACTTTCTTTCGATACCCTCGATAGGTTTCATGCTTGATACCCTATTCATTGCGGTCCACCCGACTGTCAACTGTAACTGCCTGGTAATTGTTCACAAGCTGGAAACCTAGTTTCTTTTACTTTAGGGACTTACACAGGTGACTATGAGGGTATACCACGATACCTAGGGAAGACATCGGGCCACGCTTTGCATATTATACCCAGAGGGTGCTTCTATATTGGAGTTTCACTTGAATGGGTAAGTTTCTCTAGTGTTGGCTGGTGTAACTATTCTTCCAACTAGTTGTAATGATTTGATTTCTTTATCTCATAGAAAATTTTTTTAGTCTGTGTTTGGTCTTCAATGTTAGAAATCCCTGGTGTTTCGTTGATCCTCTCACAGTGAAAGATCAAGAGCTCTGGCAGTCATGAAGGATTTTGGGCTTGCCGTCGATTAACTTGGAGCCACCACCACCACCACGAAGACAAAGACTTGACCAAGAAGGGTCATTTGAGGTGACTGAGCCACAGGAAACTGTACCTGAACAAACTTTGAGAGGAAAAAATTTGATTTCGGAGCAACCGACTATTTCTGACCTTGGAGAAGAAGCTCTCATTCTATATAACCCTCCGATCACTGACTTATTGGCACCACTTTTGATACAACTTGTCCCTCCAAGGGTAATGCATCATGAGTGTCAGATAGTCCTACAAGGAGAAATGGAAGAAAATGATACTACTTCATCAGGGAGTCCTCATACTCCCTCTACGACTACCACCACTAGGGGCGTTCTACATCCTAACTCACCTTCGCAGTCCGGGCCACCATGGTCTTGACCACCTCTACCTCAGGTAGCGATCCGATTCTATCTATGGTGGCAACCACTTCACCGTTCACACAGAGTGCGATGAGTCCTCCATTTTCATAGAGAATGCTCAGTTATGATTCGAACTCGGTTCTCGCCTACTCCACCCTACAACCTTTGGGTCTGGGGGAGGGAGCTATAACACTCCTATGAAAGGGTCCATGGGGGGGAACTCATCCCCTTATAATGATTTCCCTTACAGTAGGGGTCATATACCTCCGTCGTCCACCTCGCTCGATAGTGATTCTCAGTAACCTGTCTGGCCAAACATGAACTACAGCTTGTTCGGAGCAGGTAGTCAAGGACCTTCTTCCAATACCACACCAGTGGGTTCTTTGTTGTTATCTTTGTTCGATGCATTTGGTAAAAATGCATTCTTGGAAACTGTCATCTCAGTTGGGGGAAACATTGGTTTTGGATCAGAGAATCCTGTGTAGGGTACTATTAGGGGGAAAACACTTCTCAAGGACCTTAGAATTCATGGCAGGGATCAGTTCCCTCATCAGGGATGTCGACTGGGGGAAACCCCTTCCATGGTAAATGGAACCTCGAGCAAGGCTCATTACCTATGCTCATCATATTGGCAGGGGTAAACCCTTTCCAGAACCTTTGGAACACAACGTCGGGAGCAATCCCTTCTCAACCATCAATGTCCTACTACGGGAGTCAGCCAATGACGTCTCAAAAAGTGCAGTATCTGAATGTTGGCCCAAGCCATGGTTTTTACCAGAACCCGGGCCAACAACCAAACTTTTCCTGGCAGCCTGGTGCCAACCAAATCCTAGGCTCCTTCTCTCCTGTACATACTCAACAACCTAAGCTACCATTTTTGGCAACTTTGCATTTTCCAGACTTGTCACAATTATTGAATGACCCAATATGTCATGATTCACGTTGGCCTCCTATGTCGACCAAGTTTCCTTTGGACATTCCAAAGTTCGAAGGTAAGCCTAATGAATATCCAGGTGATCATGTGACTACCTTTCACCTATTGTGCTCGTCCAACTCATTGAAAGATGACTCTGTATAGTTGTGCATGTTTCAATGCACTCTCATCAGGAGTGCCACGAAATGGTACATCGAGATCGATCGCTCAAGATACTCTAATTTTGGAAAATTGGCAATGGTTTTCTTAAACCATTTTTAATTACCTATGAGAAACGATGTTGACACCGAATTGTTGGCCAAATTTGGGTAGACAAAGGAGGACCATATCTCTGATCACATCCGAGAATGGAGATGCTGAAAGAGTTTGATAAAGGTACCAATCCCACCTACTGGAGTGTTTCATCAAGTCTTTGGTCCCTTAGTTATCCAAATATGTTACAATGTCAGGGGTATTTTCATAAGAAAAAGAGATAATGAGAGCTCAACAGCTAGAATTGATTTACTCTCAGTCTAGTTTACTCTACAAATTTTTGCTAGATGCACCGAGGTCTATACTTGACAGGACTAGACAAAATATTGGACCACATGCCGATGACATTGTTGGTTCAGCACAAGAAAAGCTCGTTGATCAATTTTCAAATCAATTGCATAAATTGTTTATACAACAGACAACAACCAGCCAAACCTCTAGTTCGATTACTTCCCTTACCCAGTTGTTGGATGTACACAGTGTGCAATCGATAAACTCGAAAGACAACCAACAGGCTGAAGGGAAGAAAAAAAAGCGAAAGAAGGGTAAGGGGACAAGAAACCCACCAATAATGCTGGTGGGGGAAACACAGAGAGAAAGAAGTCAAAGTATCTGTGTAACCTTTGCATGAAATACCACCCGACTCACCTGTTCCCTCGACTCGTGAAGGCCCAAACGTTATTGGCATAACAACAGCCTGTAGTGTTAACAAACCCATTTCCTCATGGGAAAAATTTAACTCAAGCCTCTGTGAACGAAGATGGGGTAAGTCAGGGACCCCATTCATCATCTAGTAATCCCTCAATCTTGAATGTTTATATAGTGAAAGAT
This sequence comes from Picea glauca, assembly GCA_000966675.3. Classification (NCBI taxonomy): domain Eukaryota; kingdom Viridiplantae; phylum Streptophyta; class Pinopsida; order Pinales; family Pinaceae; genus Picea; species Picea glauca. The sequence continues at coordinate 9,211 of JZKD02S0945399.1, read as the reverse complement.
GATGCTCACATACCTCCTAGGGCACATGATTATGGAATTCCAAGTACTGGTGAAAAGGGTAAAGAAGCCGAGAACCCATATGTTCCTCTACAGATCGAGAGAACGATGGGCGAGACAATGACACACATCCTGAAAGGGGTTTTCAAGAAGGATTCACACAATCCAAATGCGAGGGCTGCCTAGAATTACTCGGTGGTGGAGGATTTGTCACAAACCCCTTGCACGATGTCTTCTTTGGAGGTCCTACAAAGCTGCCCTTCATAGAGAAAGGATCTGCTAGTTTTCTTAGGATCCATTAAGACATGTAATCTGAGAACTATCATGCTAGATACAAATAGCTTGAAACCTCCTCTCCCATACCATGTTGCATTTTAGATACTAGTGGCTAACCCCACGAAATATTTTACCTGGAATATTTTTTGTACGATGGTTGATGAGGGTTCCTTGACATGAGTGATGTTGTTGGCATGTTGGAAGGCTATAGGCCAACCCATTTTAGCTCTTTCACCCACTCTCCTTACTACTTTCGACGATCATTCTTTCAGACCACATGGAATCATCCCTTCTTTCCCCGTGCAGTTGGGAGGGAAGACCATGTGCATCAAAGTTGAAGTGGTTGATGCACTCTCGACTACAACCTCATGTTAGGAAGGAGTTGGACATATGTTATGCATGCAGTGGTCACCACAGTCTTTTGGGTCCTTTTCTTCCCACATGAGGACCGAATCGTGACCATTGATCAATTTCCCTTTTCCAGGCCTGACCCTTCATTGGTGGCATCCACGGTCTTGATGATTGATAAACCATAACTCGACATCATCAATGTGGGGGTTGGTTTGTGCCCACCTATCATGGGTACTTTTGATTACCCACCGCCTTTCAATGATGTCAAGATGATATTGACTGTCCCCAACCAACCTAAGGCTGAAATATTTTCAGTGTCGTCATTTCGTACTACTTACTTTAAAAATCTGTGGACCCTTCCTTCCCCATCGGCCGTGATGGAAGGGACATGGAATCATGGCATGTCCATGCCCTTGTCCATAGTAGAAGTTGCATACTCTATTGTTCAGTAAGCTTCAGTCGACCCCGATATGACTCTTGTACCAGAGTTAGATCCAGTTCTTGAGCCTGCCTGGGCTCAAGGTTCCCTTGCCACTACTGATTCTTTAGACTTGGTATTTCCCTCTGACGAGGTGATTTTAGAGGCATTGACTGGTCTGAACAAACCCTGGGATGATATCCATCACATACCTTATTTCCTCCTAGATTTAGGAAGTACAGAGGTAGGAGAATTCGTGTTGACTATGACTGGAGATAGGTCTTGTTCTATTAATCCTTTGGCTATGCACACAGTTTATGCCGAGGGTAATATGGAAACCATCGCTAAAATGATACCTATTGACATTTCCATAAACCATGGAGTCATGGAGAATGTCTTTTTCAGAGAAGACTTCTCCCCCAAGGAGATTCATATCTATACAGATTTATTTAAATAATTCTGCGACGTTTTTGCCTGGTCTTATGAGGAAATTCCAGGCATCGATCCAAGAATCATCGAACATGAAATAAAGACTTACCCTGACGCCAAGTCGGTCTGGAAAAAGCTTCATCCGGTTAATCCTCAGAAAGTAGTAGCTATTAAGGCTAAAGTAGAGAACCTACTCAAAGTTGGTTTCATCTACCCCATTCAGTTGACTCAATGGGTGTCAAATCCCATTATGGTCAATAAAAAGTAGGGAATGATTCGTGTATGTACAAACTTCCGTGATTTGAACAAGGCCTGTCCAAAGGATAATTTTCCCACCCCATTCATTGACCAGATTGTCGATGAATGCGCAGGATGTGAGGTATTTTCTTTCATGGATGGTTTTTTGGGATACAATCAAATATAGATTAAGCCCAAAGACCAACATAAAACAACTTTTATCTGTCCATCATGTACATTTTCTTATCGGAAGATGCCTTTTGGCCTAAAGAATGTTGGAGCCACTTTTTAGTAGGCCATGTCTTTTTCTTTCCACCTCAAACACATATTCAAGGCTTATCTCGATGATTTAGCATCATGATCTCATAAGAGAGTTGATCATCCCACACACATCCGACTTATCTTTGAGAGATGTCGTTACTATCGGATTCGTTTGAATCCAAACAAGTGCAGTTTCTGCGTGATGTTGGGTCGTCTTCTAGGTTTCATAGTGTCAACAATAGGGATCATGTTCGATCCTCTAAAGATTGAGGCAATAGATCAATTACTTCCCCCGTGCACAGTCCCTCAGCTTTAGAGTTTACAGGGAAAAGATAATTTTCTCCGACATTTTATCACAAACTATGTCGAGATCACAAAAGGGTTTATGCATTTACTGAAGAAGGGAGTTCCTTTCCATTGGGACAAATCCTCTCAGCACTCTTTTGAAGCGTTGAAACGCAACCTCACGTTTTCTCCTCTACTTCGACCACCCAATTATAATAAATATTTCTTATTGTATTTGGCCACGACAGAGTCAACCATCGGTATGGTGTTGGTTCAGGAGGATGATTTTCTTGAAGAACATGTCATTTATTACCAAATCTGAGGCTGGTTTGACCAAAACTCAACTACTCCCATGTTGATAAACTTGCATTAGCAACAGTACATTCTGTCCAACGGTTATGTCATTATATCTTGTTTCGCAAGACCATCGTCATTGTCGTTGTGAATCCATTTCAATACCTTTTGACACAGCGTGTAATTAATGGAAAGATTAGTAGATGAATAGTTATCCTCCAGGAATTTGATTTGGATTTTGTTTCTACGAAGTCTAAAAATTCGTTGGTCTTTGTGGAACTTATCCTAGAAATTATGATCGAGTCAGGTGATGTTACGCCCGAAGAATCACCGATTAGAGGAGATATTTTGTTGATTTCATCTTCGGACCCTTAGTATGGAAATATACTAGTCTATCTCTAGAGTTTGAAGTGCCCCACCTCTGCTTCTTGTGATGAGCATCAACATATACGCCATCAAGCGATGAAATATCTCATACTCGAGGACACTTTGTATCATCGAGGTGTAGATTGCATCCTTTCTCAATGTCTCATTCATGAAGAAGCGAAACTCATGCTTAATGCCTGCCACACTGGAGCATGTGGTGGTCATTTGTCTAGGTTGTAAAAATACCAAAATATTCTACGATTTGGTTACTATTGGCCTACGTTGATCAAATATTGCATTGAATCGGTCAAGAAGTGCCACCCATGATAGATCTTCTCAGGGAAGATGAGGGTACACCCTGCTTCTATGTTTCCCATCATCACAGTTGGCCCCTTCACTAAGTGGGGGATTGATTATACTACATGCCACCCCCCTTCAGCTAGGGGACACCATTATATCATTGTAGCAGTAGACTACTTCACTAAGTGGGTCAAATCTATGCCAACGTTCAAAGATGATGGAGAAACAACAACTCTCTTCTTGTTTAATCAGATAATAGCAAGGTTCGGTGTCCCGAAGGAGATTGTTACTGACCATGTCAGTCACTTTCAGAACAAAATGATGTCTGAGTTAACGTCAAAGCTGGGGTTGAGGAAAGAAAATGCATCACATTATTACCCACAAGCGAATGATCAGGTGGAAGCTGTGAATAAGTATCTCAAGACCATTCTACAATGAATGATCAATTCGACCAAATCAAATTGGAATTTGATGTTGTACTTGGCATTGTGGGTCTACCGAATGTCTGTAAATACTACCACTAGTTTTTCACCTTTCCAACTCGTTTAGAGGTTGGAAGCAGTCTTTCCAATAGAGTGCCAGATCCCATCTCTTAAGTTGGAAGTACAATTATTGCAGACACTTCACCGCTTGAGGAACACTTTTTATATCTTAAGCATCTCGACGAGAAACGATGTGATGCAGCCTTGGCTAACGAGGCTCACAAGCAAAGAGTCAACTGTCAGTATGATCGGTCTATGCATCCTCCTATTTTCTCTAAAGGCGACCTTGTCCTGGTCTATGACCAAGATAAGGATCCCCTGGGGTAGGAAAGTTCAAACCCATGTGGTTCAGACTGTTCATTGTGAAGGAAGTTTTAAAGAAGGGTGCTTATTGTCTGGTTGAATTTGAAGGGAATGATATAGTGGAGCCTAGAAATGGGCTCTACCTCAAGAAGTATTACTTGTAGATGGGTCGCCTTGGGTGACTTCTTGTACATATGTATAGTTCTTATACATTTTATTTTTGTTTTGTCTCTTTGTTTTATTGAAGTATCATTTTGATGTCATATTGTTCACTGTGGCAGATGTCAAGTGAATCAGAGGTGTTTGTTGGGTTCATGGATGATGCTAGAACACACACTAGGAGGCTTTCCTCTATAGCTTGGGTGATATTCACACCTGAAGGACATTTGCTATCTTCTGGAGGTATCTATTTGGGTGACGCCACAAACAATGTCATCGAATATAGTGTAGTAATAGAGTTTCTTCGTGACTCTCTATCGCATGGTATATATCACCTCCGAGTCTATTTAGATGCATAGCTGGTTGTGTCCTAGTTAAATGGGGTTTAACCTGTATATCACTAGTACATATTGTAAAAATTTCAACGTTCTATTTGCGGCNTATATAGTGAAAGATGATGCTCACATACCTCCTAGGGCACATGATTATGGAATTCCAAGTACTGGTGAAAAGGGTAAAGAAGCCAAGAACCCATATGTTCCTCTACAGATTGAGAGAATGATGGGCGAGACAATGACACACATCCTGAAAGGGGTGTTCAAGAAGGCTTCACACAATCCAAATGCGAGGGCTGCCTAGAATTACTCGGTGGTGGAGGATTTGTCACAAACCCCTTGCACGATGTCTTCTTTGGAGGTCCTACAGAGCTGCCCTTCACAGAGAAAGGATCTGCTAGTTTCCTTAGGATCCATTAAGACATGTAATCTGAGAACTATCATGCTAGATACAACTAACTTGAAACCTCCTCTCCCATACCATGTTGCATTTTAGATACTAGTGGCTAACCCCATGAAATATTTTACCTGGAATATTTTTTGTACGGTGGTTGATGAGGGTGCCTCGACATGAGTGATGTTGTTGGCATGTTGGAAGGCTATAGGCCAACCCATTTTATCTCTGTCACCCACTCTCCTTACTACTTTCGACGATCATTCTTTCAGACCACATGGAATCATCCCTTCTTTCCCCGTGCAGTTGGGAGGGAAGACCATGTGCATCAAAGTTAAGTGGTCAGTGCACTCTCGACTACAAACTCATGTTAGGAAGGAGTTGGACATATGTTATGCATGCAGTGGTCACCACAGTCTTTCGGGTCCTTTTCTTCCCACATGAGGACTGAATCGTGACCATTGATCAATTGCCCTTCTCCAGGCCTGACCCTTCATTGGTGGCATCCACGGTCTTGATGATTGATAAACCATAACTCGACATCATCAATGTGGGGGTTGGTTTGTGCCCACCTATCATGGGTACTTTTGATTACCCACCGCCTTTCAATGATGTCAAGATGATATTGACTGTCCCCAACCAACCTAAGGCTGAAATATTTTCAGTGTCGTCATTTCGTACTACTTACTTTAAAAATCTGTGGACCCTTCCTTCCCCATCGGCCGTGATGGAAGGGACATGGAATCATGGCATGTCCATGCCCTTGTCCATAGTAGAAGTTGCATACTCTATTGTTCAGTAAGCTTCAGTCGACCCCGATATGACTCTTGTACCAGAGTTAGATCCAGTTCTTGAGCCTGCCTGGGCTCAAGGTTCCCTTGCCACTACTGATTCTTTAGACTTGGTATTTCCCTCTGACGAGGTGATTTTAGAGGCATTGACTGGTCTGAACAAACCCTGGGATGATATCCATCACATACCTTATTTCCTCCTAGATTTAGGAAGTACAGAGGTAGGAGAATTCGTGTTGACTATGACTGGAGATAGGTCTTGTTCTATTAATCCTTTGGCTATGCACACAGTTTATGCCGAGGGTAATATGGAAACCATCGCTAAAATGATACCTATTGACATTTCCATAAACCATGGAGTCATGGAGAATGTCTTTTTCAGAGAAGACTTCTCCCCCAAGGAGATTCATATCTATACAGATTTATTTAAATAATTCTGCGACGTTTTTGCCTGGTCTTATGAGGAAATTCCAGGCATCGATCCAAGAATCATCGAACATGAAATAAAGACTTACCCTGACGCCAAGTCGGTCTGGAAAAAGCTTCATCCGGTTAATCCTCAGAAAGTAGTAGCTATTAAGGCTAAAGTAGAGAACCTACTCAAAGTTGGTTTCATCTACCCCATTCAGTTGACTCAATGGGTGTCAAATCCCATTATGGTCAATAAAAAGTAGGGAATGATTCGTGTATGTACAAACTTCCGTGATTTGAACAAGGCCTGTCCAAAGGATAATTTTCCCACCCCATTCATTGACCAGATTGTCGATGAATGCGCAGGATGTGAGGTATTTTCTTTCATGGATGGTTTTTTGGGATACAATCAAATATAGATTAAGCCCAAAGACCAACATAAAACAACTTTTATCTGTCCATCATGTACATTTTCTTATCGGAAGATGCCTTTTGGCCTAAAGAATGTTGGAGCCACTTTTTAGTAGGCCATGTCTTTTTCTTTCCACCTCAAACACATATTCAAGGCTTATCTCGATGATTTAGCATCATGATCTCATAAGAGAGTTGATCATCCCACACACATCCGACTTATCTTTGAGAGATGTCGTTACTATCGGATTCGTTTGAATCCAAACAAGTGCAGTTTCTGCGTGATGTTGGGTCGTCTTCTAGGTTTCATAGTGTCAACAATAGGGATCATGTTCGATCCTCTAAAGATTGAGGCAATAGATCAATTACTTCCCCCGTGCACAGTCCCTCAGCTTTAGAGTTTACAGGGAAAAGATAATTTTCTCCGACATTTTATCACAAACTATGTCGAGATCACAAAAGGGTTTATGCATTTACTGAAGAAGGGAGTTCCTTTCCATTGGGACAAATCCTCTCAGCACTCTTTTGAAGCGTTGAAACGCAACCTCACGTTTTCTCCTCTACTTCGACCACCCAATTATAATAAATATTTCTTATTGTATTTGGCCACGACAGAGTCAACCATCGGTATGGTGTTGGTTCAGGAGGATGATTTTCTTGAAGAACATGTCATTTATTACCAAATCTGAGGCTGGTTTGACCAAAACTCAACTACTCCCATGTTGATAAACTTGCATTAGCAACAGTACATTCTGTCCAACGGTTATGTCATTATATCTTGTTTCGCAAGACCATCGTCATTGTCGTTGTGAATCCATTTCAATACCTTTTGACACAGCGTGTAATTAATGGAAAGATTAGTAGATGAATAGTTATCCTCCAGGAATTTGATTTGGATTTTGTTTCTACGAAGTCTAAAAATTCGTTGGTCTTTGTGGAACTTATCCTAGAAATTATGATCGAGTCAGGTGATGTTACGCCCGAAGAATCACCGATTAGAGGAGATATTTTGTTGATTTCATCTTCGGACCCTTAGTATGGAAATATACTAGTCTATCTCTAGAGTTTGAAGTGCCCCACCTCTGCTTCTTGTGATGAGCATCAACATATACGCCATCAAGCGATGAAATATCTCATACTCGAGGACACTTTGTATCATCGAGGTGTAGATTGCATCCTTTCTCAATGTCTCATTCATGAAGAAGCGAAACTCATGCTTAATGCCTGCCACACTGGAGCATGTGGTGGTCATTTGTCTAGGTTGTAAAAATACCAAAATATTCTACGATTTGGTTACTATTGGCCTACGTTGATCAAATATTGCATTGAATCGGTCAAGAAGTGCCACCCATGATAGATCTTCTCAGGGAAGATGAGGGTACACCCTGCTTCTATGTTTCCCATCATCACAGTTGGCCCCTTCACTAAGTGGGGGATTGATTATACTACATGCCACCCCCCTTCAGCTAGGGGACACCATTATATCATTGTAGCAGTAGACTACTTCACTAAGTGGGTCAAATCTATGCCAACGTTCAAAGATGATGGAGAAACAACAACTCTCTTCTTGTTTAATCAGATAATAGCAAGGTTCGGTGTCCCGAAGGAGATTGTTACTGACCATGTCAGTCACTTTCAGAACAAAATGATGTCTGAGTTAACGTCAAAGCTGGGGTTGAGGAAAGAAAATGCATCACATTATTACCCACAAGCGAATGATCAGGTGGAAGCTGTGAATAAGTATCTCAAGACCATTCTACAATGAATGATCAATTCGACCAAATCAAATTGGAATTTGATGTTGTACTTGGCATTGTGGGTCTACCGAATGTCTGTAAATACTACCACTAGTTTTTCACCTTTCCAACTCGTTTAGAGGTTGGAAGCAGTCTTTCCAATAGAGTGCCAGATCCCATCTCTTAAGTTGGAAGTACAATTATTGCAGACACTTCACCGCTTGAGGAACACTTTTTATATCTTAAGCATCTCGACGAGAAACGATGTGATGCAGCCTTGGCTAACGAGGCTCACAAGCAAAGAGTCAACTGTCAGTATGATCGGTCTATGCATCCTCCTATTTTCTCTAAAGGCGACCTTGTCCTGGTCTATGACCAAGATAAGGATCCCCTGGGGTAGGAAAGTTCAAACCCATGTGGTTCAGACTGTTCATTGTGAAGGAAGTTTTAAAGAAGGGTGCTTATTGTCTGGTTGAATTTGAAGGGAATGATATAGTGGAGCCTAGAAATGGGCTCTACCTCAAGAAGTATTACTTGTAGATGGGTCGCCTTGGGTGACTTCTTGTACATATGTATAGTTCTTATACATTTTATTTTTGTTTTGTCTCTTTGTTTTATTGAAGTATCATTTTGATGTCATATTGTTCACTGTGGCAGATGTCAAGTGAATCAGAGGTGTTTGTTGGGTTCATGGATGATGCTAGAACACACACTAGGAGGCTTTCCTCTATAGCTTGGGTGATATTCACACCTGAAGGACATTTGCTATCTTCTGGAGGTATCTATTTGGGTGACGCCACAAACAATGTCATCGAATATAGTGTAGTAATAGAGTTTCTTCGTGACTCTCTATCGCATGGTATATATCACCTCCGAGTCTATTTAGATGCATAGCTGGTTGTGTCCTAGTTAAATGGGGTTTAACCTGTATATCACTAGTACATATTGTAAAAATTTCAACGTTCTATTTGCGGC
>JZKD02S0945388.1:0-11219 GCA_000966675.3 Picea glauca | reverse complement strand
TTTTCTTAAAAAGAGGAGAGGATGGATTTTTGAATCGTGTTTTCTTTTGGTCCAATGAAGGGGGGCATGAATAGGAACCTAGATCATGTAAATGAATGTTGTATCTTAATTTGAATTCCTTATGTGACATTCCTCTTATGAAACAAGGATTTGTATCATTTTTTCTTTATTACATTGTTATTTCCAGTGTTTTACGTACAACATATATTCACAACACGTGGGTTCATAACTAAAACCCCCCCTTTATGAATGAATTACGTGATAAGTTTTTGGTCAACAAGGTGAAGCCCCCGTGATCCTTATGAGTATTCAAGATGTGCATGGTGGTCTCTATAATCATAAAAGTTTACTATGTTAGAAATGATGACATTTGATTCAATGTTGTATAGGTGTACTAAGTGAACTATGACATTTGCATGGTATTTTTAAAATTTGGGTCATTTTGCAGTACTGCACACATAGTAATCTATCAAGAAATTATTTCTTTTCTTAAAACCTCTTGCTCCTTCCCATAACTAGTTTTCATCGAAGTTGAATTTCTTGCATTTCATTTTCCTCTTGCATGGTTTAAAGAGTCGAGTCAAAATGCCATCAGTTTCACGATCACTCCTTTGAGTAACAACAACCTAAAATCAAGCGCTAATTAAAATTTATCTAGAAACTTTTCTAAGGCTCTTCAAACCCATCTTAGCTTAGGTGTAGAGCTTTGTAATAGGATTGTGAGAATAACTTTCCAAATTTTATAAACAAACATAAAGCCTTGAGTTAGGGAGTGAAATCCAGTTGCTATATCACTGACTTTGGGAAGCCCTTCTAACACAAGGGTCAATCACGAGGTCACATTGCGGTCCTCAGAGTAATCAACCCTGCTTTGTTGGTCTTGGTGTCAACTGTCCCCCCTCTGCTTTGGTATAGTAGGTGGTACCATAGAGGCCATAATATTTTAGACTTCGTACACAAGGTGACAACACAGGGAAGGTGGTTTTGTACTTGGGATCGACGTTGGCTAGACTCACTCGGACTCCTTGGAAGGTTTCCCACTGCTTGGTGAGGTAACTTGTTCCAGGGCATTAGTTCGTTAAGCAGGTTGTCAACGTAACTTTCCCACCCGCCGAAACTCAACCCCTTTGCGCATCGATTCTGTGATGTTGGATTCCATCACCAACTAACACTTCTTTGTGAGAAGGTTTGTTTGCATGCTTGACTCCTAGATTAATTAGCACGTGTTGGTTTTTCTCCTTAGTTGGCCCTAGGATTGAGTTTGTGTCTAATGGCATCACTTTCGGGTTAATTCCTCATTTTATCAATACAAAATATGGATAAAATTAAAATAAAAGGTAATAAAGAGGTAACAAATATATCATACCTAAATTATGTCTTCTAATTCTCCAACATTGTTCTTTACACTTAGTGCAACAAAAACCAAATGGAATGGTTTACACAAGGTCAGTGGAGAATATTATTGGAAAATTCAAAATATCATCATAAACCCACATCTCACATATTTTTACATGCACCATAGATTCACAATCTTTCATGAAGAGGTCCAGGTGTGATCCAAATGTTGCATTGCTTCCTACTGAGCAAAGCACTAGTTATCGAAATCGATGAAAAAAACAAATTTTGAAGGGTTGGAACCGAGAGTGATGGGAGAAATAGCTAAAATACTATGCCAGGAATCCAACAGAGACAACAGTTCCTCAATCCGAGTCTCGATTTTCGTTTTATGCCCAGTTGCAAGTTGCATCCCAAACCATTTCGGGGACTCTTGGCCAATACCTGCTCAAGGCATAAAAGACTAACAGAGAAACATTTTTGAGTTTCGTGAGATGATGAAAGATTTTTTAGGCATGGACTAGGTGACCAAATTATCCATCCGCTCCTGAGGCATGGTTTCGTAAATTGCCCCCTAAATCCAAATGTTGCATTGCTTCTTACTGAGCAAAGCACTAGTTATCGAAATCGATGAAAAAAGCTACTTCCGAGGGGTTGGAACTGGGAGTGAGGGGTGATATAGCTGAAATCCTATGCCAGGAATCCATCGGAGTCGATGGTTCCTCAATCTGAGTCTCGGTTTTTGTTTTATGCCCATTTTCAAGTCACATCCCAAACCTTTTCAGGGACTCTTGGCCAATTCCTCCTTCGCGCATAAAATCCTAACGGAGCAACATTTTTGAGCTCCATGAGATTATGAAAGCTTGTTTAGGCATGGAATAGGTTTCCACATTGTCCATCCTCTCCCAAGGCATGGTTTCATAAATTGGACCCCTAAATCCAAATGTTGCATTGTTGAGCAAAGAACTAGTCATCGAAATCGATGAAAAAAACAATTTCCGAGGGGTTGGAACCAAGAGTGAGGGGTGCTCTAGCTAAAATCCCATGCCAGGAATCCAACAGAGATGTCGGTTCCTCAATCCGAGTCTCGGTTTTCATTTTATGCCCAGTTGAAATTCACATCCCAAACCATTTTGGGGACTCTTGGCCAATTCCCGCTTAGGGCATAAAAGACTAAGGGAGCAACATTTTTGAGTTCCGTGAGATGCTGCAAGATTTTTTAGGCATGGAATAGGTGAATATATTTTCCATATGCTCCCGAGGCACATTTTCATAAATTGGACCCCTTAATCCAAATGTTGGTTTGATTCAAACTGAGAAAAACACTAGTTCTTGAATGGCACCTGGGAGAGAGGGGTGCTCTAGCTGAAATCCTATCCCAAAAATCCATCAGAGTCGACGGTTCCTCAATCCGAGTCTCGGTTTTCATTTTATGCCCAGTTGAAAGTTACATCGCAAACCATTTCAGGGACTCTTGGTAATTCTTCCTCCGGGCATAAAAGCCTAACAGAGAAACATTTTAAAGCTCCATGAGATCTGCATGCTTGTTTAGGCATGGGCTTGGTGACCACATTTTCCGTCCGCTCCTGAGGCATGGTTTCATAAATTGGACCCCTAAATCCAAATGTTGCATTGCTTCTTATTGAGCAAAGCACTAGTTATTGAAATCGATGAAAAAAAAAACTCCCGAGGGGTTGGAACTGGGAGCGAGGGGTGCTCTAGCTAAAATCCTATGCCAGGAATCCAACATAGATGATGGTTCCTCAATTCGAGTCTTGGTTTTCATTTTATGCCCAGTTGCAAGTCACATCCCAAACCATTTTGGGGACTCTTAGCCAATTCCCGCTCAGGGCATAAAAGACTAACAGAGCAACATTTTTGAGTTCCGTGAGACGATGCAAGCTTGTTTAGGCATGGAATAGGTGACCAAATTATCCATCTACTCCCGAGGCATGGTTTCATAAATTGGCCCTTAAATCCAAATGTTGCATTGCTTCTTACTGAGAAAAGCACTAGTTATCAAAATCGATGAAAAAAACTACTTCCGAGGGGTTGGAACTGGGAGTGAGGGGTGCTATAGCTGAAATCCTATGCTAGGAATCCATCGAAGTCGACGGTTCCTCAATATGAGTCTCGATTTTCATTTTATGCCCAGTTGCAAGTCGCATCCCAAACCATTTCGGGGACTCTTGGAAATTCATCCTCAGGGCATAAAAGACTAACAGAGCAACATTTTTGAGCTCCATGAGATTCTACAAGCTTGTTTAGGCATGGAATAGGTGATCACATTGTCCATCTGCTCCCGAGGCATGGTTTCATAAATTGGACCCCTAAATCCAAATGTTGCATTGCTTCTTACTGAGCAAAGCACTAGTTATCGAAATCAATGAAAAAAACAGCTTCCGAGGGGTTGGAACCGAGAGTGAGGAGTGATCTAGCTAAAATCCTATGCCAAGAATCCAACAGAGATGATGGTTCCTCAATCCAAGTCTCAGATTTTATTTTATGCCCAGTTGTAAGTCGCATCCCAAACCATTTCGGGGACTCTTGGCCAATTCCCGCTCAGGGCATACAAGACTAATGAAGCAACATTTTTGAGTTCCGTGAGATGTTGCAAGATTTTTTAGGCATGGAATAGGTGAATATATTTTCCATCTGATCCCGAGGCACGGTTTCATAAATTGGACCCCTTAATCCAAATGTTGGTTTGCTTCAAACTGAGTAAAACACTATTTCTCAAAATCAATGAGTAAAGCAACTTCCGAGGCATGGCACCTAGGAGAGAGGGGTGCTCTAGCTGAAATCCTATCCTAGGAATCCATCGGAGTCAACGGTTCCTCAATCTGAGTCTCGGTTTTTTGTTTTATGCCCATTTGCAAGTCGCATCCCAAACCATTTCGAGGACTCTTGGCAATTCCTCCTCCGGGCATAAAATCCTAAAGGAGCAACATTTTTGAGCTCCATTAGATTCTGCATGGTTATTTAGGCATGAAATAGGTGACCAAATTTTCCATCTGCTCTCGAGGCATGGTTTCATAAATTGGACCCCTAAATCCAAATTTTGCATTGCTTCTTATTGAACAAAGCACTAGTTATCGAAATCGATGAAAAAAACAACTTCCGAGGGGTTGGAACCGAGAGAGAGGGGTGCTATAGCTAAAATACTATGCCAGGAATCCAACAGAGACGATGGTTCCTCAATCCGAGTCTCATTTTTCATTTTATGCCTAGTTGCAAGTCACATCCCAAACCATTTTGGGGACTCTTGGCCAATTCCCGCTTAGGGCATAAAAGACTAACAGAGCAACATTTTTGAGTTCTGTGAGATGCTGCAAGATTGTTTAGGCATGGACTAGGTGACCAAATTATCCATCTTCTCTCGAGGCATGGTTTCATAAATTGGCCCCGAAATCCAAATGTTGCATTGCTTCTTACTGAGCAAAGCACTAGTTATCGAAATCGATGAAAAAAACTACTTTCGAGGGGTTGGAAACAGGAGTGAGGGGTGCTTTAGCTGAAATCCTATGCCAGTAATCCATTGGAGTCGACGGTTCCTCAATCCAAGACTCGGTTTTCATTTTATTCCCATTTGCAATTCGCATCCCAAACCATTTCTTGGACTCTTGGCAATTCATCCTTGGGGCATAAAAGCCTAACGAAGCAACATTTTTGAGCTCCATGAGATTCTACAAGATTTTTTAGGCATGGAATAGGTGACCACTTTGTCCATCTACTCTCAAGGCATGGTTTCATAAATTGGACCCCTAAATCCAAATGTTGCATTGCTTCTTACTGAGCAAAGCACTAGTTATCGAAATCGATGAAAAAAAAACTTCCGAGGGGTTGGAACCGGGAGTGAAGGGTGATCTAGCTAAAATCATATGCCAGGAATACAGTAGAGATGAAGGTTCCTCAATTCGAGTCTCAGATTTTGTTTTATGCCCAATTGCAAGTCGCATCCCAAACCATTTCGAGGACTCTTGGCCAATTCCTGCTTAGGGCATACAAGACTAATCGAGAAATTTTTTTGAGTTCCGTGAGATGATGCAATATTTTTTAGGCATGGACTAGGTGACTATATTTTCCATCTGATTCCAAGGCATGGTTTCATAAATTGGACCCCTTAATCCAAATGTTGGTTTTCTTCAAACTAAGCAAAACACTAGTTCTCAAAATCAATTAGTAAAGCAACTTCCGAGGCATGGCACCTGGGAGAGAGGGGTGCTCTAGCTGAAATCCTATCCCAGGAATCCATCAGAGTCAACGGTTCTTCAATCCGAGTCTCGATTTTCATTTTATGCCCAGTTTCAAGTCGCATCCAAAACCATTTCAGGGACTCTTGACAATTCCTCCTCCAGGCATAAAATCCTAACAAAGCAACATTTTTGAGTTCCATGAGATTCTGCATGCTTTCTTATGAATGGACTAGGTGACCACATTTTCCATCCAATCTCGAGGCATGGTCTCGTAAATTGGACCCCTAAATCCAAATGTTGCATTGCTTCTTACTGATAAAAGCACTAGTTATTGAAATCGATTAAAATAACAACTTACGAGGGGTTGGAACATAGAGTGAGGGGTCCTCTAGCTAAAATCCTATGCTAGGAATCCAACAAAGATGACAGTTCCTCAATCTAAGTCTCGATTTTCATTTTATGCCCAGTTGCAAGTCACATCCCAAACCATTTCGGGGACTCTTGGCCAATTCCCACTCAGGGCATAAAAGACTAACGAAGCAACATTTTTGAGTTTCATGAGATGTTGAAAGCTTTTTTAGGCATGGAATAGGTGGCCAAATTATCCATCCACTCCTGAGGCATGGTTTCATAAATTGTCCCCTAAATCCAAATGTTGCATTGCTTCTTACTAAGCAAAGCACTAGTTATTGAAATCTATGAAAAAAAATACTTCCGATGGGTTAGAATCGGGAGTGAGGGGTGCTCTAGCTGAAATCCTATGCCAGGAATCCATCAGAGTCGACGGTTCCTCAATCTAAGTCTCAGATTTCATTTTATGACCAGTTGCAAGTCACATCCCAAACCATTTCAGGGACTCTTGACAATTCATCCTCGGGGCATAAAATCCCAACGAAGAAGCATTTTTGAGCTCCATGGGATTCTTCAAGCTTGTTTATGCATGGACTAGGTGACCACATTGTCCATCCGTTCCTGAGGCATGGTTTCGTAAATTGGACCCCTAAATCCAAATGTTTCATTGCTTCTTACTGAAAAAAGCACTAGTTATCAGAATCAATGAAAAAAACAACTTCCGAGGGGTTGGAACTGGGAGGGAGGGGTGATATAGCTAAAGTACTATGCCAGGAATCCAACAAAGATGACGGTTCCTCAATCTGAGTCTTGGATTTTTTTTTATGGCTATTTTCAAGTCGCATCCCAAACCATTTTGGGGACTCTTGGACAATTCCCGCTCAGGGCATAAAAGACTAACAGAGCAACATTTTTGAGTTCCGTGAGATGATGCAATATTTTTCAGGTGTAGAATAGGTGACTATATTTTCCATCTGCTCTCGAGGCATGGTTTCATAAATTGGACCCCTTAATCCAAATGTTGGTTTCCTTCAAACTGAGAAAAACACTAGTTCTCGAAATCAATGAGTAAAGCAACTTCCGAGGCATGGAACCCAGGAGAGATGGGTTCTCTAGCTGAAATCCTATCCCAGGAATCCATCAGAGTCGATGGTTCCTCAATCCAAGTCTCGGTTTTCATTTTATGCTCAGTTTCAAGTCGCATCCCAAACCATTTCGGGGACTCTTGGCAATTCCTCCTTCATGCATAAAAGCCTAATGGAGCAACATTTTTGAGCCCCATGAGATTTTGCATGCTTATTTAGGCATGGAATAGGTGACCACATTGTCCATCCTCTCCCGAGGCATGGTTTCATAAATTAGACCCCTAAATCCAAATGTTGCATTGCTTCTTACTAAGAAAAGCACTAGTTATCGAAATTGATGAAAAAAACAACTTCCGAGGGGTTGGAACCGGGAGAGAGGGGTGCTCTAGCTAAAGTCCTATGCCAAGAATCCAACAGAGATGATAGTTCCTCAATCTGAGTCTCGGTTTTTTATTTATTCCCAGTTGCAAGTCGCATCCCAAACCATTTCGGGGACTCTTGGCCAGTTCCCGCTTAGGGCATAAAAGACTAACAGAGCAACATTTTTGAGTTCCATGAGATGCTGCAATCTTGTTTAGGCATGGACTAAGTGACCGAATTATCCATCCTCTCCCGAGGCATGGTTTCGTAAATTGGCCCCTAAATCCAAATGTTTCATTGCTTCTTACTGAGCAAAGCACTAGTTATCGAAATCAATGAAAAAAACTACTTCTGAGGGGTTGGAACCGGGAGTGAGGGGTGATCTAGCTAAAATCCTATGCCAGGAATCCATCGGAGTTGACGGTTCCTCAATTTGAGTCTCGATTTTCATTTTATGCCCAGTTGCAAGTCGCATCCCAAACCATTCAGGGACTCTTGGAAATTCATCCTTGGGGCATAAAAGCCTGATGGAGCAGCATTTTTGAGCTCCATCAGATTCTGAAAGATTTTTAGGCATGGACTAGGTGACCACATTGTCCATCCGCTCCCAAGGCATGGTTTCATAAATTGGACCCTTAAATCCAAATGTTGCATTAATATCACGTCCTTAGTGTTATCGAATTAATATGTCCTTAATATGTCCAAAATCAAGAGGGATATGACATTAAATTACGTGGTTGACCACTAATATTTGTAATTGCACCCTAGTCTAATTGTGCATCCAAAACTAAAGATATAAATTTTTTATTTAGAACTTTGAATATAGAAAAAAAGTTCATAAATTGGAATTAGGATGATGATGGACTGCTCACTAACAACACGTGCACATGCAACTGAAGGTACAACCAAACATGTACCTGTCAGATATTTCTTCGTCGAGTGAGGAAAGATTAGGAAAAATAGAGGGAAACACAACTGCATCTAGTAGATATGATAATAAAACAAGGACTAGAGGTGAAAAAATTAGAAGAAAATTTTGTAGACGCATGAAATTTTTTCTTGCCAAAGGAGGATCATGCTCTTATGATGATGAGAGCATCGGAGACATAGAGGTGCCAATCAGGTATAAACATCTGGTGAATCAATGGGTACCTAAGGAACTATCTCCTATAGATGATGACTTCATTGTCAACAATAGGACATATCGCATTGCACCATCCTCCCTGCATGGCTTGGGGCTATTTTCCATGGATGGAATAATTGTAAAATACAATATAGTAACTAAATTGATGGAATATGTCAGACCGTATTACAATTATAACGATTGGATGCGGCTAGTCTGGTACATGCAAAGTATGTGGAGATATGTACTTACCGTAAATTATATACAACTAATAAAAAAGGATAAAAATAAGGGAGCGACTATCTATATTGATGGAAGGCCTAAAGCTTCCGAAAATATCACTGGGCTTATAAACAACACACGACCTGTGACAACAAACAAACAACCAAATTTCATATATGAGGGATGTTAAGAGAATCAGGTAGTTCTGTGCTCAATAAAAAAGATAGCTCCCGGGGAAGAGTTATTAGTGGATTACCATTTGAATCGAATAGAAACATTGACTAATAGTGTGTAGGTACTTATGCAACACCTCTTTAAGAAACCTCTACTTATTGCATTATATATTTTTATTATCTTTAACATTGTTGTAAATATTATCTTTAACATTGTTTTTTTGTTATCGTTAACAATTTTTTAAATATTTGGGGGTTCTAGTTATATTATAATGTGGCAGGATGATCGTGGAAAAGGGAGAGCCGTAGAACATGTAAATGATTATCAATTTCCACTTTCATTTTACATTATTTTTATTATTTGCTTATATAATTTTATTGAAATAACATTGTTTTTATTGAAATTATATGTAGTCCGCAGGCCATGTTGATCATGATTCCGCTGATGAGGAGGGGTTTTATTCATCCCCTTATCTGATGGTCTTAATAAAAAAAAGAGATCATTAAAGAGAACAAGGAACTTTCTAGCTTCTTAGATCGTCCAGATCAAACTCCCGACGTCAAAGCAAATATCAAACTCCTTATGTCACAACTTAACACATATAAGGTAATAACCATAATTTAAAGTGTTTTTTTTTCAATGTACTCATATGTTCAATTATGATACTTTTTTCTTTAACTTTTACATTATCTCACGAAAAAACATTTTCTTTTTTATAAAGACATTTTTGGAGCTTGTTCATCCCAGTGTTGGTAGTAGTGGCATTGCAGAGACGCTACAGAGTCCTGATGTGGGCGGTCATACAACTGCTAGAGTATTATTTACTTCTCCATCTTCCACACCTAATTTAGATAGGATCCATGACACACACCGCCAGACATCCACACATCGGTTAGAGTCTAGAGATGGGGGTAGAGATGAGACTCATGGTGATGTGGTTGACATGGTTTCATTTCTTGGAGCTAGACATGTGACAAGCAAGGGGACCCTTCCGTGCACATTTTTGTTTGATGATAATGGACTTCCATTAAAACAATCAAGACTCCTAGGTAGTTTTAATTCATATTTTAATCGTTTAATGTTGTCCTTCTTGTTATCACTCCAATAAACTCTTTGGGTTTGTAGGCCAAAGATGATTGGTAACTCAATATAAGATAATTTAGATATGCTTGGATCAATGGGATAACTCAATAACTAATGAAATGGACAACTCATCATACATTCGAATAAGACAGTGCTTTTAGAAATCAATAATCAGATAAAATAGTTTAAACAGGGGATGAAGAATACTAATCTTGATAACCAAATACAACAAAGTGCAGGGTCATAAAAGATAACAAATATGTTCTCCAATTCAAATTTATGAGATTACTAAAGAGATGACAATCCTCAGAAGCTAAGACAAACTGAAATGAAGTGCATAAAGATGAAGTGCATGACCAATCTGATATTGAAGACAAAAGAAGACTGTGATTCTATTATCAAATAAGAGTCTATTACAATAGCAAACAGTATCCCAGATTGAACCTCTTAGTGCTCCAAATGTCTTTGGCTTTATAGCCTTACAAGATGAAATCTAGATCCTTGAAAGATGGATCGGATTTGCTAAAAATAGTCAAATCAAAATAGATACAACAAGTGTAGGATGAGATCCTATAAAAATGGATCTAGAATACTAAAAATGGAAAGTCAAAACACAATAGGAAAAGATCCTATTTAAGGGGTCAAACTCTATTTTGATAGTCTTCATGTCCTCCAAACTCTTTGATATATGTAGAAAACCTTCCAAGGCTGATGCATCTTCATAGGAAATTCGAATTTGCCACCTTGAAAGATTTGGTTGAGAAAAAGTCAGATCTGGGCAAAAATACGACCTTGCTGCCATGTAACAGGTTTCACTAGCTCTTTTTTCCTGAATCCGACCCTTTAGCTGTTGAAAATCAGAGATTTCACCAACTAACTAGCAAAGTTCAAGGTAGAATAGCTGTTGAAAACACATCTTTTTAAAATGAAAATTGCCTTGGGAAAAATCAAATTTCTGAGTCGTGGAGAGTCCGTTTTACATGCTTGAATAGTCGATTGACATATAGAAATCCTAAGATTTCCAATGGTACTTTAAAATCTGAATTTGGATCTCAAAAAGGCAATAAAAAGTCCCCCCATAAAATTAGGCATCATTTTCCAAACAAATTTCATAATGAATTATTTGATAGCTAACATCTGGATCCAACTGGGATGGAGACCTCTCTGCGTGTTAGGAACCAAATATCAATATAGCATAGAAAATCCTCAGAAAAAGTACTCAACGCCTTGAAAAAGAGAGAATTTCAGATAATAAGCCTCTTCAAGGGGGAAACCTCCTTTTACCCCACT
>JZKD02S0945343.1:221443-241067 GCA_000966675.3 Picea glauca | reverse complement strand
CTCTCTAGAATAAGCCAGAATTCAATAAGGTATGTCATGTTTTCTATAACTCCTTTTGTGAGAGGTTCCAAGTAGTGAAATCTGTAGGATTTGCATAAAAGACATTGAAGAACATTGTGTACGATTTGCATATCTTTATTTATTACAAGTACATATTTATTATCATTGCAAGTTAGGGTTTTTGACTAATCTAAAATTAGTCATGTGAGACTAAACTAAAGTTTGATGAAAATGATAGTCTCTTGTTGTTAAAGTTAAGGAAGGTTTGCAAGTATGTGATCATATACACCAGGTCTATTACAGATTTAGAAATCATATTTGGATGATGAAATTGATGAGATCTTTTGGTTGAGGTACATGTTGGGTACATGGTTGAGACAAGTAGTTGATGATTTGGTGCATACATGAGGTGTATAGTTGATGATGTTGGTACATCTTGATGAGTCATTGTTTATGCGTATTTGATGCATTATTGGTACATATTTTGTGAATGGTTGATGCACTCATTGATGGTACAGTTTGAGGTACAGTTTGGTGTATGGTTGATGGACTTGTTTATGGTACAGGTCGATTACAGGTTGTTTTGTACAGGTTGATGCATGTTTCCTGAACTTGTTTATGGTATAGGTTGATTACAAATTGTTTAGTACAAGTTTTTATAGGTTGGTTGGCTGGATGTCGGTGGTACAAGTTGTTACATTAGTATATCTCACAGTGATAATGTGACAGTGGTTCCATCATTCTACTTCTATGTCAGGGTGGTTGGACAGGGAAAGGACATGTGGTTGTATCCACCTTCTGATTGTATCTAGAGAACATAGGGATTTGGATCCTCCTTCTGGTTATATCCAGAGAATTGGGGAGTTGGATCTTCCCTCAAGTTGTAGCCGAACAAACTAGGGGGTTGGAGCATCGTTCTAGTTGCAGCTGGAAAACAAAGGAAGTTGGTGCTTCCAATGAATGCAATTCTTCAAGACATATAAGAAAAATAATTCGGTGGTTTTCTCCTGCTTTGGGTTTCCACGTAAGAACACTAATGTACTGTGTATTTGTATGATTTCTCATTTGTTCATTGTTTATTTACTTTGTAATTATTGAATGATAATGCTACATTTCTATAAAACTTGCATTTTATGGTGAAAAAGGATTAAATTGCTCTACTATTGATTCACCCCCCTTCTTAGTAATCCAACAAATCTTCTATGGTGGAGACAAAAGGTATGTTAAATCATAAACTTTTATCTATATTAATATACCCTAGCGCAATTTTGATTTATATTTCACCTACAGTGGTAGAAAACTATAAAATGGAAAAAGTCAAACATAAGAAATCTTGACTAGTTCAGTTAGTTACAAGAACAAAAAGAAAATTTGTTGAAATGGTAAAATAATGTTTAGTAAACATGGATGGAATGGATACTATATTAGATCTAAATATTTTACCAATAGGATCTTATGATATTATCATAGGCATGGATTGCTTGGAGAAACATTTATCTATTGTAAATTTTCATGACACATATTTTAGCCATATAGAGGATTTTGGAAAAAATAGAACAATGAAAGGAATACCATTGGGAGTGTCAGTAAGGAGAATATTCACTTTACAATTAAAAATGAATGAAAGGAAAGGTTTTAATATTTATGTTGTTAACATATAAAAAAATATTGCAGAAATGAATGATTTTTTTTAACTAAGGTTCCAATACTAAAATAGTTTTAGGATGTGTTTATGGAGGAAATTCCAGGATTACCTCCTAGATGATACATATATTTCACCATAGAATTACTACCCATATGTGCACCGGTGTCTAAGGAACCTTACTAAACGAGTACTCCAGAATTGATAGAACTTAGGATGCAACTTCAAGATATATTAGATAAACAATATATCAGACCCAGTGTGTCTCTGTGGGGAGCACTAGTTTTGTTTGTCGAAAATAAAGATGGAACCTTCCGTTTGTGTATTGAATACATGAAACTTAACAAGATGACTATTAAAAAAAAATTACATTTCCCCATGTTGATGACTTTTTAAATCATGTCGGATGAGCTAATATTTTCTCTGAGATAG
Source organism: Picea glauca (assembly GCA_000966675.3). Classification (NCBI taxonomy): domain Eukaryota; kingdom Viridiplantae; phylum Streptophyta; class Pinopsida; order Pinales; family Pinaceae; genus Picea; species Picea glauca. The sequence continues at coordinate 238,993 of JZKD02S0945343.1, read as the reverse complement.
ATTTGCAGTTAGGATATCACCATATTAGAATTAAAGATGATGACATTCATAAAATTGCGTTCTAAACTAGATATGAACACTATGAATCTGGAGTGGTACCTTTTGGTTTAAGAAAATAACCCATTTTATTTCTGTATTTGATGAACAAAGTGTTTAGAATACTAATATATTAAAAAACTAAAGAAGAGCATGGAGAACATTTGAGAATAGTCTTGCAAACCCTTAGAAAGGACCAACTTTATGCAAAGTTCAATAAATGTGAATTTTACCAAGACAAGGTACAGTATTTGGGGCATGTAAATTTTGGAGAAGAAATATCAGTTGACCCTGAAAAGGTCAAGGACATACTATATAATTCAGTGCCTAAGGATGTGTCAGATGACCAATGTTTTATGGGAATCACAAGTTATTACCATAGATTCATAGAAGGGTTCTCCGAACTTGCTTATCCAATAAATTATTTACAAAAGAAAGGAAACATATTTAAACGGACAAAAAATTGTGAAGAGATATTTGAAAAGATAAAACAATTATTAACAATGACACATATACTGAAGATAGAATATCCACATAAATATTTAGGGGTGTGTATTAATTCCTCAAAAGAAGGATTAGGAGGAGTGTTTTTAAAACATTATTATGTGATTGGCTATGAGTCATGGAAACTGAAAGATCAAAAAAATAAGTATGCAACGCATGATTTAGAACTAACTTCCATTGTGCATGATTTAAAGATGTGGCAATGATACTTAGTGGGTAGAAAATTAATTCTAAAAACATATAATATCAGTCTGAAGTACTTTTTCGATCAGCAAAATTTGAATGAAATACATGCAAGATGTTTATATTTCCTAAGTAAATATGAATTTGAGATAAAACAAATTAAGGGAAAGGAGAATAGCATAGCAGGTGCACTCAATAGAAAACTAATTGCAATTTATAGCAGTAATATGAAAAATAATCTAAAATAAAAAATAAAATCAACAGAAAAAAATGAAGTTTATAAAAATTTATGGGAAAACTTACATAATATTGATTCATTTGAAGAAGAATCAAAATTCATATGTAATTAGGACAATTTAGTGCAGTATAAAGACATAATTTACATTCCAAACAATGTGTATTTGAAAATTTTAATATTGGATGAAGTACATAAGAAAACTAATTTAGGTCACCCACGCTACCAAAAGACTATAACAACTTTGAAAAATGAATCTTTCTAGCTTGGAATGAAAACTAAAAGGGTTTAATATCTTGCTATGTGCCTTGAGTGCCAACAAGTTAAATATGAACACTATCACCCAACATGACTATTGCATCCAATACCCATTCTTGAGTAGAAATGTGAATTAATCAACATGGAGTTTATTAAAAAGATACCTAAAAATAAGAAACAAAATGATTCCATTATGGTGGTAGTAGACAAACTTACTAAAATTGCACACTTTATTTCAGCGAAATCAACTCATAAGGAAATAAATATTCCTAAAATCTTCATGAAATATATATTTAGTATGTGTGGTATACCAAAGACTATAATTTTAAATAGGGAAAAAAAAATGACCTAAAATTTTTGGAAGGATTTGTTCAATGATTTAGATACTTAGTTGAACTTCAGTATCGCATACCATCCTAAAACTCATGGTTAGAATGAAAAGACAAACTGAACTTTAGAGGATATGTTACAGATGTATGGGATGGATTGTTCCACAAAGTGGGAAGAGTACCTTCAATTGGTTGAGTTTGCATACAATAATGGTTATCAAGCCTTATTAAAGATGATTCCCTTTAAGGTAATGTATGGCATAAAGTGTCAAACACTTGTTATTTGGGATAGCCTAGTTGACAGGATTATCTTGGTCCGAAATATGTTAAAAGAAATGAAAACAATTGTACAAAAAGAAAAACAAAATTTGAAAATTGCACAAGACATAAAAAAATAGTTTTTCATATTCGAAAATAACACATACAAAATTTAATATTGGAGATCATTTTTATGTTAAATTCAGGCCCACTAATAGTGCACTAAAATTTGGGAAAAAGTACCCAGTTGGCACCAAGTTTTTGCAAGCAATTTCAAGTGCTCGCCAGGGTAGGGCCAATGACATACTAACTCACACTGCCATCCAGTTTAAAAGTTCACAATGTATTTCATGCTTCATTATTCAATAAGTATGTATATTATATAACTCATGTTCTAAATTGGAATGTGATTTAGGTGGAACTCGAAGGTGAGTTTCAGGTGGAACTGCTACATATTCTCGAGAGGAAGGAAATTATGTTGCGGAATCGAGCCATCTCTTAGGTTAAAGTGTAGTGGAGGAACTTTAGTCCTAAGTAGGATACTTGGAAGATGGACGAATCCATGAGAAAGGCATACCCATCTCTGCTTGAGAGATGATACGCTCAGATTAGAGCACTGAGGATGGTGTTCAATTAAAGGGGGAGAGGATGTAAGGTGCCTCAATTTACAAACATTTAAACAATTAAGTTCTTGATAGTTTATGTTGTAAACATATTGGAAAATACTTATGTGGAACTATATCATCATAAACATTGATGATGAATATTTCTGTAAATTTTATTTTTCAAGTTATTTAATTAAAATGAAACAAAGTGATTAAAGAATCCAGTTACAAAGATTAAATCATTATTCCATGGGTGAAAAGTATAAAATCAACTACAATAAATTATTGCTCATGCAACAAGTGGAACCCTACTCCCAAAGGTGTGGGATGTGAGGGAACAAGCTAGCAAAAAAGTTTTCCAAGAATATTCCCTAGGGTTATGGATGAGGCCAACTTGAAAAAACCTAGGAAAAGATATTAAAACACAAGTATGCTATTAGGAAGGATGTTGTTGAGTACTTATTAAATGAGTTTGATGGTTCTGAGAAGAACTAAACTCTAAGAAATATGGATAAGGTTATACAATTTCATTCCCATGGAATAATGATTTAGGATTGGGGGTGACAAGAACAAGTAACATTGGTTGTTTGTGTCTATGGTTGGAAGGAACTAGCTCTATACTCAGTTAGTTTCCATATACTAATGCATGCTCATATATTTTGTATTCTTTTGTTATGTTTTCTTCTCTTTCTTGCTTATGAATGATAATTACAACAAGAAAACAAGGTCCATGCATGTATCTGTTTTCTATTTGTTGGTAATAAGAAATTATCAACCATGGATATAGAATGAAAACCTTTAGATGTTTAACCATTTACCAGAGCAAGAGGAAATTCATTTATATTGCAGTGAGAAAGAAAATAAATACTTAGTTTATATTCTATTACCAAATAGATTTCATTAACCAACAGATGAAGATTGGAATTAAACTGTTCTTAATTGGAAATATATAGAACTGGATATACACAATAAACCTATTGCAAACTTAGTTATTTATGTTAAATATTTTCTGTGTATGGTTTTCTTTTCAAGAATAGTTCCTCCAAAATATATAAGAATACTTATTGAGTAGTATACATACCTTTAACTAAATCAAAACTATGATAATGAATGAATATTTCATAACCAGGGAACCATCAAACAGAAATTATGTTACAAAGATAATAATAATATATAAGAATAAAATACCCTGGATGGGGTGACACACGTCAAAGAAAGCACATACGTGGATGCCCGCCGAGACGCCATTTATGGCATCAACCGACGAACTCCCAATGCATACTAATTGCCCATTTCCTGCACCAGGCACTCAACGTTGACGAGCCCTCTCGCGTGAGGGAAACGTACCCGGAGCTAGCGCACTAGCAGCTCTCCATTAATGGATGTGACAGGGATTCAAGTTAGCAGTGTTATTGCCAGAATGAATACAGGAATGGTGAAGTGGCCCATTGCAATGTTCATTTGGTTCATTTTCGATTCTCGACCCCCGGCGCAGCCTGGTGGTGAAGTTGCAGAGTAGACAATAGCCCAAACCATACCCAATCTCCAAGGGAAATCCCGCCGAGGCACAGCATGGTATAGAGCTGAGTCTCGCCGCAAAAGCATTAGACATTTCAAACGGGTATTGAAGTTGGCAGCCACCAGGTGCAAGAAAAATCTTAGTTTTCCACCCATGGAAATCATAGAGGAAATTAGCTGGGAGGAGGCACAGCAACACCTCGCCTCACTTGGCAGCTAGGAAGGACCAAATCCACAGCACGTAATCACCCGGGGGAACCTTAACGCAACCATCGAGGAGGATCTCTACCCGCCATGCCTGGTGGAAGAGGAAGCCCCTCCCGAGGCCAGCGCAGGAAAGGAGAAGACTGCAGGCTTGACATCCTGCAGAGCGGGGGACTCCAGCAAACAAGCGCCCAATGTCAGTGGGGAACCGGACCAACTTCCATATGTGGACCTTCGGTACCTCTCTCTCATTTTCGATCTTCGACACCTCATGGAAGACCAAGCATTCCACTTCGCCAGATTGGACCAGCGTCTGGACATGCTTTTTGCAGCATATTCCAAAAGCACTCCGAAGAGACAATGCCCGACATGCGCTTAGGCGTACTTGCTCCCGGCAGGCTGGCGTCAGAGGAAGAATGAAGCTCCTGGTTAGGACTACATCAGTTGTTTAATTCAGTTTTGCAAGTTTAGCTACTTTTGTTTAGTTATGGTTCATGTTTTAAAACTATATAGCTTAATAGCCCTGGTTTCCCTCGGGCAGGGAACCCTTATGTATAACTTGTTAAACGGTCCGCACCTGGCATAGACTGTCCAGCTGCCCTGGTTTCCTGTTTAGGCAGGATAGCTGGCAGCAAAGATGATCACTGTATTCTCCTTTTTGGTAATACAATAGGCACTACCTTTTTATTTAAAATATATATATATATATATATAAGAATAAAATAAAGACTCAATGTTTAACACAATATAATGAGATACTAAAACCTGAGCGTCACCTTAAGAAATGTAATGGTAATATTCTGGAGAGACCCTGTGAAGCCATCGACCATGTCGACTAGGATTAAATAAAAATTAATGGAGTAAATATAAACCTTTATATCAAATGAAAATCCTTGACCCATTGACTAAAACAAGAAGGGAAATGTATATGGTTCCCCCACTTTAAAATAAATTTATATACGACAATTTGGTCCTTCAAATAAACAGGACAAATATTAACCAGTTCTTATATCAAAACAATAATACAAATGGTATATTGGCTATTTTTATTAAAATATGATAAGTATTGAGCTCGTGCATGTCTCGGGTAGAGAAATAAATTATGCCACCTAACCTCGATAGTACGACTTCTGAACTTAGCATTACCACTTAACTTATGGACCACTTAACTTAGCATTACCATTGATATTTATTTAAATTTCATTGGTATGGACTAGGATTACACTACCTGTTAATGATGACCATGGAAAAAATGCATCCCAAGGGTTTCAACAAGCCCTGTACAAAAATCACAATCGTTTTTTTTTAAGAATCTATGACTATTATATCAGAAAAAAAAATTAAAATTATATATTGTAAACAATGTCATTCTTTACCTTGTAAATTTGAGATACCAACGCACATGTCCAAATTGTTAGGAAGTAATCATTACACCACCTCTTTGCAAACAGTGAATAGGTGGTCATCTTGACCATTGAAGACTTGAGGATTAAACCATAGATTACAATGTTTGTTTTACATAACTTAAATGGTGTCCACCTTAACTTTTGCAGGCCACAAGACACCATCACTTCCTTGATTAAAATATTTTAGAAGATCGAAGGGGCAATTTTCTGCGTTTAAATACAAGAGTCAAAATTGTAAATCTAGAGATAGCTTGAAAAAAATTAATGAATTGAATTGGTTATTCTGTGTTTGGAGGTTTTCTCTGCGTTTATATTTTACTGAGTTTGTAAACTCATTTTACCTCTTGATAAAAAATTATTTTTGAACAAACGCAGTAATTTCTTGTTTTTACCGATTGGGAATCCGGTTTTACATTTATCCCAAAATTGTTTGTTAGAGCGTATATGATTTGGAAAATCATTTTAATTTGTTATTTCTCATTTCAGAGTTCACTTATTAAAAGTGCGTGGAGTTCCTTTTCTTTACCAAACGCCGAAACTTGAAATTGTTGGGCCCACACCCTATTTTCATTTTGTATTTCGGCAATTGAAGTTGCGCATTGTTTTGTATCAAGGGTTTGCAAACCCCAAAACCCAAAAAGCACCTGGCCCACATTCGATTTGCATTTTCATGATTCGGGAGTTGTTGTGTGTTAGTGTTTGGCATTTGTAATCGCTGAATCTCGAACCCCAATTGACCTTCATTTTTCACATTTGGTATCAGAGCCTGCAGTTCATCCGACAATTGCTTAGATCATTGCAGATTATTCCTGTTAGTGCCAAAAAAAAAAATTATTCTCATATTTTTCTGCGTGAAGGTTTATTTAATTTCTGTCAATTTTTATAAATGGTTGTGTCTGGTAGTAGTTCTTCTTAGATTCAGGTTCCTTTTCTAAGAGAGAACTCATATGACTCCTAGGACATTCGGATGAGGACAATTTTGCGTTCTTAGAATTTGTGGACTTATGTTATTGATGGTTATGCCGAGCCTGTTGATGCTACAACATAATTGTCTCTGTCTAATGTTGATCATGTTTTGCTAAAGGAAAATAGGAAGAAGGAAAACAAAGCCCTTGGATTAATCCAGCAAGGATTAAATGAATCCATTTTTATGAAGATTGCTAGTGCTGCATCTTCAAATATGGCTTTGGACATTCCTGGAACCTATTATCAAGGTGTGTCCAAGGTGAAGATAGTCAAATTGCGGAACTTGAGAAGGGATTTCAAAAATCTGAAGATGAAGGATAATGAAAGTGTTGATACTTTCATGACTCAAGTAATGAGTGTTGTGAACCATCTCAGGAAGTATGAAGATGATGTTTTGAATAAAAGAGTTATTGAGAAAGTGTTGAGAAGTTTTCCCAAGAAGTTTGAGCCTGTTGTTATTCCCATAGAGGAATTTAAATATTTAAGTTTAATGCAAATTGATGAGTTAAATGGTTCTCTTATTGCTCATGAATATAGGATATCTACATATGAATGAGGATCATTGGAGCATGCTTTCAATTCCCAACAGCATGTTACCAGAGGCAGAAGAAGAAGAAGGTTTCATACTCATGGAAGAGAAGGTCAATTTTCTGGCCCAAGGGAATCCTCCTAATTTAAGCAGAAGTCCCAACAGAATCCTCCTAATTTAAGAGGGAGCAATAGAAAACCCTGGCAGCAAGAAAATCAGAGGTATGATAAAAACTAAAGTGCAATGTTATTATTTTAAGAAGTTTGGGCATTTTGCTAACAAATGTTGGAAGAAATAGGCAAATACTGGAAAGCACTCTGCACATATCATAAATGAGTCTAAGCATCATCAAAATACTGTTTTTTTGACCTGTAACATCACTCAGGAATGTGCAAATGATATTTGGTTTTTGGATAGTGGTTGCAGTAACCACATGACTGGTAATAAAGACTTATTTTATTCCATTGATACTAGTATTTAGTCTGAAGTCAAACTGGGAAATGACTGTAAGGTTACAATCAATGGTAAAGGTATAGTTCCAGTTTACACTAAGAACAATTAGAGAAGAAATATTGATGATGTTTACTTTGTGCCTGGTTTAAAATGCAATCTTATCAGTGTTGGATAGTTGTTGGAGAAAAAGTACAAAGTGTTCTTCAACAACAAGGTATGTACTATCTATGATAAATTTCCTAGCAAATAGTTGATTGCAAGAGTAGAGACGACCAAGAATAGAATGTTTCCACTTGTTATGAGAAATGATTTGAGTGGTTCTTTGAATTCTTATAAAGAAGGAAGTCTATATGAGTCTTGGTTATGGCATTTGAGATATGTTCATTTACATTTTGGTGGCTTAGATTTGTTACAGAAGAAGAAGATGGTAAAAGGGTTACCTTGTATTCAGCAACCTGCAAGCTCTTGTGAGAGTTGCATATTTGGAAAACAACATAGAGAGAAATTTGTTTCAGGTGTTTCCTACAGAGCAAAAGCTCCTTTGGAAATTGTCCACACATATTTATGTGGACCTATGCAAACACCTTCTTTAACTGGTTTTGTTTATTTTATGACTTTCATTGATGATTTCAATAGGAAGGCTTGGTTGTATTTTTTGAAACAAAAGTCTGAAGCCTTTGATGTTTTTAAGAAGTTTAACTCTATTGTTGAGAATGAGAGTGGTCAAACCATTAAGATCCTCAAGTCTGATAGAGGAGGTGAGGATAAATTGAATGAATTCATTGAATTTTGTGGTCTTCATGGAATTAAAAGGCAGTTTACTGCTCGATACACTCCACGGTAGAATGGAGTGGCTGAAAGGAAGAATCAAACCATCACGGATATGGCTCGAAGCATGTTGAAAGAGAAGAATATTTCAAATGAATATTGGGGAGATGAGGTTCTTTGCTCTGTTTTTATATTGAATAGAATTCTGACCAAGACTGTGAGGGATCATGTACCTCAAGAATCTTGGGATGGTAAGCCTTGCAATGTTTCTCATTTCATAATTTTTGGAATAGTTGCATTTGCACATGTACCTGTAGAAATGAGGAGGAAGTTGGATGACAGAAGAGAGAGATGTATTTTTGTTGGATACAGTGAAGAGTCTAGGGCATATAAACCCTACAATCCCATCACCCAAAAATATGTAATCAATAGATATGTTCACTTTAAAGAAGATGAAGGATGGGATGGAAGTATTGACAAATCAATTTCAGAGGGAGATATGTTACCCCGTGAAGATGATGATGGAGTTGAGTAGGCTGAAGGAGATGGACATTTGATTCCACATGTACATACACTTGCAGCAAGAAGTCCAACAAGGCTAGCACCATATTTCAACCCATCTCAATTTAGAACACCAAGAAATCATGAGCATGGTGAGCCATCTGGACATGGTGGACATCAAACAGATTCACAGGTAAGCAGTGAATTAGATCCTACTTTAGCTTCATTGAAAAAAATATTTAAAGGAAAAAAAACTAGAAGTTTAAGAGAATTGTATGATCAAAATGAAGAAGTAGATCAGATTTCAAATTTTTCATTTATAGCTTATGATCCTATAAGTTATGATGAAGTTGCTAAAGAGGATGTATGGATAAAAGCAATGGATGAGGAGATTGATTCCATTGAAAGAAATAACACTTGGGATCTTGTCGATTTACGTGAAGGTAAGAAGAGCCTTGGTGTTAAGTGGGTTTATAAGACTAAGCTGAATGTAGATGGTGAAGTTGAAAAGTACAAGGCAAGACTTGTAGCTCAGGGGTTTAGTTAGCAACCCGGTATTGATTACAATGAAACCTTTGCACCTGTAGCAAGGATTGACACAGTAAGGATGGTATTATCTATTGCAACTTAGAATAGATAGATCATGCATCAGATGGATGTCAAATCTACATTTTTAAATGGATATTTGGAAGAAGAAGTTTATGTAAGACAACCTCCGGGTTATGATATTCATAAACACAGAGATAAGGTTTACAAGTTAAGGAAATATTTATATGGATTGAAGCAGGCATCCAGATTTTGGTATAGTAGGATTGATGAATAAATAATTAGTGTTGGATTCAGCAGAAGTCCAAGTGAACCAACTCTGTACACAAAGGTGAACTAGGAAGGTAAAATTTTGATTGTCTGTTTGTATGTTGATGACCTGATTTTTACTAGAGATCTATCTGTAGAAGACTTTAAAAATTCCATGAAAACAGAGTTTGAGATGATTGATTTAGGTTTGATGAAATTTTTTCTTGGAATTGAAGTGGATCAATCTGATGATCGCATTTTCATTTGTCAAACTAACTATGCAAATGAAGTGCTGAAAAGGTTTAGAATGTTGAATTGCAGGCCAACTGTAACACCAATGGAAACTGGTATTAAACTGAGAAAGTATGATAAAGGATCATATGTTGATCCAACCCTATATAAGAGGCTGGTTAGAAGCCTTATGTACTTAATAGTAACCAGACCTGACATTATTGTTTTTGTGAGTTTGATTTCAAGATTCATGGAGACTCTGAAGAGTACTCATTGGCAAGCAGGAAAGAGGATCCTGAGATATGTTGTTGGAACAACTAATTTTGGTATCCGATACACATCAAGCTTAAACTTTGAGTTGATCAGATATACTGATAGTGATTTTGCAGGTTCGATTGATGACAAGAAAAGCACATTTGGGTATATTTTTAGTCTTGGATCTGAAGCAGTGGCATGGGCATCAAAGAAACAACCCATTGTGACTATATCTTCCAATGAGGCAGAGTATGTTGCAATAGTTGTAGCTGCATGTCAATCTGTGTGGATGAGAAGGGTCTTGAATGAATTGTTGCATAACCAAAATGATGCAACCTAGATTGTCTGTGACAATAAGTCTTCCATTTCATTGTCAAGGAATCATGTTTTTCACAAACAAAGTAAGCACATTGATACAAGGTATCATTTCATTCGAGAGATGGTAACTGGTAAGGAGATTTCTGTTCAGTTCTGTAGATATGAAGAACAATTTGTAGACATATTTATGAATCCTTTGGGAAATGAACTGTTTAAAATTCACAGAAAAAATATTGGGGTCTCCAAGTTGTAATGCCTTGTTTACAACAATTTTGTTTTACATAGTTTTAGTTTGTTTTTGTTCTGAAATGATTAAGAGGGAGTATGTTAGGAAGTAATCATTTCACCCCCTCTTTAGAAATGGTGAATCATTGGTTGTCTTGACCCTTCAAGACTCTAGGATTAAACCACCGATTACAATTTTTGTTTTACATAACTTAAACGATGGTCACCTTAGCCTTTGCAGGACACAAGACACCATCACCGCCTTGATTAATTTCTTTTAAAAGATCGAAGGCACAATTTTCTGTGTTTAAATACCAGAGTCAAAATTGTAAATCCAAAGATAGATTGAAAGCATTTCTTGAATTGAATTGGTTATTCTCTGTTTGGAGGTTTGCTCTGCGTTTATATTTTACTGAGTTTGTAAACTCATTTTATCTCTTGATAAAAATTCATTTTTGAACAAAAGAAGTAATTTCTTGTTTTTACCGATTGGGAATCTGGTTTTACATTTATCCCAAAATTATTTGTTGGAGTGTATATGATTTGGAAAATTGTTTTAATTTGTTATTTCTCATTTCAGAGTTCACTTATTAAAAGTGCATGGAGTTCCTTTGCTTTACCAAAAGCCGAAACCTGAAATTGTTGGGCCCACACCATATTTGCATTTCGCATTTCAACGATTGAAGTTGCGCATTGTTTTGTATCAAGGGTTTGCAAACCCTGAAACCTGAAAAGCGTCGAGCCCACATTCCATTCGCATTTTCATGATTCAGGAGTTGTTGTGTGTTGGTGTTTGGCATTTGTAATCATTGAATCCTTAACCCTGATTGACCTTCATTTTTCACACAAATACCAATCATTTGTTCCCAAATGTAGAGTAAACCTATGTGAAAACCACATAAATGATTATTTTTTTCAATCTATAAAATAATGCGAACCAAGAATAATCATAAGCTAGTCAATTGTATAAATTGACGACATTGTCTCCAACATTACCTTATAAAATTCTATCGCTTAGGTTTGAAAGTATTATGGAAAACCCAAAAGATACATGTTGAAACCCTATGACTGGTAGATTAGAGAAATGGCTCTAATACCCACCACTCGATATGATAGTATCATTGTGTTTGTAGTCGTAGAGACCCTAAGCCTAAGAGCTACGGTGAGTTAAACGATATTAAAAAGGATAATAGTATATTCACTCCACAAATACCATTATAACATTGTTATATCAATAACATGCTTTTTCCATAATTAATACATTGTGATTTATGGATTGTGATTTAGAGGAATGAGTTGAAATCCATATTCATTATAGATATAAACTTTTTATTTGGGTTGGTTGAATCATTGATAACTAGTATATAGTTTTCAGATCATGGTACAAATAGTTCTTATGAACCATGATATATTAAGAGTTTAAATAAAGAAAAAATGATTTTTTACCTATAATTAATACAAGTCCTTTCCAACCCTTATAACCATAACTTGTTCTTGCAAATAAGAGAATTCATTTATAATGTTAAGGATGTGTAATATAGTGTTACTATATGAATGAACATATAACATAAAAAATATTAAAGTATGTTGCAATACCTACGAAGAAGAGAAGAATCATGTAAAGTTGACTATCAATATGATGGAACAATTCACATATGGTATTGAGCATCAATTAGTCTTTATCTTGTCATGGAAACACCATGATAATTAGATAAGAGTATTAGATAATTTTATGTCATAAACATTTAATCAACTATCTACAAGAAAAATGCTAAGTATAATAGTACAAATATAGGTTTATCGATGGAATTTAAAAAAATTGATTGTAATAGGATTCATTATAGTTCCCAAAGAAATAAATAGTTGCATAGTTTTCCCCTCAATTTGTAAGGAGATTCATCTCATGCCAAATAATTCCATCGACAAGTTTCCCATGTTCTTCATAAATAATTTAAATTATGGGGAGAAGAATTTTGCTAAGTTTGCATATGTTTGTGATATTTATAATGTGGTTGAAGATGATGTTGCATGATGATTGTTTATATTAACTGTAAAAGGAAATGTTAGTGAATGGTTTTCTGTATTTATTCCCAGAATCATCACTAGCTAGGACATATTAGAAAATTTGTTTGTTGAGAAATATTTATGAAAGATAGATCCATGTTCTCTTTTCTTGAGGTTGGTTTAAATCTAGATGAATGAGGAAAATACAGTTAAATGTTTCACTTTCATATTTATGAAAGTCCTTAATGAGATTACTCAAGAAATGTTTCCAAAAGATTTCATCATTTCTAGCTACTATGAAAATGATTTACCCATGAATCTGATACTTTTATTTAAACAAGAAGGAAAGTGTAGCTGGAAAGAGTTAATGTAGAAAGCTCAAGTCATTGAGGAAAATATCCCTGAATGCGATGTTGATCTCTTAAATTTTCCAATATGGTTCCATGATAATGGAGAAATGGATTTATAATAGAAATCCTATGAAATATGTAAAATTTTTCTATATTATATTATGTTCCTGAAGAAGAAAGTGAGAATCTTAATGTCTCAACTCATGAGAAATACCATCTTCCACATGTTCTATTGGAACGAAATTATGACCTCTCATATGGTGAATCTGAGAGTAATGTTGACAATGATTTTAAAGATGGATTTAATGAACCTACACATCATACCCATGATGATTTGATTCAATATGTTCATGGTGAAAATATTGCAGTGGGTTCTCAATGGCCACGACTAATTTATAGAAATCCGAAAGATGGATGTCATCATGTGATCAACAAAAGTGATGATAAAAGTTATGAATTTACATTGAACTTCCAAGATATTGATTTCTTGTTCATACTAGAGTTTAATGAATAAGATATCTTCCCATCATAAAAAAGGGGGGGGGGTAATTTGTAGCAAGAGGTTCTGTGGGTGGTACATATTTTTTTTCAAGACAATGAGATTGTTGGTGAAAAACAAAAGACATGCCTATAGTTCTCCATAAATGTTCAACGATAATTTATTTTTTCAGCTTCACCATGGTAGGATGGTAATTGTATGATGGAAGAATATCTCCAAAACATGGCCAATTAACCAGCGTTTCCAATCATGGAAGGGAGTAATAATAACAATTTTTTATTTATATGCATATATTGGAAGTCTTCTTGATGCAGGAGCATCGCAAGCACATCAAGTGAGCCAGCGTGAAAGAAAATGGACAGCTGGATAGCGCCGGCACAAATTTTGAAACCAGCTTGATATTGTTACGCAAACATTAATGTATGGATTTAATGAAGCACACTTTGTATATTGTAATGGACCTTGAGCCTTTAAGCTCTCGTCCTTTAGGTAGATAGTCAACATTTAAAATAGTTAATGCTGGTAGATAGGAATTTAATTCTAGATTTGATAGCTTAGAGAGCAAGAGGGAAACGGGATATAGACACCCTCATTATGCATTGTATTATTATCAATTCAGAGATAGAACATTCAGAAGAAGAGCAAGCAGAGAATAGTGTATGAAGAACACCCATATACAGACATTTGAATTAATAGAAGAAAGCTTTGATTCAAATTCATGGTTTGTGTTGTTTCTCTATCTATTGATATTATGCTCATGAATGTTTGCTTCCTGTTATACATTTTCTTTTATATATTGTGTATGTGATTTCATGGTTGAATTGAAGCCTAAAGGGAACAAGGAGTTATTTTCAATTGTTTCTCTATTTTGAACCAGAGAATTTATGCAAGGAGTGCAATTGAAATTTGTCCGCAAGGAGTGCGTTGACAGAAGGGTTCAGATAGAGATAACTTTGGCTCTAAGCTCCCAGAAGTGTAGTTGAGCAAAAGAGACATGCAAGGTATGCGTAGAATAGACGAAGTCTCAGAGTTGTGATTCTGAGCAAAAGGGAATTAAGATTGTTGTTGCAGGTGTGCGCAAAGTCGAAGCTTCAACACTTAGACATTGTTGAAGATTTTCCGCAAGGAGCGCATGCAAGATTTTCCTGAAGAGACCCGAAAGTTGTGAGAAAAGCTCAGGAGGGATAGGCCTTCAACCTCGTTGAAGGACGAAGCAGGAAAGTTGTGCCTTGATAGATGAAAGGAGCGTCGCAGGTTTGCGGGCAGGGTGGCAAGTTTTGGGGAAGAGTGTCTTGTCATTTCGTAGATTTCATTTGGAAGGGACGGATGGTCGAAATCCTCCGAGGCGATTTCGCGAGGATCCGTGGATTGTTAGATCTCCTAGAGGTGCGAGAAGTTACAGCGCAAGTGTAGAGAGGTTAAAAGTTCAGAAGAGCAGATTCATTGATCCAAGTCCATCAGGGCCATTAGATTGATCGCGGAATCTCCTATCAGAGTTTCACGAGAAAAGAGCCAGGGATTTGGTCACGGGAATCGTGATATTGCGATAAGCGATATCTCGACGGCTTCATAAATAGTGTGGGCCACAGGAGTTGGTGACGTAGATAGGTGACGCAAGTCATCGAAATCTCACCGCGAGAAGTCCTGAAGTATTGGTATTAGGATTTGCGACCCCGCGAGTTCCGAAGTCCCGACGGGAGACGTGACCATGGAAAAGTCAACTCGTGAGCATAGTGGAATTTCGGCACATCAGAACTCAGGAGTTGGAGGACTGAGTGTTCGGTGTCGCGAGTAAAGAAGTCGCAATAGAGCCGAAGTCCCGATAGAGGTAAGAGGAAGTCAGCGTTGACTGACACATCGGGTCTCGGGAATTTGAGAGCCCTGTGATCAACAAATAACTTGCGAAGCCGCGAGTTTCGATCCTCTGATAGGTCAAGGAAGGGGGGATCGCACAGGAGAAGAGAATCTATGGGTAAATATTTCCTGATAGGATAGGGAAATAGAAGATCCTTGAAGTTCTTTGGGCCAAGGGGAAAGAAGGTCCCGTGGGAACGGACGTGCCATTGAGGGCACGACTGCGTCACTTCTTATACTAGAAAGTAACATTTTTATGCAATCTAAGTTAGGGTAGGTAGACTTTTTTTTCCTCATATATGTATATAATTTTTTCCTCTCAATAAAGTTTTCCTAATAATCATTTCATAGATAGATATCCTAATAGATAACGCATGATTCTATATCCCAATAGATAAGGCATCTGGTATTGGTCTAGTGTTCTCGGAAACGCATAGGGGGTTTTTTTCCCACAGTTTGATACATATGTTGATGTGTTTTCTTGACAACCATAAACTACATGATTGGGCTTCATATTTGAAACTATGCCTCATTCAAAAGGAGACAAAAATTTCAAATTTGGAAAGTGTCAAATACCATGCACCTATTTATCAGGAAGACCCAACAAGTTTGAATAATTTGTAATTAGTTTCAGTATTAGAGTTCTTCTTCATGAAAGGACATTGGGGATGGTTTTTATTTTGAACAAAAGAGAAGAAAATTAAAAAGATAATAAAAGATAGAAATTTATTTTTTCCATCTTATCATTGAATATCCTTATGTGTCACCTTCATCCATCATTTTAATGAATGCAAAATAGAGGAAATATGCCTAAGATATTGCCAATTTTCTCCATCTTTCGAAATACCCCAAAACTTACTCGACATTTTCTTTAATCTCCATACTCCATAGTTAACAATTTTCCTTTCTCTCCATTTCCATGTCCATTTTGAATTTTGATTTCCATTTATATTTTCCATTTCCATACTTATTCCTTTTACATTTTCTATCTCTCAACATTGGCTTGTATTCTACACTCTTTTCTTCACCCTACTTACTTAGTCAATTTTACTTCACCTTTTACTTTTTACTTCAATCAACACTTTCAAACTTAATATTTGTGTATGGCATGTATTGTGTGGAGATTATGCACTCCAAATATTTTCTCCATCCTTCGCACATAGGATTTTCCTCCACACTTCTTCCCCGCTCACCCCTTTAAGACTTATCCATTTTTACCATTTATCATTGTAACGACCCTGCTTAAATAGGTGTACATGATTATTAATTATAATTAATTTAATAATATAACTGTCCTAAAAGATTAGCTAAACCATAATTATTTCTTAAAATAACATTAACTAATTAATTATTATTAATTAGTTATTCATGATTGTCAATGATTGATTTAAGTATTAATTAATTCATTAATAAATAAGGTAAATAAATAAAAGGAGGATAATAAACTATATTGATAAATTAAGTTACGTATCCAACAAGGGATAACATATTAAATACATGAGGATAAAATAATAAAGGAGGGATAAGGGGCATTAATGGCGGGAGGATAAGAAGGTAATAAATGGGTTAGGTAGAGAGTAAAGGAGGGGAAAGTGGGTGAAGGAGGGATAAGGAAGGGAAGGAGGTTGACGGGAGGTTGGGGGATGGATTTTGGGAGCTCGGGGATTTGCAGAGAGAGGTGAAATTTTGGGAGTGGGATTGTATTAGTGCATTGGGGTCGATGGGGGTTTTGGGCACGGGGGCCAGGATATCCGTTGATATCCTGGAGCTAGGGAGTTACCTAGTTGGTAGGGAGGAACTAGGTTTTGGGCAGTGTTTTGCAGAAGCGACAAGGAGACAAGTGACAGACAAATGAAGGTTAATAGCATCAGGTTCAGGTATTTATTTCAAATTATGCATTGTTTTAATCTCTTATAAAATTTTATTATAATTGATAAATTTGTAGGCGAATGTGCTAAATTATAGAAATTTCTTGACTTTTACTGTTATGTTGTAAATTAAATGGTTGTTTATTTAATTCGGCCCCTACAATTGGTATCAGAGACTTGGTTCAAAATCTGGAACCAAGGGCCTACCTACCTACCCATAGTAACCTGAGCATATCTTCACGAGCTCTCTTATAAGAAATTTAAAAGAAAATATGAAAATAAGCTTAACAGACAGTTTAGGGATACTCAGTATTTCCTATCTATTGTAATGCATCAGGTACTTAGTTTAATATTTACTAGATAGTTCATGAATTTTACCTGAGTGGAGAAAAGGGCCA
>JZKD02S0945343.1:190698-204071 GCA_000966675.3 Picea glauca | reverse complement strand
AACTCAAGGAAATTGACTATGGAGTGAAATTTCACTATTCATGTGAACCAAATAAAGGATGATTCCTTGGAGTATATGATGATATGAATGTTGATGAGAGATCATATGAGAGTTCCATGAACTATTGGACAAGTTCAGATCAACATAAGGGCTTGATGGTAGAAGAATCAAATGGCACTAGAAATCCTTCTATTTTTAAATATAATAATTTGTGTGTGGTTGCAGGTTTGGAAGATGATGGACAGTCATTTGAAGTTGTCATAAATATGGAGGTAGGTGAAGGAGGAAAAACCTCAAATTTTTTTCTAAGAGAATATTAGGAAACATTGTATAATAAAGGTAATCAAAGGGAAGTCCATACACAATTGATTGCTAAAGAATCATTGTAAGGACTTGGTAGTAAAACAAACAAGAGAAAGTTATTCTATGGAGATAGTCATGCACATGATCAAGGAGATGAAAAGAAAAATTTAGATGACATGCTCATAAATATTGATGAGGATATGAATGTTTATTTTTTTATATCATCAGGCATGTACTTCCACATAGGAATGTGTTTTGCATGTGGAAGTAGTCGAAAATATTCTAGTCTTGAGTTTAATTTAGTTAGAAGGAATTAATTAAAGTAAAATAGCATTTATTAGTGAACTAAGTTATTTAAGGACATGCTTAGCATGCAACATGTAATTTAAATCTTAAATGGGTGTGAGAAGTAATCTCAACCATAGATCGCTTTGAATATTAGAAATAGATTGTAATTCATGACTATAAAGTAAAGTTTGGGCTATAGGAGAAGTGACTTTTGATGAGAGATCAAAGTCAGAGACTTGTGTTGAGAGAGCCAACACAATCGAGATTGTTGACGAGAGGTTAAGGTCAAGAGACTTGGTGAGAGACCAAAATAGGGACTTGTGTGAGATGCACTTCTAAGAGACTTGGTGAGAAACCAATGTGTGAGATGCACTTGTGAGAGACTTGGTGAGAGATCAACGTTGAGGATAGCAAAGAAGGACTTTTTCTAGCATAAGGACTGTAGGAGAAAAGGAATTTTTCTTACACTAAAGTGAGGAGATCTCACTCATTGGGTGAAGAGAATTCATCCAAGTATAAATGGGAGGGTTGAATCCCATAAGACTGTGATTTAATATCCTAATAGGTGGAGAAGGAATTTAATCTAGAGGTCATACAGGTCAACAAGGAGAGAGAGAAAAAGTAGCCACAGGTGGGTTTCAAAGGACAGAAAACAAAGGGAAGAGAAGATTCATATGAAGTTTGTTGTACAAGATTTTCATACACATCTATAGGTCTCAGAAGAGATAGGAAAAAATATCCATGAGTGAGAGAAGGGAAAGTCACAGAAATCCGTGGCCCATAGAAGGGAAAGTCATGGATGCATTGGGAAACATATTAGTACAAGGACATACAATAGCACATGAATCTTCAAGTTTGTCTACAGTGTATAATTCTTTTAGCCGGCCATTATCCCTGTTACAGGAGCCCTAAATTGACCTTAATAAAATAATCTCTGGATTGGTTTTCCCTCTGGGGTTTTTCCAAGGGGTTTTCCCAAAAATATTTTTGTTCTTATGTTCTTGATTTGGTTTCTTGGTTATGCTTCTGCTGGATGTTTTGCAGATCAATCAATTGTTCTTTTAGTAGATAAAGTGATTTTATCTTTGAGCTAATTTTCGGGTGTTGAGTAGAGTGGTAAAATATCAAGATGGTATCAATGCATACCAAGCGTTGAATCCATTTGGAGAGAAATTCAACATGGTATCAGAGTCGAGGCTTTGAAGGAAAGAGGGAGACTAGTCTCCGAAGGGAGGAAACCATGATGAAATATCTTATAAGGTTGATAACCAATAGAGGAAATCAAAGGAAATATTTTCAACAAAAGTATTAGGCAAAACAAGTGTTTTTACGGGTATACAGAGGCATCCACAAGTCACAATGTAGACAATCATGGACATTCGCGGGTCATAGAAGGAAAAGTTGCGAATATCCACAGGTCAAAGAAGGAAAAGTCATGGATAGGATGTACAGGACAGTAGAGGGTATTTCCACCAGAGGGTTATTAGATCAGATCTTGAAGGTGGTGAACACATTGAACATTAAGGATAGGTTAGAAGGGGAAACAAACATCCAATCTTGGAAGGCAACGATTATTCTTTTATTAGAGGAGAATGACCTCAAATAGTTTTTTGAGGTTGTGGTTATACATCCTATGAATCCAAAGGAATTGGTAGTTCAAAATAAGAAGAAAGTGAAGGCCAAACAGATGTTGCTAGAATCAATAAAGGATCAATTGATTCCACACATTTCTAATAAGAAATATGCCAAGGAAATGTATGATGCTTTGGTGATTCTATACCAAAACAATAATACAAGAAGGTTGCTACATTTGAAACACTTGATTCAACATGTTAGGATTTCCAGTGAGGACATGATTGTGAATTATCTTATGAACATTACACAAAACCAAGATAATATTGCAGCAATTGTTGAGACTGTACAAGATGATGAGTTGGTGAATGTAGCATTGAGAGGTCTTCCCAAGCCTTGGGAACCTTTTTTGCAGGGGATATGTGCATGAGAGACAGTTCCAGGGTTTGATAGACTATGGACTGATTATATTCAGGAGGAGACTCGGTTAGAGTCCAGGTATGGTTGATTCATGGTTGATAGATAATGGAGCCACATTTCATATGGCAGGAGTGCGAGAGGTGTTGGAGAGCTTCACAGAGTCTAACTCAGAGATGCATGTGCAATTTGGTTTGGTGACCAAGCATGCAATGAAGGGATTTGGAACAATGTCATTCTAGATGGAGTCATGAAGCACATTGACAGTGAAGGATGTGTAATGGGTGCCAGAAATCAAGAGGAATGTGATATTAGTCTCAATGATTGAGAAGAATGGATTTGATGTAGTGTTCCAAAATGGAAATATGCTCATCATTCCTAGTGGATATGGCTCAGACAAAGCACCTGTATTTGGAGTTAGAGAGAGAAACTTGTATAGGCTAAAGGGCCATCCTATGAGAGAAATCACCAACAACATAGTGACATAGATGTTATGAGGAAAATATCTCTATGGCATGGGGTAAACCAAAATAGGAGGAAATGACTGCAGAAACCAACTCTAATATCAAGTATGATATATAAGAAAATATACTAACAAGACAAGATAAAGAGCCTACCTCATCCAGATGCTCAATGAAGTCCATCGTTGAGAACTTGACTCAAAGAAATACACCTGCAACTTATCCTCAACAACCAACAAATGCAAGCATATGGTGATAATATATAAATTTATCACATTCAATAGCATAATCCATAAATATTCATAACAAATATTCCCATGGAATAACAATTCAAATATTTGCAAGACATTAACTGGATGAGAAAATAGTGTTTGTATTCAAATGTAATCAACATAAGTGTATGAATTACAAACTTCCATGTCAGAACGGTTCAAAATCAAGAAACTAAGCTCCTTCCAGCTGGGCCTCCACGACTTTAATTCTCCACCAAAGGAAATCTCATATAAGAGAGACAATGATGTTCTCAATCAAGTAGGGAAGATTTTCGAGGTTGAACAATGTGTTTAGAATTAAAAGGATAAAGGGATGCAAACTCAATATAAAGTGAATAATTTATCCAGAGTAACTTTTCTCTCAAAGTTGAATTCTTCTCCTCTTTTCCACAACTTGGATATGGCTCATTTATACACTTCAAATGGAACTAAAGGGCCGAGTCGGGATGTTTCCAATATATGGAAGGTCAAGGATCATGGATCTCATGATGTGACATGGAAACCAAACAAAAAATTATAAAAACCTGATGTACACGGGCTGTAGTGGTGCAACCTGCGTATACACATGTTGTATAATAGTTAGGATGTGTATGTGTGGAAAAATATTATTTTTATCTCTGGGAATTGCAAAAAGGGGACTTCGAGTCTACATAGGGAAATGGAAAAAGGCCTTCTGAGAAAATTTGCATAGGGTGAGGAAAATCTTGCTATAACAGATGCCCCCTAATGTGTGAGGTCAGAGGAGTATCTACGATGGACGAAATACATTATAATACCCAAAAGTGGAGTAATGGAGACCCAACTGGACAAACTAGTTGCTCGTGATAATATTACAATCTGTATTGACTTTGTGCACGTGGCTACCAATTTGAATTACACTATAGATCCATGTGAAAATATACCAAACAACTTTTCATGGCCATGAAAAGGAAATATAAGATGGATACATGACGAAGGATGTCATAGTCATGAACAAGGCCTAGTAAATCCAATTTCAAAATCAATATGAAGATATTTGTATACAATGTGGTACAATATGATCTCCCATGATCACTGAAGTCATATAGGTATTGGTCCAATGAAAGATAGAAACAACTCAGGAAATCTCCAACTATGAATTGATGTCTTCAAGTATTCTACATGATCTACCAAAGGTGCAAGTATACATCATGTGAATAAAGGAGTTGAGTTCAAGAACAATGAGACTTCGTTTGACTACCGGTCATTAAGGTATATCGTTAACAAATGTGAGACAACCTGTTGATAATGAAAGTAGGTATCAAGGCACCGAGTACATTCTTACAAGTGTGAATAAAGGTGTTGAGGTCGAACACTTGAAGAGTCCATCGATCAAGAGACATTGATGTATTCCCAGCTGTCGAAGGTGGGAGAAATTGTCACTAATGACTACAAGCCTCTAGGTACTCATAGGACTCTAGGCCTCATTTCCAGAATAGATGGGCTGGAGTTGATGGTAGGAGACCCTCTAAAAGGAGAGAATTGAGGCATTAATCATCATTCAACATGAGGTACAAAGAAGGATATTGATGATTTGGAAGAAATCAAATGAAGAACATGTTCACTAACCAATGAACCTGTGCATATTTCACGTGCACCAGATGTAAGCGATACACAAAAAAGACCCTCGAAATACCAACCAATAAGGAAAAATGCTGACAAAGGAGAGGAAACCACCAATAAGGCTAATGGAATCCAGAAAAATACATGAATCCCAATGTGTTAATAGATTTATTATCGTCAAACATACGGAAAACCCCCTAGTCAACAACCAATGATGAAATGTTGATTGTTGGGTTCAAGGTTACCTACCAATCATAAAAGTAGGACCAAGGTTCACGATAGGACTACAAATTCATGTAAATTTGAAACACATTGAGGGTATGGTCGACGTAGGATGATAGACATAGTTTGAGAAAGAGCATGAGACATATGGAAGATTCTGGTAGCATAGACTCGATGATGAAACATTTTGATGCAGGAGGAACCAATCAAACTCTCCATAGGGACTGGAAGAGTAACTAGTTGGGGGAGTAAACTCTAATTAATGAGCTCACATTCCTAAGGTCATGCTAGACCTAAAATGTTTATGAAAAGTGAACTCAAAAGTGCGTGCTCTGTTCAAAGACGACACAAATGATAGAAATATAAGATAATATTATTTTCCCGTTCGTCTTTTTTTCTTTTTGCATAGTCAAATGAATGCTATGATACAAAGGAGGAAATGAGTGTCACAAGTAAGAAACTAGTTTGATGAAGTACACATTCTATGTCCACTCACAGGATCGTTCATTCAATTCCCAAGCCAGATTAGCTCCTCTAATTCCCTGCTGGAATCGCGCATAAATCGATCCACAAGTGCTTTTCTTTTCAATCATGGCCCTGAACACAACCATGAACAATTTCCCCATAGGAAATGGGATTTTGGGCTTCGAGGTTTTCTGTTTCCTAATGTCGAGAACCTCTATTCTTGCGATCGACCGATTGCCTATTTTTTGATATGCCAAAACACCTCTGTCGACGACTAGCCCTCAGGGATAAGTCTTGGCCCACACGACCACTTCACATATGAAATTGACCTTATTTCTTGGTTTCGTAACCCAATTTCTCAACCTCTTATCCTCTAGACCCTTGAAGTGTCGCTACGCAAAATGCCAATATTGCACTTGTCACAGCTGGCCACTCGCAAATTCATGAGTTGAAACTCCCAACTCTTGCTTTCAAATCTCGCGATACCTGAAATATCGATACAGGTATGCTCCTTCTCTTGTTAGAACCCTCTATGCATGACCACCGGCTAGCCCTAACTCTAGCACTTTTCGCTTCTCGCTGCTTCATGAGTTCTGATGTTGAACTCCCGACCCTTGTCTCGTGAATCCACAAGACGTGAGAGGTCAATGGGGTATTGACTTCATTCAAAAGACAACACGTGTCCACCCATCTCTTCCATGGGCCCACCTCAGATTCTGTCATGTGTCCCTCATGCTATCTTCGCACTTAACGATTTTTCTCCTCAAGTGATGCCTCCTTCGTATCCCCAACACCTGAGTGCTGAGATCCTGAAATCCTCAATACTCCTTAACACAATTTGTGACTTCATGACTTCTTATGTCGAGACGAGGTTATCCCAACCTCCGAACCCACAAAACATCGAAATTCAATGGGACTCTAATCCAACGGTCCTCCTGCAGCCCAGATCCAATGGCTATCCTTCTTTCTCACTCCTTGTGACTTCGCAACTTGGAGCACCCAATGCTTGGGCTCTCACCCTGCGAACTTCCAAGTTTGTGAGACCCTAATATTGGATCTCTTGGCTCTTCACCGATTCCACAATTGTTGCCACCTATCCTCCTTANAACTCAAGGAAATTGACTATGGAGTGAAATTTCACTATTCATGTGAACCAAATAAAGGATGATTCCTTGGAGTATATGATGATATGAATGTTGATGAGAGATCATATGAGAGTTCCATGAACTATTGGACAAGTTCAGATCAACATAAGGGCTTGATGGTAGAAGAATCAAATGGCACTAGAAATCCTTCTATTTTTAAATATAATAATTTGTGTGTGGTTGCAGGTTTGGAAGATGATGGACAGTCATTTGAAGTTGTCATAAATATGGAGGTAGGTGAAGGAGGAAAAACCTCAAATTTTTTTCTAAGAGAATATTAGGAAACATTGTATAATAAAGGTAATCAAAGGGAAGTCCATACACAATTGATTGCTAAAGAATCATTGTAAGGACTTGGTAGTAAAACAAACAAGAGAAAGTTATTCTATGGAGATAGTCATGCACATGATCAAGGAGATGAAAAGAAAAATTTAGATGACATGCTCATAAATATTGATGAGGATATGAATGTTTATTTTTTTATATCATCAGGCATGTACTTCCACATAGGAATGTGTTTTGCATGTGGAAGTAGTCGAAAATATTCTAGTCTTGAGTTTAATTTAGTTAGAAGGAATTAATTAAAGTAAAATAGCATTTATTAGTGAACTAAGTTATTTAAGGACATGCTTAGCATGCAACATGTAATTTAAATCTTAAATGGGTGTGAGAAGTAATCTCAACCATAGATCGCTTTGAATATTAGAAATAGATTGTAATTCATGACTATAAAGTAAAGTTTGGGCTATAGGAGAAGTGACTTTTGATGAGAGATCAAAGTCAGAGACTTGTGTTGAGAGAGCCAACACAATCGAGATTGTTGACGAGAGGTTAAGGTCAAGAGACTTGGTGAGAGACCAAAATAGGGACTTGTGTGAGATGCACTTCTAAGAGACTTGGTGAGAAACCAATGTGTGAGATGCACTTGTGAGAGACTTGGTGAGAGATCAACGTTGAGGATAGCAAAGAAGGACTTTTTCTAGCATAAGGACTGTAGGAGAAAAGGAATTTTTCTTACACTAAAGTGAGGAGATCTCACTCATTGGGTGAAGAGAATTCATCCAAGTATAAATGGGAGGGTTGAATCCCATAAGACTGTGATTTAATATCCTAATAGGTGGAGAAGGAATTTAATCTAGAGGTCATACAGGTCAACAAGGAGAGAGAGAAAAAGTAGCCACAGGTGGGTTTCAAAGGACAGAAAACAAAGGGAAGAGAAGATTCATATGAAGTTTGTTGTACAAGATTTTCATACACATCTATAGGTCTCAGAAGAGATAGGAAAAAATATCCATGAGTGAGAGAAGGGAAAGTCACAGAAATCCGTGGCCCATAGAAGGGAAAGTCATGGATGCATTGGGAAACATATTAGTACAAGGACATACAATAGCACATGAATCTTCAAGTTTGTCTACAGTGTATAATTCTTTTAGCCGGCCATTATCCCTGTTACAGGAGCCCTAAATTGACCTTAATAAAATAATCTCTGGATTGGTTTTCCCTCTGGGGTTTTTCCAAGGGGTTTTCCCAAAAATATTTTTGTTCTTATGTTCTTGATTTGGTTTCTTGGTTATGCTTCTGCTGGATGTTTTGCAGATCAATCAATTGTTCTTTTAGTAGATAAAGTGATTTTATCTTTGAGCTAATTTTCGGGTGTTGAGTAGAGTGGTAAAATATCAAGATGGTATCAATGCATACCAAGCATTGAATCCATTTGGAGAGAACTTCAACATGGTATCATAGTCGGGGCTTTGAACGAAAGAGGGAGACTAGTCTCCGAAGGGAGGAAACCATGATGAAATATCTAATAAGGTTGATAACCAATAGAGGAAATCAAAGGAAATATTTTCAACAAAAGTATTAGGAAAAACAAGTGTTTTTACGGGTATACAGAGGCATCCACAAGTCACAATGTAGACAATCATGGACATTCGCGGGTCATAGAAGGACAAGTTGTGAATATCCATAGGTCAAAGAAGGACAAGTCGTGGATAGAATGTACAGGACAGTAGAGGGTATTTCCACCAGAGGGTTATTAGATCAGATCTTGAAGGTGGTGAACACATTGAAAATTAAGGATAGGTTAGAAGGGGAAACAAACATCCAATCTTGGAAGGCAAGGATTATTCTTTTATTAGAGGAGAATGACCTCAAAGAGTTTTTTGAGGTTGTGGTTATACATCCTATGAATCCAAAGGAATTTGTAGTTCAAAATAAGAAGAAAGTGAATGCCAATTAGATGTTGCTAGAATCAATAAAGGATCAATTGATTCCACACATTTCTAATAAGAAATATGCCAAGGAAATGTATGATGCTTTGGTGATTCTATACCAAAACAATAATACAAGAAAGTTGCTACATTTGAAACAATTGATTCAACTTGTTAGGATTTCCAGTGAGGACATGATTGTGAATTATCTTATGAAGATTACACAAAACCAAGATAATATTGCAGCAATTGTTGAGACTGTACAAGATGATGAGTTGGTGAATGTAGCGTTGAGAGGTCTTCCCAAGCCTTGGGAACCTTTTGTGCAGGGGATATGTGCATGAGAGACAGTTCCAGGGTTTGATAGACTATGGACTGATTATATTCAGGAGGAGACTCGGTTAGAGTCTAGGTATGGTCGATTCATGGTTGATAGATAATGGAGCCACATTTCATATGGCAGGAGTGCGAGAGGTGTTGGAGAGCTTCACAGAGTCTAACTCAGAGATGCATGTGCAATTTTCTTTGGGGACCAAGCATGCAATGAAGGGATTTGGAACAGTGCCATTCTAGATGGAGTCATGAAGCACATTGAGAGTGAAGGATGTGCAATGGGTGCCAGAAATCAAGAGGAATGTGATATTAGTATCAATTATTGAGAAGAATGGATTTGATGTAGTGTTCCAAAATGGAAATATGCTCATCATTCCTAGTGGATATGGCTCAGACAAAGCACCTGTATTTGGAGTTAGAGAGAGAAACTTGTATAGGCTAAAGGGCCATCCTATGAGAGAAATCACCAACAACATAGTGACATAGATGTTATGAGGAAAATATCTCTATGGCATGGGGTAAACCAAAATAGGAGGAAATGACTGCAGAAACCAACTCTAATATCAAGTATGATATATAAGAAAATATACTAACAAGACAAGATAAAGAGCCTACCTCATCCAGATGCTCAATGAAGTCCATCGTTGAGAACTTGACTCAAAGAAATACACCTGCAACTTATCCTCAACAACCAACAAATGCAAGCATATGGTGATAATATATAAATTTATCACATTCAATAGCATAATCCATAAATATTCATAACAAATATTCCCATGGAATAACAATTCAAATATTTGCAAGACATTAACTGGATGAGAAAATAGTGTTTGTATTCAAATGTAATCAACATAAGTGTATGAATTACAAACTTCCATGTCAGAACGGTTCAAAATCAAGAAACTAAGCTCCTTCCAGCTGGGCCTCCACGACTTTAATTCTCCACCAAAGGAAATCTCATATAAGAGAGACAATGATGTTCTCAATCAAGTAGGGAAGATTTTCGAGGTTGAACAATGTGTTTAGAATTAAAAGGATAAAGGGATGCAAACTCAATATAAAGTGAATAATTTATCCAGAGTAACTTTTCTCTCAAAGTTGAATTCTTCTCCTCTTTTCCACAACTTGGATATGGCTCATTTATACACTTCAAATGGAACTAAAGGGCCGAGTCGGGATGTTTCCAATATATGGAAGGTCAAGGATCATGGATCTCATGATGTGACATGGAAACCAAACAAAAAATTATAAAAACCTGATGTACACGGGCTGTAGTGGTGCAACCTGCGTATACACATGTTGTATAATAGTTAGGATGTGTATGTGTGGAAAAATATTATTTTTATCTCTGGGAATTGCAAAAAGGGGACTTCGAGTCTACATAGGGAAATGGAAAAAGGCCTTCTGAGAAAATTTGCATAGGGTGAGGAAAATCTTGCTATAACAGATGCCCCCTAATGTGTGAGGTCAGAGGAGTATCTACGATGGACGAAATACATTATAATACCCAAAAGTGGAGTAATGGAGACCCAACTGGACAAACTAGTTGCTCGTGATAATATTACAATCTGTATTGACTTTGTGCACGTGGCTACCAATTTGAATTACACTATAGATCCATGTGAAAATATACCAAACAACTTTTCATGGCCATGAAAAGGAAATATAAGATGGATACATGACGAAGGATGTCATAGTCATGAACAAGGCCTAGTAAATCCAATTTCAAAATCAATATGAAGATATTTGTATACAATGTGGTACAATATGATCTCCCATGATCACTGAAGTCATATAGGTATTGGTCCAATGAAAGATAGAAACAACTCAGGAAATCTCCAACTATGAATTGATGTCTTCAAGTATTCTACATGATCTACCAAAGGTGCAAGTATACATCATGTGAATAAAGGAGTTGAGTTCAAGAACAATGAGACTTCGTTTGACTACCGGTCATTAAGGTATATCGTTAACAAATGTGAGACAACCTGTTGATAATGAAAGTAGGTATCAAGGCACCGAGTACATTCTTACAAGTGTGAATAAAGGTGTTGAGGTCGAACACTTGAAGAGTCCATCGATCAAGAGACATTGATGTATTCCCAGCTGTCGAAGGTGGGAGAAATTGTCACTAATGACTACAAGCCTCTAGGTACTCATAGGACTCTAGGCCTCATTTCCAGAATAGATGGGCTGGAGTTGATGGTAGGAGACCCTCTAAAAGGAGAGAATTGAGGCATTAATCATCATTCAACATGAGGTACAAAGAAGGATATTGATGATTTGGAAGAAATCAAATGAAGAACATGTTCACTAACCAATGAACCTGTGCATATTTCACGTGCACCAGATGTAAGCGATACACAAAAAAGACCCTCGAAATACCAACCAATAAGGAAAAATGCTGACAAAGGAGAGGAAACCACCAATAAGGCTAATGGAATCCAGAAAAATACATGAATCCCAATGTGTTAATAGATTTATTATCGTCAAACATACGGAAAACCCCCTAGTCAACAACCAATGATGAAATGTTGATTGTTGGGTTCAAGGTTACCTACCAATCATAAAAGTAGGACCAAGGTTCACGATAGGACTACAAATTCATGTAAATTTGAAACACATTGAGGGTATGGTCGACGTAGGATGATAGACATAGTTTGAGAAAGAGCATGAGACATATGGAAGATTCTGGTAGCATAGACTCGATGATGAAACATTTTGATGCAGGAGGAACCAATCAAACTCTCCATAGGGACTGGAAGAGTAACTAGTTGGGGGAGTAAACTCTAATTAATGAGCTCACATTCCTAAGGTCATGCTAGACCTAAAATGTTTATGAAAAGTGAACTCAAAAGTGCGTGCTCTGTTCAAAGACGACACAAATGATAGAAATATAAGATAATATTATTTTCCCGTTCGTCTTTTTTTCTTTTTGCATAGTCAAATGAATGCTATGATACAAAGGAGGAAATGAGTGTCACAAGTAAGAAACTAGTTTGATGAAGTACACATTCTATGTCCACTCACAGGATCGTTCATTCAATTCCCAAGCCAGATTAGCTCCTCTAATTCCCTGCTGGAATCGCGCATAAATCGATCCACAAGTGCTTTTCTTTTCAATCATGGCCCTGAACACAACCATGAACAATTTCCCCATAGGAAATGGGATTTTGGGCTTCGAGGTTTTCTGTTTCCTAATGTCGAGAACCTCTATTCTTGCGATCGACCGATTGCCTATTTTTTGATATGCCAAAACACCTCTGTCGACGACTAGCCCTCAGGGATAAGTCTTGGCCCACACGACCACTTCACATATGAAATTGACCTTATTTCTTGGTTTCGTAACCCAATTTCTCAACCTCTTATCCTCTAGACCCTTGAAGTGTCGCTACGCAAAATGCCAATATTGCACTTGTCACAGCTGGCCACTCGCAAATTCATGAGTTGAAACTCCCAACTCTTGCTTTCAAATCTCGCGATACCTGAAATATCGATACAGGTATGCTCCTTCTCTTGTTAGAACCCTCTATGCATGACCACCGGCTAGCCCTAACTCTAGCACTTTTCGCTTCTCGCTGCTTCATGAGTTCTGATGTTGAACTCCCGACCCTTGTCTCGTGAATCCACAAGACGTGAGAGGTCAATGGGGTATTGACTTCATTCAAAAGACAACACGTGTCCACCCATCTCTTCCATGGGCCCACCTCAGATTCTGTCATGTGTCCCTCATGCTATCTTCGCACTTAACGATTTTTCTCCTCAAGTGATGCCTCCTTCGTATCCCCAACACCTGAGTGCTGAGATCCTGAAATCCTCAATACTCCTTAACACAATTTGTGACTTCATGACTTCTTATGTCGAGACGAGGTTATCCCAACCTCCGAACCCACAAAACATCGAAATTCAATGGGACTCTAATCCAACGGTCCTCCTGCAGCCCAGATCCAATGGCTATCCTTCTTTCTCACTCCTTGTGACTTCGCAACTTGGAGCACCCAATGCTTGGGCTCTCACCCTGCGAACTTCCAAGTTTGTGAGACCCTAATATTGGATCTCTTGGCTCTTCACCGATTCCACAATTGTTGCCACCTATCCTCCTTA
>JZKD02S0945343.1:152880-180545 GCA_000966675.3 Picea glauca | reverse complement strand
ATTGAGAAGAATGGATTTGATGTAGTGTTCCAAAATGGAAATATGCTCATCATTCCTAGTGGATATGGCTCAGACAAAGCACCTGTATTTGGAGTTAGAGAGAGAAACTTGTATAGGCTAAAGGGCCATCCTATGAGAGAAATCACCAACAACATAGTGACATAGATGTTATGAGGAAAATATCTCTATGGCATGGGGTAAACCAAAATAGGAGGAAATGACTGCAGAAACCAACTCTAATATCAAGTATGATATATAAGAAAATATACTAACAAGACAAGATAAAGAGCCTACCTCATCCAGATGCTCAATGAAGTCCATCGTTGAGAACTTGACTCAAAGAAATACACCTGCAACTTATCCTCAACAACCAACAAATGCAAGCATATGGTGATAATATATAAATTTATCACATTCAATAGCATAATCCATAAATATTCATAACAAATATTCCCATGGAATAACAATTCAAATATTTGCAAGACATTAACTGGATGAGAAAATAGTGTTTGTATTCAAATGTAATCAACATAAGTGTATGAATTACAAACTTCCATGTCAGAACGGTTCAAAATCAAGAAACTAAGCTCCTTCCAGCTGGGCCTCCACGACTTTAATTCTCCACCAAAGGAAATCTCATATAAGAGAGACAATGATGTTCTCAATCAAGTAGGGAAGATTTTCGAGGTTGAACAATGTGTTTAGAATTAAAAGGATAAAGGGATGCAAACTCAATATAAAGTGAATAATTTATCCAGAGTAACTTTTCTCTCAAAGTTGAATTCTTCTCCTCTTTTCCACAACTTGGATATGGCTCATTTATACACTTCAAATGGAACTAAAGGGCCGAGTCGGGATGTTTCCAATATATGGAAGGTCAAGGATCATGGATCTCATGATGTGACATGGAAACCAAACAAAAAATTATAAAAACCTGATGTACACGGGCTGTAGTGGTGCAACCTGCGTATACACATGTTGTATAATAGTTAGGATGTGTATGTGTGGAAAAATATTATTTTTATCTCTGGGAATTGCAAAAAGGGGACTTCGAGTCTACATAGGGAAATGGAAAAAGGCCTTCTGAGAAAATTTGCATAGGGTGAGGAAAATCTTGCTATAACAGATGCCCCCTAATGTGTGAGGTCAGAGGAGTATCTACGATGGACGAAATACATTATAATACCCAAAAGTGGAGTAATGGAGACCCAACTGGACAAACTAGTTGCTCGTGATAATATTACAATCTGTATTGACTTTGTGCACGTGGCTACCAATTTGAATTACACTATAGATCCATGTGAAAATATACCAAACAACTTTTCATGGCCATGAAAAGGAAATATAAGATGGATACATGACGAAGGATGTCATAGTCATGAACAAGGCCTAGTAAATCCAATTTCAAAATCAATATGAAGATATTTGTATACAATGTGGTACAATATGATCTCCCATGATCACTGAAGTCATATAGGTATTGGTCCAATGAAAGATAGAAACAACTCAGGAAATCTCCAACTATGAATTGATGTCTTCAAGTATTCTACATGATCTACCAAAGGTGCAAGTATACATCATGTGAATAAAGGAGTTGAGTTCAAGAACAATGAGACTTCGTTTGACTACCGGTCATTAAGGTATATCGTTAACAAATGTGAGACAACCTGTTGATAATGAAAGTAGGTATCAAGGCACCGAGTACATTCTTACAAGTGTGAATAAAGGTGTTGAGGTCGAACACTTGAAGAGTCCATCGATCAAGAGACATTGATGTATTCCCAGCTGTCGAAGGTGGGAGAAATTGTCACTAATGACTACAAGCCTCTAGGTACTCATAGGACTCTAGGCCTCATTTCCAGAATAGATGGGCTGGAGTTGATGGTAGGAGACCCTCTAAAAGGAGAGAATTGAGGCATTAATCATCATTCAACATGAGGTACAAAGAAGGATATTGATGATTTGGAAGAAATCAAATGAAGAACATGTTCACTAACCAATGAACCTGTGCATATTTCACGTGCACCAGATGTAAGCGATACACAAAAAAGACCCTCGAAATACCAACCAATAAGGAAAAATGCTGACAAAGGAGAGGAAACCACCAATAAGGCTAATGGAATCCAGAAAAATACATGAATCCCAATGTGTTAATAGATTTATTATCGTCAAACATACGGAAAACCCCCTAGTCAACAACCAATGATGAAATGTTGATTGTTGGGTTCAAGGTTACCTACCAATCATAAAAGTAGGACCAAGGTTCACGATAGGACTACAAATTCATGTAAATTTGAAACACATTGAGGGTATGGTCGACGTAGGATGATAGACATAGTTTGAGAAAGAGCATGAGACATATGGAAGATTCTGGTAGCATAGACTCGATGATGAAACATTTTGATGCAGGAGGAACCAATCAAACTCTCCATAGGGACTGGAAGAGTAACTAGTTGGGGGAGTAAACTCTAATTAATGAGCTCACATTCCTAAGGTCATGCTAGACCTAAAATGTTTATGAAAAGTGAACTCAAAAGTGCGTGCTCTGTTCAAAGACGACACAAATGATAGAAATATAAGATAATATTATTTTCCCGTTCGTCTTTTTTTCTTTTTGCATAGTCAAATGAATGCTATGATACAAAGGAGGAAATGAGTGTCACAAGTAAGAAACTAGTTTGATGAAGTACACATTCTATGTCCACTCACAGGATCGTTCATTCAATTCCCAAGCCAGATTAGCTCCTCTAATTCCCTGCTGGAATCGCGCATAAATCGATCCACAAGTGCTTTTCTTTTCAATCATGGCCCTGAACACAACCATGAACAATTTCCCCATAGGAAATGGGATTTTGGGCTTCGAGGTTTTCTGTTTCCTAATGTCGAGAACCTCTATTCTTGCGATCGACCGATTGCCTATTTTTTGATATGCCAAAACACCTCTGTCGACGACTAGCCCTCAGGGATAAGTCTTGGCCCACACGACCACTTCACATATGAAATTGACCTTATTTCTTGGTTTCGTAACCCAATTTCTCAACCTCTTATCCTCTAGACCCTTGAAGTGTCGCTACGCAAAATGCCAATATTGCACTTGTCACAGCTGGCCACTCGCAAATTCATGAGTTGAAACTCCCAACTCTTGCTTTCAAATCTCGCGATACCTGAAATATCGATACAGGTATGCTCCTTCTCTTGTTAGAACCCTCTATGCATGACCACCGGCTAGCCCTAACTCTAGCACTTTTCGCTTCTCGCTGCTTCATGAGTTCTGATGTTGAACTCCCGACCCTTGTCTCGTGAATCCACAAGACGTGAGAGGTCAATGGGGTATTGACTTCATTCAAAAGACAACACGTGTCCACCCATCTCTTCCATGGGCCCACCTCAGATTCTGTCATGTGTCCCTCATGCTATCTTCGCACTTAACGATTTTTCTCCTCAAGTGATGCCTCCTTCGTATCCCCAACACCTGAGTGCTGAGATCCTGAAATCCTCAATACTCCTTAACACAATTTGTGACTTCATGACTTCTTATGTCGAGACGAGGTTATCCCAACCTCCGAACCCACAAAACATCGAAATTCAATGGGACTCTAATCCAACGGTCCTCCTGCAGCCCAGATCCAATGGCTATCCTTCTTTCTCACTCCTTGTGACTTCGCAACTTGGAGCACCCAATGCTTGGGCTCTCACCCTGCGAACTTCCAAGTTTGTGAGACCCTAATATTGGATCTCTTGGCTCTTCACCGATTCCACAATTGTTGCCACCTATCCTCCTTAGATGGATGGCTCTGATCTTCTCGCGACTTCGCCTCTCACAAGTTTTGAGCAACCAACTCCTAGGCTCCACTGTATGAGGTTTTAACTCCATCGCAATTCCTGTCAGATCCAATGGTTCACAAGTACTGGGATCAAGATTCGATAGTTTAAATACGTCCCTTCTATGCACTCTTCTTGTACTACCTCCTGGACCCAAAATCCTTCAACGGTCTAGATTTTCTCAGCTTAATATGATGACAATTGTTGCTCCTTATGAGCCCTGGCACTTTTCTACCAACACTTGGAAGAATTCCAAATGTCTAAAGCCTCAATCTCTATTTCTTTCCTCTACGAGCTCCACGCCTGGAATCCTCTCCTATGCGTATGAAAACACGGTTTCTCCTGAGCTTTCACTTCCGAATCCTTGAAGGGTTCTAACTTCTGCACCTCTGCAGAGTCTCTACACGCAAAGTGCTATTCCTCTTGATCTTCTCAATTACTTAGATGCCTAAGGGATTTTATCCTTCTCCCTTCTCCTACAGATGGAGAATTTGGATGCCCTCTTGGCTATCCTTCTACTCAAGCAACCTGATTGCTGAGTTTTGTAGGGTGTTCAATAACCCTGCAAAAATCCTTCAATGGACTCCTCCTCCTCAAATTAAGAACTCAAAAGAGTTCTCTTATTTTGTGCCTATATGCACACCTACTCAATGCCCACCTGGCAGAGTATCTTCTTGCAGAACATCCCATAGTTCTATCTTTTGTGTCCTCCTTACACCTGCTCAATGCCCACCTGGAAGAGATCTCACAATCCTTAGTGATTCTGCTTCTCCTGTCTGAACTCACAACAGAGTTCTTCCCAATGCATCACTATGCATATGCTCAATGTCCACTTGGTAGAGCTCTTGCAGAACTCCTCAGAGGTTCTGTCTTCTTCTAAACTCAACAGAGTTCGTTCTGTGCACTCATGTACTTACTCAATGTCCTCCTGGCAGAGTGTTAAGAATCCTTAGTGATTCTTGCTTCTAATGAACTCACAGTCAAGTTCCTCTGTACACTCCTTTTCACCCGCTCAATGCCCACTTATCAGAGCTCTACAGAAATCACAACATCAGTTCTATCTACAACTGTGTTTCTCTTACATATCCTCACCTCTTGAGGTATTCAACAACCTTACGACCTTCTTCGAGTTAGTGATTCCAGTTCCTGTGCCCACCTGGAACGCCTTTGCATGAGCTCACAAAATTCAAAAATGCACCCTCTGTGCACAACTATCAGAACCCGCAACATTCTATCACACCTTCCTGGTGTGAAGCCTCAAATACCTATAGAGCCTAAAATCAAACAAAACCCCTGCAAATTCCTAACATACATCTACAA
Source organism: Picea glauca (assembly GCA_000966675.3). Taxonomy (NCBI): domain Eukaryota; kingdom Viridiplantae; phylum Streptophyta; class Pinopsida; order Pinales; family Pinaceae; genus Picea; species Picea glauca. The sequence continues at coordinate 175,403 of JZKD02S0945343.1, read as the reverse complement.
CATACATTCATATCATATAAAGAACATTCATAGACATTCATTCAACACATGAAAGATGCAAGAAAAATTGTTGTTTGTATTAAAATGGCAAATGTCTGTGTACAATGGTGTTCCTGAGCACAACATGTAACAAGGTCTCGACCCCTTCTCTTCTGCTCTCTACTCGCAGACTCTAACTCAACTATTCAACTCTTCCCCATTCTTCTCTATGATAACTACTACAAAATGAGACCTCAAAAGATCTTTTTACCTGAGGGGGCTCTTCAAGCTCTTCCCTCCAAACCTCAACTACCCTATTCAATTACATTCAATGGTTGTCTAGTCCACAGATCAGATCTAGATCACAGCCTTACAAACATTAAAGTCCTATCTACCTACAGTCTGTGCAAAGGCAGGACTTCCCATCTCAATATCTTAAAAAAATTATTTTCATTCAATTAATTACATTCATTTGAATAAAAAATGAGGACTGCGCCTCTCTTCAGCTTTGAATGCGTGTGCTTGACGTGGCTGGATAGTTGGCTAGCTAGTTGATGTGAGATGATGCTTCTGCATCATACTCACCAGCTACAAAATTCATGATATCTTGCTCATGAGCTTCCCCTCTTAGATATGGAAATCCTACTGGATCCCAAAGAATTTCCTGGAGCTGTTCGTCCGCTCCATCTCCCTGCTGTTGTTGCTTCTGTTCTGCTGCTTTTGCTATTGCTACTGTTTCTTTTCTTCTACCCAGCACCTTCTTGCTGGCAGGTTTTGCTGACTCTATCATCAGCCTTCTAATCTTCTCAATCACTTCATCCTCTTTATCTTCCATGGCCTCAACTTGCCACGCTGCTACAAAGTCCATCTCTGCAGTCTTCTCTTGACTGACCTATTGTTCAGTCACCTCCTCTGACAGTTCATCTTCTGCCAGTTCTCTTGCTGGCCCCAGATTTTTCAGCCAATCCTCTAGCATCTTCAACTCCATCTCCCATGGAGTGATCAATCTGCCTACCTTCTCTTCAGCCTCTTGTGATGCTGGCTTCAGTGTTGCAGCTTCCTTAGCTTCCTTGCTAAAAGCATTGAGACATTCTTCAGAATGCTCATTCTCCTCTCCTACTTTGGAAACCTCAAATACCTGGTCCAATTCTTCTTTGGCAGTCTCAGCTAGTTGTCATTCTCATGTTCTTGTTGCCTCAACATCTGCAACACAGATTCCTGCCTCCTCTTGGGAAAATGGTAGGAATACCTGAATTCCCCCAATCATTAGACTGTTATTTTGATATTCCTCCTCTTTTGTTAGCTTCTCTGGCTCATTCAAATCCTTCTCTAATCTCACCTGCTCTATCAACTCCTCAAGCTGATTCAAACTTGCCCCTGAGTTTATGAGACTCTCAAATAGCCTCAGCTGCTTATCCCTACTCACCTGGAAAATTGGGATTTATCTACTACCCTCCTGGAAGTCTATGGAATCAACTGATCCCATATTTGTTCCCTTTCCCATATGGCAATTTGGAAACCTTCCGCTACCCTCTTGGCAGTCTATGACATCTCGCAACGATCTCAATCCATTGCCCACCTGGCAATGTGAAATTCCCCAACTGTCCTCATGATAGTCTGTGAGATCCCACAGTGATCTCAACCCTTTTCCCACCTAGGAATTAGGAATTTCCTCTCTACCCTCCTGGCAGTTCTTGAGATCTTCAGTCGATCCCATTTCATTCTTACTACCGAGACTTCTCCCAGTATTTGGTTCACATATCTGAACCCTTTTTTCTGGTCTATTGAGGTTTTCCGCATACCTCAACCATCCTCTTATCATCCTACATTGTCTTATGACCATTAGCTGCTTGAATGGCCATTTTGATTTTTCCTTCCTCATGGGCCATTCATACACACATCTTGACTTGGATTTCTACTATATCTCCAATGCAAGTTCATCCATCCTTGTGTTCTGTTGCATCCGCAATGGAAGATTTTTTGTCTCTGCTCTTATATCAACGAGCTCTTCATCTATGTCTTCCTTACTCACCAGCTCCTGGTTCTTCCTTCCAGCATACCTACGGCCTTTAGTAGCCATGTTGTTGTCTCTGTCTGCCCTCCTGGAAAACTTGTTGCTCACTCCTACAAACATGAGTGCTTCAACCTCTTCCTACAGTCCTACTGATTGTCTTCTCGATTGTTGCCTACCCGCGAACAATCACCACAGAGTCTTCAACAACCCTGTCTTTCTTTGCCTTCTCTTTCTGTCTGCAATATACAGATAGAATCTGTGATCTGATACCAACTGATGCAGTATGCACTCTACGTCTTCTCACAGGATCATTCATTCAATTCCTAAGCCGGATTAGCTCTTCCGATTCCATAGGTCCTTTTCTTTTCTTTCACGGCCCTAAACATGACCATGAAAAATTTCCCCATAGGAAATGTGATTTCAGGCTTCGGGGTTTTCTGTTTCCTGATGTCAAGAACCTCTGTTCTCACGATCGATCAATTGTCGATTTTCCGATATGCCAAAACACCTTTGTCGGAAACTATCCCTCAGGGATAAGTCTTGGCCCACATGACCACTTCACATATGACCCTAACTTTATTTCTGGGTTTCATAACCCAAGCGCTCGACCTCTTTTCCTCTAGAGCCCCGAAGTGCAGATACGCAAAATGTCGATATGGCACTTGTCACAACTCACCACTCACGAGTTCATGAGTTGAAAATCCCAACTCTTGCTTTCAAATATCACGATACCTGAAATGACGATATAGGTAATGTCCTTCTCTTGTCAGCACCCTCTATGCATGACCACTCGCTAGGCCTAACTCTAGCACTTTTCGCTTCTCGTCGGTTCGTGAGTTTCGATGTCAAACTCTCGACCCTTGTCTCATGAATCCCCTAGATGCGAGAGTTCAATAGGGTATTGACTTCTTTCAAAAGATGACACGCGTCCACCTGTCTCTTCCACAGGCCCACCTCATGATTCTGCCATGTGTCCCTCGTGCTATCTTTGCACTTCGTGATTTTTCTCCTCAAGCGATGCCTCCTTGGTATCCCTGACACCTGAGTGCTAAGATCTGAAAATCCTCAATACTCCTTGTCGTAGTTCGTGACTTTGTGATTTCTGACGTCAAGACGAGGTTCTCCCAACCTCTGAACCCCTAAAATGTCGAAATACAATGGGACTCTGATCCAACGGTACTCCTATGGCCCGGATCCAACAACTATCCTCCTTCCTCGCTCCTCGCGACTTCATGACTTGGAGCGCCCAATGCTTGGTCTCTCACCCTATGAAATTACGAGTTCGCGAGACTTGAATCCTAGATCTCTCAGCTCTTCATCGATTCCGTGATTGCTGCCACTTGTCCTCCTCAGATGGACAACTCCGATCTTCTCGCGACTTCGCCTCTCATGAGTTTTGGGTAACCAACTTCTTGGCTCCACTGTATGAGGGTTTAACTCCCTCACAAGTCTTGTCAGATCCAATGGCTAACGGGTACTAGGATCAAGATCCGATGGTTTAAATCTATCCCTTCTATGCGCTCTTCCTATACTACCTCCTGGACGCAAAATCCTTCAACGGTCCAGATCTTCTTGGCTTAATCCAATGGAAGTTGTTTCTCCTTACAAGCTCTGGTGCTTTTCTTCCAACACTTGGAAAAATTCCAAATGTATAAATACTCAACCTCTATTTCTTTCCTCTACGAGCTCCACGCCTGGAATCCTCACCTGCGTGCATGAAAACGTGGTTCCTCCTGAGATTTCAGTTTTGAATCCTTGAAGGGTTCTAACTTTTTTGCCTCTACAGAGTCTCTGATGAAAAGTGTTATTCCTTCTGAGCTTCTCAATTACTCAGAACCCTAAGGTATTTTATCCTTCTCCCTTCTCCTACAGATGGAGAATTTGGATGCCCTCCTGGCTATCCTTCTTCTCAAGCAACCTAATTGCTGAGTTTTTCAGGGTGTTCAACAACCCTATAGAAATCCTTCAGTGGACTCTTCCTCCTCAAATTCATAACTCAAAAGATTTATCTTCTCCTATGCCTATAAACACACCTACTCAATGCCCACCTGGTAGAGTATCTTCTTGTAGAACATCTCGCAGCTCTATCTTCTATGTCCTCCTTACACCTGCTCAATGCCTGCCTGGCAGAGCTCTAAGAATCCTTAGTGATTATGGTTCTCCTGTTTGAACTCACAACAGATTTCTTCCCAATGAATCACTATGCATATCATCAATGCCCACTTGGCAAATCTCTTGCAGAACTCCTCAGAGGTTTTGTCTTCTTCTGAACTCAACAGAGTTCCTTCTGTGCACTCTGTCACTTACTCAATGCCCTCTTGGCAGAGTGTTATGAATCCTTAGTGATTCCTGCTTCTAATGAACTCACGACCGAGTTCCTTTGTACACTCCTTTGCACCTACTCAATGCCCACCTGGTACAGCTCTAAAGAACTCACAACATCATTTATGTCTGCAAATGTGTTTCATTTACACAGCCTCACCTCTTGAGGTATTCAACAACCTTACAACCTTCTTCAAGTTAGTGATTCCATTTCCTGTGCCCACCTGACACGCCTTTGTCTGAACCCGCAGAATTCAAAAATGCACCCTCTATGCACGACTATCAAAACCCACAACGTTCTGTCACACATTCCTGATGTGAAGCCTCAAAGACCTCTGAAGCCTGAAATCAAACAAAACCCTTGCAAATGCCTAATATACATCTACAACATACATTCATATCATATAAAGAACATTCACAAACATTCATTCAACACATGAAATATGCAGGAAAAACTGTTGTTTGTATTAAAATGGCAAATGCCTGTGTACAATGGTGTTCCTAAGCACAGCCTGTAACAAGGTTTCAGCCCCTTCTCTCTACTTGCAGACTCTAACTCAACTATTCAAATCTTCCCCATTCTTCTTTATGCTAACTACTACAAAATGAGACCCCAAAAGATCTTTTTACCTGAGGGAGCTCTTCAAGCTCTTCCCTCTAAACCTCAACTACCCTATTCAATTACATTCAATGGTTGTCTAGTCCATAGATCGGATCTAGATCACAGCCTTACAAACATTAAAGGCCTATCTACCTACAGTCTGCGCAAAGGCACGACTTACCATCTCAACAACTTAAAACATTTATTTACATTCAATTAATTAAATTCATTCAAATAAAAAACGAGCACTGCATCTCTCTTCAGCTTTGAATGCATGCGCTTGACGTGGTTGGCTAGCTGGTTGGATGGTTGATGTGAGATGATGCTCCTGCATCATAGTTAAAATAGTGGAACATACCTATTCTCAATGTAAGGAGGTGCATGTCAGATATGGACACTTAGGGGAATGTTTCCTCTTGAGGTATAGGGTGTCAAGCTACAAAGGATATAAACAAGGATTTTCTTGGATGATGATCCAAATTGCTGGGGTGATATCCTTATAATGTGAAAGAAAAAATTGGAAATAGGATCAATACTGCAAGCAAGAGAATGAGATGCAATTACAAATTAACTCCAAAAAATGTCCTTTTTCATGAATTTAGTCTACTTGGTTTGAAAAAGGTGTAAAATTACACCAAAGAGCTCCCAACAATTGAAGAAGTTGTTAACCAATGCTCCAATTATGAAGATTGTAGATCCGAATGAATATTTTGTGGTTTTCACAGACCCATGCAAATAAGGACTGGGTGGAGTCCTCGGCCATAAAGGATTTTTGATATGTTTCAAGTCCAAAAAATTGAAAGAGAATGAAAGGATGTATAGCACTCTTGATTTGGAGTTGGCAGCCATAGTGCACGCTTTGAATAATTGGAGGCACTACCTCATGGGAAAGAGGTTTGAGTTGAGGAAAGACCATAATGTTCTGAAGTACCTATTTGATCAGCATACTTTGAATGCTAGGAAGAGTAGATGGATGGAATTCCTCTGTGAATATGACTTTGATATCATGCACATCAAAGAAAAGGAGAACAAAGCGGTTGATGCACTTAGCAAGAGAGTGCATGAACTTCATTCTACAACCATTAGCATGTATCAGACGAAATTTAAACGCAAAATTTCTAAGGCTGCAAAAGTTGATTTGCAATACATGGAATTAGTAACTAAATTGCAGCAAGGTAAAATGCAGGAGAAAGTTGAAGATTACGAACTAGGAATTGTTGGAATTCTCTTGTACATAAACATATTTTATGTACCCATTTCTCACGAATTGAGGAGTATGATTTTGAAATAAATGAATAATGTTCCTTATGCTAGACACCTAGGATATTAGAAAATAATTTCAGTAGTCAAGAGCCAATATTATTGGCCAAGAATGAAGAAAGAAATTGCAGAATACATCTCTAGATGTATAGAGTGTCAAAGGGTCAAGGATGAGTATAGACACTCAGTTGGGTTTCTATAGCCATTAGCCATTTCTCAGTGGAAGTGGGAGGTAGTGACAATATATTTCCTCGTAGGTTTACCCTGAACAAACAAGCAGCATGATTTCATCATGGTGGTGGTGGATAAGCTTACTAAAGTAGCCCATTTCATTCCTATGAAGGTTACTCACAAGGAAACCAATGTTGTTGATATTTATATGAGGGAAGTAGCATGCTTGCATGGAATTCCCAAGATAATTGTGTCTGAAAGAGAACCAAAATTTACCTCAAACGTTTGGAGAGGATTATTCAAGGGGTTCAAAACGAACCTGAACTTCAGCACACCCTATCATCCTAAGTCTGATGGACAAAAAGAAAGAGTAAATCAAGTGATAGAAGATATGTTAAGAATGAATGTGATGGGAAACACATCATGATGGGAAGACTACCTACACTTCATAGAGATTTCTTACAACAATGGGTATCAAGCATCACTGAAGATGATCCTGTTTGAAACACTTTATGGAAGAAAGTACAACACCCCAATAAGTCGGGACAACCTAGATGATAGAGCAGTGGTTGGGCTAAAGTTTCTCAAGGAAATGAAAGAGAAAATGTTGCAGATTAAGAAGAATTTGAAGGCTTCCCAAGATAGGAAGAAAATCTATTCTGACAAGGGAAGAACCCACAGGGAATTTAAAGTGGGTGATCATGTTTTCTTGAAGGTGAAAGCCAACAAATTTTTTTTGAAGCTGGGAAAATGTTCCAAGTTGGCAGCCAGATATTGTGGTCCATTTGAAATCCTAGAAAGGATTGGACCAGTAGCTTATATGCTTTCATTTCCTACATGCATGAGTATTCATAATGTATTTCATGTCTCATTGCTCAAGAATTATATACCTGATGATAATCATGTGATTGATTGGAGTGAGATTCAAGTGGAGCAAGAAGGCACTAGACAGGTACACCTGGTGTGCATACTGGACCAGAAGAACAAGAAGCTCCATAATCGAGCCATAATGTTTGTAAAGGTCCAATGGACATAGTACGGTCATGAGGATGCAACGTGGGAGCACGAAGATGCTATGTGGGAACAATACCCACATCTTTTTGAATATTTTAAAAATCTTGTTGATGTTGTATAAATAAGTTGCACTGAGGATAGTGAAAAAATCAAGGGAGGGGATTGTAATACCCCAAGGCCGAGCCCCAGTTGTAATTATGAATGTAATGAAGTTTATGGGATGGTGAGCCAAGTAATTATAGGCTAGTAAGCCGATGTGTTTATTAGGTCGGAGAGCCTAGAGGATAAGACCAGAGAGCTTGATTTTGTATATGTAACTATGTAGATCATTAATTAAAATGCATCGTTGCGTGTAGACCAACCACAAAGAAAGATTTATTGGGGACTAAGCTCCACTAGGATGGGTAAGGAAAGGGGGCTATGAGGCTAGAATGAGAGGCTAAGCTTAAGAGCTTAAGTCTGATAGAAAAATATATTATTATTCCAAATGTTTTGAGTGGGATACGAATATATTCTAAGTTCCTTTGGAAAAAGGCATACAACTTCGAAATGCAGAGGAACATACTTCATGAGATCCATGTGTCATCTCAGGCACATGAAATATAAGTGAGAATTCATATTGTTTTGGGATCTTCTCTTGGCCATTTTTTCAGCAGTGCAACTAGCAAGAACGAGTACCTGGTATGCCTTGTTGAATTCCTAAACCACACTGAACCTCTGCAACAAACCCGAATTTACACCCTTGCTACACCTATACCCTGTGGGTTTCCTATGTATTATTCCATCATTGACATTCCCAAGTCTAGTTTCTGTTGTTTCAATCACCATGATTGTGTGTGGAGGAGTGGGAGTGAAGAAGCAGGTTGTCAGGCTTGTGCATAGAAGAAGCAGGTTGTCATGCCTATGAGAAACTATTTCTGGGTGAGAGAGTGTGCTGAGGAAGTGCATTCTCCTGGAGAGAGTCAAGTAGAAGCCACAGAGATCTGAGAATTTTCAATCCAGCCTATTGCTGAAACCCAAGGAAAGGGAGGTGTAGAAGCCAATGGACTATTAAACAGTGAAGGTGTACACTCTTGGGGTGGAAAAGGCATGTGGGGAATGAAAGTCGATGAGTTGTGGGCGTAAGTGGATCCTTGGAGAAAATCCTTCCTGTTGTATTGTACAACTTCCTATTGTCCCTACCTATACTAGGAATCCCTTGCCCAGTGGATTTTAGTCCCATATCGGGGGTGACCCACTACTGAGAAGGATGAGTAGCATGGTCTAAGGTTGGCAGGTTCATGGAAGGTATGCACACAATTGGTGTACTTCAATTAAAAGATAAGTACCAATTCTTTGTTCATTGTATGATGTGTATTTGTACATGTGTTATAATTGATGAGTAATTCCTATATATATGTGGCATGTATGTGTTAATGTTTCTTTTGTATGAACTAGTGTATGCGTAGAGTATTGATGCTTATTTAATTGCATTAGTTTTGTCTCTGTGTGTGTGTGTGTGTGTGTGTGAATATCAGATGTTATCTCTATTTATTTTTTGTTAAGTTTTATATGTGAATATTTCCACAAAAGAAGTATGTATCAGTGATGTTGCCTATCTACTTGGGAGTTGGGGATGTCACAAATTGGTATCAGAGTGAAAAGTATGTTTACAGAGTGATTTTTCTTGGCTTGTGGGGACATGACAAGTTGGTATCAGATCCATGGTTTCAAAACTAAGCTTGGATGCACTGTGTATGTGGTTAATGAAACATAGGTTTCAAAGTGAATTATTGTCAAAACAGATAAAATATGAGTTAAGAATGCCCCTGGGTGCTAAGAGAATACCTTGGTAGTGTTATGAATCTCAGGAGGTATAATGGTTTATGTAATGATAACAGAGAAAGAAGCTGCAAAAAACATTATGTTGGGCCACAAGGTTTGAATTTGAGGTGTAAGATCTATGCAGGGGAAAGGCCAACCTTTCCAGCAGTCAAACCTAGAGGAAGGTGCATGAGAGATAAGTACAAGCCCTTCTAACTTCATGACTTGTATGAATCTTATGTGTTTTAAGAAAAAAAGGGGCTGAAGCTTGAAGTTCTGAATTCTCGAAGTAGATCTACACCGTAGATTCAGGGAGAAGTATTTACTGTTGGATTTGAGAAAGAATAGTTCAGAGCTGTTAGATCAAGGAAAGAGAAAGAGGTAAGGCACAATGGTAAAAAAAAATAGATATCAACTGTCAGATATGCATGTGGGTGGTTGTGAACTGGAGATATCAAATTCATTCAAAATTCGAAATTCCGGAGAAATGAAGTGTGCTAAGGCACGAACTCCCAAAGTCCCAAAGTTTGTAGTTAATACAGACCATCCATATAAAGGAACATGTTCGGGAGTTCAACTTTTGGGAGAATTCAAGTTTTCTAGTGTGAAAAGTCCCGAAGCTGAAGAACAGAAGTGGCGTGGTAGTATGACGTTGCCAGTGCTGATGTGGACCCTTCCTAGACATTCCATGTGCCACCACCTCAATTGTTGACAGTTGTACCATGTGGACCATGGAAGGTAAAGTAGATCGGAAGTTCGAAGTTATAGAGATTTGAGGAATGCAAGTGTAAAATATTTTTAAGCCCAAACTCCCGAAATCCTGAAGTGATGTGGCCTACTGACATCACCAGGGATGACGTGTCCACATGGGATGTGTGCCACATGTCAGTGATTTATGAACCTATGGAAGATATAAATGTTTGTTACAATGTTTCACATGTCACTAGTCATATTGGGTCACGTGTCCACTTCTAGTATTTCTCCACGTGGCACTCCTCTTGAGCATGGGTAGTGAGGCCTTGATGACTACATAAAATATCTTAAACCTTGGAGAAGAATTTAACTAGACCGGGCCCATGATACCTTAACCACAAAAGATGTGTGGCACCATATCATGAAGTTTAGAGACTTGGTACTTTAGAGGAAAGGTGTTATAATTATCTTTGAGTAGATAAATCCCCAAAATCCCACAGTGCCGAAGTGATGTGATGTGAAGAAATCACAGGGGGTGACATGGAAGCATTCGAAGACTCACGGTTCGGGATTTTTGGGGTGTGTAGATGTGAAATCCTCTGAAGTCTCGAAACCTCAAAGCTCCAAAGTCTTGAAGCCCTGAAGACCCGAAGCCTGAAGGGGAGAAGTTAATATTGACCATTGATTGTGAAATGACACTTGACAACAGATGCAACAGTCCAGAGACTTGGCACTTCAGAAATATTGAGAGTATGGATAGTTCAAAAACCTCAAAGCTAAAAGTTTTGTAGTAAATATTAGTTTTTGGATGTTGGGAAGTCGTGGACTGTTGATCCACCCTACTTCACAAGTTCACCAATTCGACACTCTGGGAGATTTGTTGTTATGTTCTTTGGAAACCTCGAAGCCCAGAGTCCCAAAGCTTCTATCCACCATAGATATTAATAGATAATGTGGACCATAGATCCACCATCCTCCATGAATTTGCCAGTTCAAAGTTCTGTGATGTTTGTGATGTGCAGAAAGGGAAACCTCCGAAGCTCCAGAGCCCCGAAGTTTCAAGACTCGAGATAAGCACCCAACTATTAACACTTGGTCATAGCTATGGTAACATGTGAATTAAGGGCTGAAAAAAAGGGGTTGGCACCTGAAAATTGTTGTAGAACAAAGAAGGTCTCAGAGATAGGGCTTTGGGGATTCTTGATCGACAAAAACCCATAGAAAATAGAGTCTGATATTCTTTGGTTGAATCATATTTGTTAAGATATTATTGAAAATTATTAAGTTTATTAGCTTGACCAAAATTCGGTTGACTGCACATTTTTCATAGTTAGAAATTCTCAAAACCAGACAGGATTGTTACATTGTGTAGAGAAATGGAGGAGGCACATGAATCTTACAGTCTGGAGGATGAATTTAGAGGAATGGACGTACATTTGGGAGTTGACTGAACAAACTCCATTGGGCATGGAGAAGAAATAGATAAATAAGTGAGGAGGATGAATTTAGAGGAATGGACGTACATTTGGGAGTTGACTGAACAAACTCCATTGGGCATGGAGAAGAAATAGATAAATAAGTGAGCATGATGAACATCATTAAAAATTTGCAAAAAGATGTCCAAATTCACCAGGAAGATAACAAAAGGATTAAGAGAGCCAGGGTGAAACAGGAAGACATCAATATGAAGTTAATGTAGAGCCTGTAAATAATTGAAAATAATTTGGATAAAGAGAGTGGCTCTAACAAATTAGGAAGTCACGAGACCCATGAGAAGAAAGGAAGGTCAAGGAGTGGTAGCAGAAATCACCATCACTCCCAATAGCATTTCCATAAGAGAGTACATAGTATCTCAAGTCCATCCTCTTTGAAGAAACATAGGAGGTCTGAGGTGGATGAGTTGAAAGGAGAAATGAATAAGAGAAAACCTCCTACTTTTGATGGAGAGCACAAGAAATATGAAGAGGTTGAGACATGGCGACTTGGCATGAGGAAATATTTCCAGTTGCATAATTATTCCTCTCATGCAGAAGGAAGAATCACATTCTATCAGATGAAATCAAATGAATCCTTGTGGTGGGATCATCTTGTGAAAGTGTAACACATAAGAGAGAAGGATGTTACATGGAAGGAATTCGAGAAACATTTTGAAAAGAAGTACTTAATCGAGAGATACTATGACAAGAGTGTGAAAGATTTCTTTGAACTTAAATTTGGCAACATGAATATATATGAATATGAAAGGAGATTTCTATAGTTTTTGAAGCATGCCCCTTTCATTAAGGATGAGGCAGTCAATATCCAGAGATATCAGAGTGGGCTTCCATCTTTTATCAGTGACAAAATCTAGTATGATGATCCTTAAACTATGGAAGAAACCATAAGGAAGGAAAAATGTTTATATGATCAACATAAGGGAAAGCCTACTTTCCAAAGATCCTAGGAAGACAGAAGGAAGTTTAAGAAGGAGCAAAGGAAGAAAGGAAACAAGCCACCATTTTTCAGAAATAGTCCTCAAGGACAACTAGTTTTGAGGGAGCCCAAGATGGATGAAGTAGGCAAGAAAAGGCCAAGGAATACACCTATGCAATTTTTGGGTTGTAATAGAGATCATAAGTATAGATATTTCCCTCGCAGAAAGGAAAACATGAGAGTTGTTCACAACGTTCAGCAAGAAGAAACAATGGAGGACATGGGAAGAAGAGAACCAACTATCTATGCAACCCTAGACAACAAGCAAGTTGAGTTTCAATCACATATGATTGAATTCGAGGGTATGATCAATAGCCATGACTTTAATATTTTAATTGATACAAGGGCTATTCGTAGCTATATAGATCCTAAGGTAGTGGAAATATTTCAATTACCAAGAAGAAAGCATGGGAAATCTTGGTTGGTGCAGCTGGCTACAAGAGCTAAGAGAAAGGTTGTTGATTTGGCTAAATCATGTTCAATGGGCATGAATGGACTGAGTACCAAGGTATATTTGAACATATTTCCTTTGGGATCATATGATTTCCTAATTGGTATGGATTGGTTGGACCAACACCATGCCATATTAGACTGTCATAACAAGTTATTCACTTGCCTGGATGAGGAAGGAAATCAGAGAGCAGTACAAGGAATTCCCAGGGAAGTTACTGTAATACCCCAAGGATGTGCCCCATTTATATTATGTATTGTAATCATGTTTATAGGTTGGTGAGCCAAGCGTATATAAGTTGGTGGGACTATGTGTTATTTAGGCCAGAGAGCCTAGGTGTTAAAGGCTAGGAGCCTGACTTTTGTATATGTAATTATGCAAATCATTAATAAAATATAAACATCACTGTGTGTCGACCGACCATGATGAAAGAATGATGGGGGAAAAAGATTCCACAAGGCTAGGTAAGCGAGAGGCAGATGAAAGTTTGGAAGAGGGGATAATATTGAGGGCTTAAGTCCTTGAATAATAATTTATTATTATTCCAAAGTGGTGTGAAAGGTATATTTTTATCCTAAGTTCCTGGAAAAGGGAACAGATACTTGATGGAGTGCATCCAGCTTCATGGGTGACATGTATTGGCCCAGGAATACGCAATTTAACCCAATAATTGAGCCGTGATGGGGGTTTTTTCTACATTCTTGCATCTGCTATATAAACCATGTTGCCTATGCATCTGATCTCTGCATACCTCACGCATCTCTGAAACCAGAAACCATGAGGCCAACTTATGATGTTTTCCTGAGAAGCTGACACATCCTCATTTTGGAAATGTTTTACATCTTTGTTGGACCTCTGCATAACCATGTGCATTTGAGAAACCAGTTGGGAGGGAAAGGATGACCTGTGTGTTCTGTGAGCCCAGGTTTATCCACACTCCAAATCTGATTTCATTATTAACTGTTTTGGTTGTTGTCTTCTGTGAAACCTAAGCATACTGTAATTGTTTATGTTGTGTGTGTTATAACTGTGGGTTGTTGTGTCCACATAGTCCCTTGGCCAAGGGTGATTTGTTGTCATCATGTGTTCCTTTATTAGCCTTACTATTGTCCTCCTTGTGCTGGAACATAGCTGAAGAAGTAGGTTGTTAGACCTATGTGCAACACTCTCTCTAGGTGAGGGAGGTGGTTGTGGTTGAAGAGGTAGGTTGTAAAGCCTCTGAGTGCCTCTCTCAAGGTGAGAGAGTGCACGAAGGAAGTGAGAACTCCTAGAAGGGGTCATGTAGCTACCATAGAGATCAAAGAATTCATGTCCAACCTGTTGCTGAATCCCAAGGAAAGGGAGGTTTATATGTCGAAGGACTATATGGTGTCACATTGAAGGTGTGTACTCCTGGGGTGGGACAGACATATGGGGATTGAAATTCTGTGAATAGTGGGAATTAGTAGCTCTTGGGAGAGAATCCATCCTCATAAATTGTTTGTTTTCCTATTGACCTTGCCTAGCCTAGGATTCCCTTTCCCGGTGGAGCTTAGTCCCATCTCGAGGTTGACCTACTGCTAAGAGTGATGAGGAGTGTAGTTGAGTGATCACAAATAATGAATATTGAATGTTTTCTTAAATCATATTTGTTTATGAATGTTGTGGGATTTGTTAAGGAATAATTACCTAACAAAGTCTGGTTGACTACAGATTGTGTTTGCAGAAGTTTAATGAGCACCATAATCCATTAGAGTTGTCACTGAGCACAAAGAAATCGAAGAGGCATGTAGTTATTCCAATTCAGAGAATGAAATAAAAGGGATGGATGTTCATTTGGGAGTTGAAGGGTCGAACTCGAATGGGCATGGAGAAGAGATAGATAAGGATGGGCATATGATGAAAATCATTGAAAGATTGCATAAAGATGCCCAAAATCACCGAGCAGATAACAGAAAGCTCATGAAAGATAAGTAACAGTAGGGATAATTCAAATTAAAGTTAATGAAGAGTCTGGAGACAATAGAAAAGAATTTGGAAAAGGAGAGAGACTCGAGAAAAACAGGGAGTCACCAGACTTCTGAGGGAAAAATATCAAGGAGTATTGGTAGACACGATCATCACTCGAAGGTTTCTCCAAGAGGAGGGCACGCAATAGTTCAAGCCCATATCCTACTAGAAAGCACATGAGATCTAGAGTGGATTAACTGAAGGGCGAAATGAATAAGATTAAGCCTCCTACATTTGATGGAGAACACAAGAAGGAGGAAGTTGTCGAGAAATGGTTGCTTGGCATGAGGAAATATTTCCAACTATGGAATTATTCCTCTCATGCAGAAGGAAGAATTACGATGTATCAACTGAAAGGAAAAGCATCCATGTGGTGGGATCAACTTGTGTAGGTGCAACACATTAGAGAGAAAGATATCACTTGGAAAGAATTCAAGAGGTATTTCAAGAAGAAATACTTGACTAAAACATATTATGACAGAAAGATGAAAGAGTTCTTTGAACTCAATCTCGATAGCATGACCATTGGTGAGTATGAACGAAGGTTTTTGGAATTACTGAAGTATGTTTCATTCATCAAGGATGATATTGTCAAGATTCAAAGGTATCTAAGTTGACTACCACCTTCCATTGGGGACATGATTCAGTATGATGACCCTAAGACTATGGAAGAAACTATAAGAAGAGTGAAATGCTTATATGAGCAGCAAAGAGAGAAGCCTACTTTCCGGAAGGCTTGGGAAGAGAAGAAGAAATTCAAGATGGATCAGAGGAAGAAGGGAACTAAGCCACCCTTTTTCAGAAGCAGTCATCAAGGATAACCATCTTTTAGAGAGCCCAGGAAGGCTGAAGTGGGTGGAAAAATTCCAAGACCGTGACCTATGAAATGTTGGGGTTGTAAAGGAGACCATAGGTACAAATATTTCCCCCATAGAAATGGCAAAGTGAGAGTTGTCCACAATGTTCAGTAGGATGAAATAGTGGAGGACATGGGAAGTATAATACCCAGTATCTATGTAGCCCTAGACAATAAGAAAGAAAATATTAGTCACACATGATTGAAGTGGAAGGTATGATCAACAACCATGCCTTTACTATTTTAATTGATTCGGGGGCTAGGCATAGTTATATAGATCCCAGAGTGGTGGAAATTTTTCATTTGTCGAAAAGAAAACATGGAAAATATTGGTTAGTGTATCTAGCTACAGGAGCCAAGAGGAAGGTCCCTAAGTTAGTTAAGTATTGTCCAGTGGACATGAATGGACTGAGCACAAAGGCTGAATTGAACATTTTTCCTTTAGGTTCTTATGAATGTCTAATTAGGATGGAATTGTTGGACCAACACCATGCCATCCTGGACTATCATAATAAGGCATTCACTTGCCTGGATGAGGAAGGAAATTGGAAAATAGTCCAAGGAATTCCTAGAGTTGTTGCTGTCAGGAAAATCTAAGCAATGCAGTTGAAGAAGTGCTTCAGGAAAGGTTGTTAATTATTTGCAGCCCACTTGGAGGAAGCACATGAGGATAAGGTGTCAAAGATCGAAGACCATGTGGTACTAAAGGAATTTGATGATATATTTGAGGAGGTACCCGGACTACCTCCAAAAAGAGATATTGACTTCTCTATAAACTTGATTCCTAAAGAAACTCCAGTGTCGAAAGATCCTTACAGAATGAGTACACCAGAGCTGAAAGAAATGCAATTGAAGCTTTAAGAGCTTCTGAAGAAGGGGTATATATGCCCAAGCGTGTCACCTTGGGGTGCCCTGGCCCTATTCATGAAGAATAAGGATGGGATGTTGATATTATGTATCGATTCTAGACATTTGAAGAAAGTGACTATAAAGAACAAGTATCCTCTATCGAGGATTGATGACCTCTTCAATCGGTTGAAGGATGCAAAGATATTTTCAAAAGTAGATCTTAGATTGGGATATCACCAGGTAAGGATAAATGATGAAGACATCAACAAGACCACCTTTATAACAAGGTATGCTCATTATGAGTTCACAGTGGTGTCATTTGGGCTATCGAATGCACCCATTGTTTTTGTGTGCCTGATGAATGGTGTATTCAGGGACTGTCTAGACAAGCTTGTCATAGTATTCTTGGATGACATTATGTTGTACTGCAAGTCGAAGGAAGAGCATGAAAAAAATATGAGGATGGTGTTGTAGGTGCTAAGAGAGCACCAACTGTATGCCAAATTGAGAAAGTGCTCGTTTTATCAGGAGCAGATCCATTACTTGGGGAATATTATTTCAAAACATGGGATTGTTGTAGATCCTGAAAATATTGAGGACATCAAAGAATGGTGAGCACCAAAGAACGTGACATAAGTCAGATCCTTTATGGGTCTATATGGTTATGACAGAAGGTTTATCACATGGTTCTCAAGGATAGCTCACCCTATTACCTCCTTCCAAAGGAAGGAGAAGCATTTTGGTGGACAGAGGAATGTAAGGCAAGCTTCTAGTGATTGAAGTAGTTGTTAACTAGTGCTCCAATCCTAAGGATTGCATATCCAAATGAATATTTTGTAGTGTGCACAAATGCATGCAAAGAAGGACTGGGAGGATTCCTCAGTCAAAATGGATTCGTAATTTGTTATGAATCCAGAAAGTTGAAAGAGAACGAAAGGAACTATGCAACTCATGATTTGGAGTTGGAAGCAATAGTAGATGCTCTAAAGAAATGGAGGCATTACCTTATGGGAAAGAGGTTTGAGCTAAGGAACGACCATAATGGTTTGAAATATTTGTTTGATCAACCAACCTTGAATGCAAGGCAGAGTAGGTGATTGGAGTTTTTTTTGAATATGACTTTCATATCAAGCATATCAAGGGGAAGGAGAATAAAGCGGTTGATGCACTCAATAGAAGAGTACACGAATTACATACTACAGCCATTATCATGTATCAAACTGATATAAAGGGAAGATTTTTGGAAGATGAAATCCTAGACTTGCGGTATAGGGAATTGGTAACGAAGCTACAACAAGGTAAGATGCTGGAAGGAGTGGAATATTATAAGCTTGGAGCTGATGGAACACTCTTGTACAAAAACAAAGTTTATGTACCTAATGTGCAGAACTTGAAACTTATGATTTTGAATGAAATGCATAATGTGCCTTATGTTGGGAACCCTAGATATCAGAAAATTGTGGCAATAGTCAAGAGCCATTAATTTTGGCCAGGTATGAAGAAAGAGATTGCAAAATACATCATCGAATGTATGGAGTGCTAGAAGGTTAAAGTTGAGTACATGCACCCAGCAGGGTTACTGCAACCTTTACCCATTCCTGAGTGGAAGTGGGAGGTAGTGACAATGGATTTCATCACAGGATTTCCTAGAAAAGGAAAGCAACATGATTCAATCGTGGTGGTGGTGGACAATCTTACGAAAGATGCCCATTTTATTCCATTGAAGACTACTCACAATGAAGCTAACATTCCTAGTATTTTTATGAGGGAAATAACATGATTGCATGGTATTCCTAAGACAATTGTTTCTGAGAGGGGCCCAAAATTTATCTCAAAGTTCTGGAAGGGGTTGTTCAAAGGATTCAGAATGAATCTGAAATTCAGCACTGATTATCACCATGAGTCTGATGGATAGACAAAGAGGGTGAAAAGAGTAATAGAAGACACACTAAGGATGTATGTGATGGACAAACCATCTAAATGGGAACACTACCTACACTTGGTAGAATTCACCGACAACAATGGGTATCAAGCATCATTGAAGATGAGCCCATTTGAAGAACTTTATGAAAGAAAGTGAAACACTCTAGTAAGTTGGGATAACCCAACTGATAGAGAAGTAGTTGGGCCATAGTTGCTCAAGAACAAATGCTAAAAATTAAGTAAAATTTAAAGGCTACCCAAGACAGGAAGAAACGTTATGTTGATAAAAACAGAACCCATAGAGAGTTTAAAGTGAGAGAGCATGTTTTTTTAAAGTGAAAGCCAATATAAGTTTCTTGAGGCTAGGAAACTGTTCAAAGTTGGCAGCTATATTTTGTGGGCCATTTGAAATCCTAGAAAGGATTGGGCCAGTTGCATATATGCTTGCATTACCTGCATCCATGAATATACATGATGTGTTTCATGTTTTAGTTCTTAAGAAATATATACCTAATGCTAATCATGTTATCAATTGGAATTTGATTTCGGTGGAGCAAGAAGGTGTCTTGCAAGTGCATGATGTGCACATATTGGATTGGAAAAGAAAATAGCTTCGGAATCAAGAAACAGGGCTTGTAAAGGTCCAGTGGACCTTGTATGGTATTGAGGATGTGATATGTGAGCATCAGGAAGCTATGCAGGCAGAATACCCACATCTTTTTGAAGATTTAGAAAATCTTGTTGATGTTGTGTAAACTTTGTACTTGTGACAATGCAAAAATAAGGGGAGTGGATTGTATTACACCAAGGATGTTCCCCAGTTATATTATGTATTGTAATCATGTTTATAGGTTGGTGAGCCAAGTGTATATAAGTTGGTGGGCTTATGTGCTATTTAGGCTAGAGAGCCTAGGTATTAAAGGCCAGGAGCCTGATTTTTGTATATGTAATTATGCAGATCATTATTAAAATATAAACATCACTACGTGCTGACCGACCACAAAGAAAGAGTGATGGGGGAATAAGATTCCACAAGGCTAGGTAAGGGAGAGGGGGACGAAATCTTGGAAGAGGGACTAAGCTTGAGGGCTTAATTCCTTGAATAATAATTTATTATTATTCCAAAGTGCTGTGAAAGGTGTATTTTTATCCTAAGTTCCTAGAAAAGGGAATGCATACTTAATGGAGTACATGCAGATTCTTGGGCGACACGTGTCAGCCTAGGAACATGCAATTTAACTGAAGAATTGAGCCATGATGGGGGTTAGTTCTCCATTATTGCATCCACTATCTGAACCGTGTTGCCTATATGTATGATCTTTGCATACCTCATGCACTTCTAAAACCTGAAATCGTGAGGCCAACCTGTGATGTTTTCGTGAGAAGCCGATGCATCCTCAATATGAACCCATTTTACCTTTGTGCTAGACCTTTGCATAACCACGTGCATATGAGAAACCAATCGGGAGAGAAAGGATGACCTGTGTTTCCTGTGAACCCAGGTTTATCCACACTGCAAATCTGATTTTATGCTTAATTGTTTTGGTTGTTGTCTTCTGTGAAGCCTGAGCATATCGTAATTTTCTATGTCGTGTGTGTTATAAATGTGGTTTGTTGTGGACACGCAGTCCCTTGCCTGAGGGTGATTTTCTACCATCATCTGTTCCTTATCGAGCCTTACTATTGTCCTCCTTGTGTTGTAAGGGAGCTGAAGAAGCAGGTTGTCAGGCTTGTGTGCAACACTCTTTCCAAGTGAGGGAGGTGGTTGTGCTTAAAGAGGCAGGTTGTCGGGCCTTTGAGCGACTCTCTCCAGGTGAGAGAGTGCACAGAGGAAGTGAGAACTCCTGGAAGGGGTCCTATAGATACCATAGAGCTTAGAGAATTTTAGTCCAGCCTACTGCTCAAGCCTAAGGCAAGGGAGGTTTAGCAGCTGAAGGACTGTCCGGTGTGAAAATGAAGGTGTATACTCTAGGGGTGGGATAGGCATGTGGGGAATGAGAGTCTGTGAGCAATGGGAATAAGTGGCTCCTGGGAGAGAATCCATCCTCATAAACTATGTGTCTTCCTACTGACCTTGCCTAGACTAGGATTCCCTTGCCCAGTGGAGCTTAGTCCCAGCTCGAGGGTGACCTACTGCTGAGAGCACTACTACATATTGAAAATTTTGTGATTACCACTTGTGATGAAAATACTCTTTTATCGCAACATGCAAGAGAAAAAGTTCAATTTTTCTAAATCCACCCTGTATTCATTGTTGTCTCGATGCAAGTACTTTGACTAAATTAATATGGTCAATGTTCTTTGCAAGAGCGATGCATCTAGTTTGTTTAAATCAATACGGTCAATGTTCATTGCAAGAGACACAACTGACCTAATGTTAAAATTGACCGTTAAAAATGACAAATAAATAGGTAAAAAAAAAGAAATATTTTTAGGTCACGGTCATCGCAAGTGTGATGATAGTGACCTAAAATTGGACTATAAATATTTGATGATTTAAATATGTTGCCAAAATCTTGCTACAACAACAATGGTTCAGAAAGGGTATTTTTGTGTCAAAGAATGTCGTAGAATGTTGTTAGAGGTGGGGGAAAAAATAAAGCAGGTGAAAAGGGTGATGGTAGATGTTATTTCCCTTGTAAAAAAAGTTGCCTCAGACGTCCCGTCAGAATTTTAATAGCAACAGCTACAAAAAATTGTAGGAAATATGGGCACATTGATGGAAGATGAAATGAATATCGTCCCATGGTAATTAGCTATATATTCATTATCTTTTTTTTATTTTTTCAATTTTATATAAAATTTTATATATATATATATATTGTTTGAATGTTTGTTATAGTATACACTAATTTTGCATGATTGTTTGTAATTATAAAGTTAGAGTTTCCCTCTAACTTTCCGCAAAATATTGCACCAAGTATTAGTCAAAATGATGTTGTGCAAGAAGAGGAACATCACCATGACCAAGAAAATGAGGATCTCATGGAAGAAGAAGATGGGAAAAATCAAGTTAATGATCCCATGGAAGAAGATGATGAGACAAATCAAATGATCCAAGATTTGTTTTCGTAGCCGGATGAGGATGGGGAAAATGCCAGTATTTACAATGAACCTCTATTAGAAACAGCGAATAAACAACTTTATGAAGGATCAAGAGCAAATCTTCTCTCTGCTAAATTCCTACTAGTGAACTTAAAGGTTATGAATAATTTGTCTAACACTTGTATGATGCAGATTCTAAGGTATGCAATATGTTTCATCTCATATTATACATAAATGTTGATTTTTTTCTATTTGTTTTTACTGTTAATTAATGTTTAAAATAAAAATGCAATTTTTACGATTAATATTCTTATATTAACTAGTTATTTCTTATGTTCTATATTGTTAGGTGAATGTTTGTTACCATCGTCAAATATTTTACCTCGCACATATTGAGGTTTGCATGCCATTATGAAAGACATTGGAATGGATTATCAAACTATAGATCCATGTCCTAATGACCATATTATTTATTATTGACAAAAAGGGTGGATCTATAGAAGCCAATCATCAAACTATAGATCCATGTCATTAGGCATAATAATATTGAGGTTTGCATGCCATTATGAAAGACATTGGAATGGATTATCAAACTATAGATCCATGTCCTAATGACCATATTATTTATTACTGACATTCAAGAAGCCAATCATGCAATGCGAAGTGTGATCCAATATTCATATAGATTAGATGGATTACTATACCGAAATAACCTTCCATGGCTATTAACAGAGCAACAAATAAATGATGTAAAAGAGGTCATTCAAAGAATTAAATTTCCCACGGGTTTTGCTTCAAACATAAAAAATATCTTAATGAAAAAAGGTGAATTTGGTGGGGTAAAAACACATGATTGGCATACCTTGATTGAGGTAATAATTTTGGTATACATATTTATATATATTGTCCTTGTAGATCTTTTTTTTTTTTTTTTTCATCTACTTTGGTCAAAACAAATAGCGATTCATTTTGTTGTTATAGTATGTTCTACCACTATCTCTCCCAAATGACTTTGACAACAACGTCAAACAAGTTATATATGATCTTGGAAAATACATGAGGTAAGATGTAGTTGTGATTT
>JZKD02S0945343.1:132952-145942 GCA_000966675.3 Picea glauca | reverse complement strand
TCATCTAAAATCTTTCTAACAACTCACTAAGTTGTCCTCCACAGGAGGTGCCAAAAGAAAATTTTAGTCTAGGTAGGATTTCGGGGGTAAGCATCCAAATAACCCCCCGTTATCTAGTTCTCACAATTTCAAACATAGAAGTTGACAAATAGGGAACTTTCAAATCCTCCAAGTCCAGCATTCCAATCACCATAAGGCAGGGAGATACCCATGAAGGGTCGAAGGTCAAGGTCCGGTTGTTCTATGCATCCCCCCTTGAGGCACCCACCTCTTGGACGGGATCCAGCCCGTGACCCATTTCTTAGGCCGAAAATCTAAATGTCGCGCTTGGACCGAGGTACCTAGTGACCAATTTTATGACATCTACCCAGGTGGCGATTGTGGGCTGTAATCACACCTTGATTGGATTTTGTGTGGCTATTGGGAGGTATCGCCAGCTCTTTTGGGATATTTCACCCTCTACCCCTCATTATAACCAGTTATTTCATCCTTCACTAGTGTCTCTTTCGGTGACTTCAGACCCCACTATTGAGAGCTATTGGAAGGTCCAGTGCTATTTGAGAGGAAGGACGGTACGTCTTCTAGGACATGAGCATTTGCTTTCTTTTCAATTCCCCCACGCGAACAAAAACCCTCTTACCCACATATATGCTTCTTTCTCATTTTATGTATGATGCACATCTGATTACAGTTTGACTTTGATATATATATTGTGAATATCACCATAGAAAAGGGCTCTTGTTTCTATATTTTCTCTCACCACTTGCTGCACACATCTCACACAACTAGTCTGACATCATAGGGGAACCACAGAAACCCCATCGTTCATGATGTTTGCTCAACCTTCCTCCTATATTAGGAGGAGTATCTGGTCGTACTCGCTCATCGGTACCTCCTTCACACACTCCTGTGAGTGCTACCATCTTAGGATCAGCTTTGCTTGGTTCTACCTTACTTGGGCCTTCTTCCCAAGGTCATCCGTCCACTCACTCTCCTTTGCATGGAGGCGGGGGACCCACTTCCTTTCAAGGAGGAAGCACCAACCCACCTAGTCCCCATCAAGGATCAGGTGCACAACACACTATGGCTGGAACTAACGTTCCTACCCCACTACAGATACCATACTTGGCCTCTCTCAACATTCCGGATCTCACCAAGCTCACTAATGATCCTATATTGCATGATTCCACATGGCCTGCAATGCCAACCAAACTTCCTTCAGACATACCAAAGTTTGAAGGAAAGGCAGGGGATGACCCCGCCAATCATGTCATGACCTTTCATCTATGGTGTTCTTCCAATAGCATCATGGAGGATTCCATCAGACTGCGTCTTTTTCAACGCACACTTACTGGCCCATCAGCCAAATGGTATGTCAAAGAAAAATCTGGGTCCCACACGACCTTTGAATCATTGGACAAATCCTTCTTAACGTTCTTCCAATTACCCATCCAACATGACAATGGTCTAGAACTACTGTCCAATTTCAAACAGTCCTCAGCCACCCACATTGCTGACTACATTCATGAGTGGCGTAAGCGACGTAGTTTGTGTAAGGCAGAAACCACTAAGCAGCAATGTCTTCACTGGTTTCTTAGATCACTTGTCGCTCTCCTCGGTAAGGATGTAGCTTCCACCTTCCCACAATCTGAAGAGGAAGCCATCAGTAAATCCCAACAATATGACCTCATCTATGCACAGTCAGGGTACTTATACAAGGTACTTCCTGATCTTCCCAAACCTGTGCCATTTGGTCAAGACAAACCTGGGAT
Source organism: Picea glauca (assembly GCA_000966675.3). Lineage (NCBI taxonomy): Eukaryota > Viridiplantae > Streptophyta > Pinopsida > Pinales > Pinaceae > Picea > Picea glauca. The sequence goes on along the minus strand of JZKD02S0945343.1, from coordinate 144,170 downwards.
GTCTCACTCCGCAGACGGACTAATAGGTGCCACCACGCACCATAGTCCACAACCCCAACCACCACCAATGTACGGGACACCTCAATACCCACCGACATATGGGGGCACTTCTTATTACCCCCCTCCCCCTTACCAACAGCCTTACCCTATTGCTACACCTCCACCCATCAGTGGACCACCACCTGCACCTCCCATACATCCACCGCTTCCAAACACCAGTGGTCACCCCTCCACATCACCTTATAGTACTAGTGAAAGCGCTACGCCTTCCTATGTACCTTATGGATCCGCACCACCACAGAACCCTTACTTTCACTTTCCAGGTCCTCCACAACCTATGGCTCCCCCACATCCTCATATGGGGGTCAATTTTGTTCAACCCTCTGCTGCTCAACAATATCAAAATTTTGAACAGTTGAACACAGCCAATCCAACTCATCCTTCAAACAACACCAAGAGGAAAGGAAGGAACATGAATAACAACAATCCTGGTCAAGGCGGGAATCAACCCCCACAGCATCAACCCACTGGGGGCAATCAGAACCAAAGGAACCAAAACCCCCAAGGGGACAATAACCACAAACGCCAAAGGCGAAACACTATTAAAACTATCCACCCTTGTGCTCTTTGTGGCGTATATGGTCATTACACTCACCATTGCCCACAGATCATTGATTTCAAAAGGTTGAAGGACTTTGGAAGTCTTCCCCCTTCTCCTGCGCAGTCTGCCCCGCAGCAGGCACAACAACAATATGCGCAACAACCCCCTCCCACCGTGCTGCAAAATCCTATCCCACATCAAGGTGTGATAAACACCCAAAAGGACGCACAACATCCACCACCTCAGGTAGGCCAATACCACAATCCAAACAATCCAGCAGAAAGAACAATTATCCTCACCAATGAGAAAGAAATCCTTCTGCAAACACGCAATCGTCAATATCCCGCAACAGCTGAGTCTACTCCTACACCTCCAGAAACAAACCCTACATCGGCGGGACCTCCGGTGATAATCCCTCACCCTTCAGTCAAACCACCATTACGTATCCCTCGCATCCCATTGCGCAGGAATGTCCACAACCCACAGGCTAGGGCAGCACACAACTACAGCTTGGTAGATGACTTAGCGCAATTCCCAGCTGCCATGTTAGTTCTGGAAGTCCTCCAGACTTGTCCTACTCAGCATAAATCACTACTTTCCACTCTGGGCATAGTCGACCCTGCTGATACTCGACTCATCACCTTTGACCTAGATAGCTGTGAACCGCGTCTTTCCACCGCCATCGCTATTCAAATACCAGTAAAAATACGGAACATCACCGTCCATCGATGTATCATCGATGAAGGGGCATTTACATGCATCATGTCCAAAACAGTATGGCAGAAACTTGGTTCCCCAGAACTGATACCTTCCGCCATCACCTTACGAGCTTATGACGGATGACCATCATCTCCCGAAGGGCTCTCCCAAAATGTCCCCATGGAACTCGAGGGAAAAACTATCCTCATTGACATTGAAGTTATCGACGCTTAGCTCGATTACAATATCTTGCCGGGACGTAGCTACATGTATGCTATGAAGGCAGTGGAATCATCCGTCTTTCGGACAATCATGTTCCCCCACAATGGGAAGATTGTAACCATTGACCAAGTCTCACACTACGAGCCTAATCCATCTGCCAATCTTGATAACATTCTTCCTCTTATTCACACCAACCAAGATGTATATCCACTCATTGAGATGGGTCCTGGTATTTTCAAAGATCCATCCTTGTTAGGGACGTACCATGGAGCACTACCACTCCTTCCCCCTAGCCAAGTATGCGTTGTTTCCTCTAAAGAAACTCTCCAGGAGGATGTTAGTCCTCCTCAGGAGGCTTCAGTCATTCCCGACGTCTCAACAATCGCAGCACTCCCACAAGAGCCTCTTGCGCATTCGTCGACACCTACGGTCCACGAATCCACATCCCCTCTAGGGCCTAATCCCATTTAGGAAACAGGTCCCCGACCCCTCACTCAAATTCCCTTCTTTTACCCTCCACCCGGTATAGAAGCTTTCCAGGTAGCAGCAACTCTCACACTACCCAATATGGTGTTAGCAATCCCAGTGTGGTACTTACATCCACCTGAGATGGTCCCTCGCCCATAGGAAGGACTCCCCATGACGATTCCTGTCATCACACCCACTCCCCCCACTACACCCATACTCCCTACCCCCCCTGCTATAGTCGGGGGCAGGCGACAGGAGAAGGAGCCCACAACTCCACTTCCTCCATGCATCTCACCACCTTGCGCCTTTTGTGACAAAGAGGATAACCAAACCAACAACTTCCCATCACTACCAGAATTAAGGAATTTGATTCCCCCCAATCCAACCCCCACACCATCCATTACTACTGCTACCACTCAACCTTCCAGTAGTAAAGGGTTGAAGACCAAATTCGCTTGTGCCATCTGTTCTGAGTATGGCCATTACACCCATCATTGTCCAGCACTACCTTGTTTTCGGCAGGCATTATCTATCATAAGCCGAGACTTTCAGAACAACCCATGCCCGGCTACGTCCTCCACAACACATATCACTGACATTCGCTATGTCACTACTTCAGTTCATCAACGCATGAGATTCCCTTTCTCTCTTTCCGATTCATTGACTCATTTTACATACCAATGTCCGAGGATCATCGAATACCGACGACGTCAGTTAGCCCTGCTTCACCAACCCACATAAGCAATCATTGACATATCTTCACCATTTGAAGATCTCCACATCATCTCTCCTGAGCCCAAGGCACTCCCTATGCCTCCATGGTTCTTAGATGACATATCTGAGGATTCACCCCGTAACCCACCCAACTCTCCCACCCATCCCCCTGCGGAGACTCTCCATCCCACTACTACGAGTACCCCTCAATACCTCAATATATGGTTTATGACGAGTGAACCCACACCCTCTCCTAGTGATACCCCCTCTGTTTCCTCAGCAGGGGGCACTCACACTATCACTAAGATCACTCCTCATGATCCATTATATTCCCGTCGTTTCCAATGCGATGAAGAAATACTGGAAGAGATACAATGCCCAGACTCTCCCTGGCATGCACTACATCATCATGCACTCTTCCTTCCACTGGAAGCCCTCATGCCTCCTAGCCACAATCCCATTTACACGGTCGAAACCAAAGACTTTATCCCATCAGGGACTACCGACTAGTTCGACAACCCTATCCCGACACCCGATGCTTTTGAAGAAGGTAACCTGGACAACATTTCCCCCACCATCAAAATCGACATTTCCATTAAACCGGGCATCGTCGAAGAGATCATCATTGGAGCTACTTGCACTCCTCAAGAAATTGCCGCATACAAAGCCCTCTTCCAGGAATTTAGAGATATTTTTGCCTGGTCATACACAGAGATGCCTGGCCTCGACCCCTCTATTGTCGAACATCGCATCGACACCTGGCCCGACATCACATCAGTTCGCCAGAAACAACGACCGCTACACCCATCCAAGGTTGCGGCTATCAAAGCCGAAATAGAAAAATTGCGTACGGCCGGATTCATTTACCCCATTGCTTATACTTCATGGGTTTCCAACCCTGTATCCATCGACAAAAAACAGGGATCTATCCGCATTTGCACCGACTTTCGTGATCTCAATAACACATTTCCCAAGGACAAATTCCCAACGCCTTTCATCGATCAGATCATCGATGATTGTGCCGACCACGAGGCTCTCTCCTTCATGGACGGATTCTCTGGATATAACCAAATTCAAATCCACCCAGGCGATCAGTACAAAACCACATTCATTACCCTGTGGGGTACGTTTGCATATTGTGTCATGCCTTTCGGCCTCAAAAATGTTGGTGCAACTTTCCAGCAGGCCATGACATACATCTTTCATGATCTGGCTGCAATCATCCTTGCTTACTTAGATTACCTCACCGCTCAATCCAAGAAGCGCACCCAACACCTTGATGATTTACGAATCATCTCTCAACGGTGTCAGCAATATAACATCCGCTTGAACCCTCTCAAATGTGTCTTTTGCGTCACCGCAGGGCGCCTCCTTGGTTTCATCGTTTCCCAAAATGGTATCACCGTGGACCCCCTCAAAGTCCAAGCCATCATGGAAATTCCACCTCCTCAGAACTTGCGATAGCTACAGAGTCTACAGGGCAAAGCCAACTTTCTGAGATGCTTTGTTCCTAATTACACTATACGCGCACATGGTTTCCTTCGCTTACTGCGTCACGACATCCCTTTTCATTGGGATGACTATGCCCAACAGTCGTTTGACGATATGAAGGCATCACTTTCCAATGCACCGTTGATTAGTGCATGTGACTACAATTGCGACTACATCCTCTACGTATCAGCATCAGCTGTATCAGTAGCCGGCGTCCTCGTCCAGCTCGGAGATGACAATCATGAACACATCATTTAATACGTTAGTAAGAACCTCTCAGGACCACCCCTGAAGTACAAAAATGAAGAGAAACTTGCTCTTGCAGTTGTCCTCGCAGTTCAGAAACTGCGCCACTACATTCTGTTTCGCACCACCAAGGTCGTCGCAAATTCCAACCCTATGCAATATTTGCTCAGTCATCGTCAAGTCAATGGAAAATTAGCTCGCTGGATCGTTATCCTTCAGGAATACGAACTTGAGTTCTCAACACCAAAGAGTAAAAAGGCCCTCGTTCTAGATAAACTTGTCACGACCCTTCCCTTTGACACACCTAGCACCCCCGTCAATACTGACTTTCCTGACGAACATCTCTTTTACATCGCTTCAGATGATCCTTGGTATGGCGACCTTCTCGTCTACCTACAAACTCAAAATTTTAGAAATCACCTATCACGAGATGATCGTCGGCGCATCCGACATCAAGCACCTCGCTATCTCCTCATCGGTGACATCCTATATCGGCGGGGCATTGACACCATTCTTCGTCGCTGCCTGACTATTGACGAGGTCGACAGAGTTTTAAATGACTTCCACAGTGGCGCCTGTGGGGGACATATTTTGGGTATCACCATGGCTCAAAAGATTATACGGGCCGATTACTTTTGGCCTACCCTATTTCATGATTGCATTCATGCCGTGAAATGCGGTGAGCAATGTCAGCTCTATGCCAACAAAGCCCGCGCTCCCCCCACTCTTCTTCATCCAGTCATCACTGCCGGCCCCTTTTGTAAATGGGGCATTGACTTTATGACTTGTAATCCCCCTTCCAGTGATGGTCACAAATACATTGTTGTCGCTGTTGATTACTTCACCAAATGGACTGAAGCTATGCCCACCTTCAACAACACCGCTGACATAGCAGCGCGTTTTTTCTTCAACCATCTCATATCCCGGTTCGGAGTACCACTCCAACTCGTTTCCGATCATGGGAAACATTTTGAGAATGAGATCTTCATCGAACTCTCATCTCGGTTAGGCTTCTCTCATGAGTTTTCCTCACCATACTATCCTCAGTCAAACAGACAGTTCGAGGCAGTAAACAAAGTCCTCAAGACCATGTTACAACGCACGGTTAATAAACATAAAACCAACTGGCATCATATGTTATTTTCCGTGCTATGGGCTTATCGAACGGCAGTGAAGACTGCCATAGGTTTCACACCATTTCATATAGTCCATGGGATCGAGGCAACTCTTCCCATCGAGTGTGAAATTCCCACCCTTCACACCGCAATCGAGCTTTTACCTGACACTGCTCCAATAGAGCAACGCTTGTTGAACTTGGAGTCTCTGGATGAAGATCGTCGATCCTCATTACAGAACAACGAGGCATCTAAAAAATGATCCAAAGCTATCTTTGATCGCCATGTCAACCTTCGCTCATTTTGCGAAGGCGACCTCGTCCTCGCCTACGATATCGCTCATGATACCTTTGGCCATGGAAAATTTGAATCCCTCTGGCATGGCCCTTACATCATCCAACATTGCCTCACCAAAGGCGCATACATCCTGGCCTCCCCCGAAGGCCTCACGCTCAACGAACCTGTCAATGGGTTATACCTCAAGAAATTTTATGCTTAAACGTAGTCAAGCTACTTTAGGTTATTTTTTCTTTTCTAGCATTTTTAATCTTTTTTGCCCTCATCTAAACTATCCTTTGTGCTATTGATAGATGACTCCTCCACCATATTACCACATTGGTTACGTCAACGACGCCAACCGTTGGACACAAAATCTCGCTTGGGCTACTTGGGCTCTCTACACCCCTTCACATGAAATGCTACATTGCAGCGGCATCTGTTTAGGACCAGCAACCAATAACCAAGCCAAATACACTGCTGTCATTGGCCTCCTAACCGACGCCCAGCATCATCATATTCGTCACCTTAGCGTTCACCTCGACTCCCAACTGGTCGTTCTCCAACTCAACAATGTATACCGTGTATGCGATCCGTGCCTCTTTCACAAATACCTGCAGGTTAGATTATTATCTCGACATTTTGATTCCATTACATTTACACATATTCCAAGAGAATTGAATCAAAAAACAAACAAAATAGTTAACATAGTGCTAGATTGGCATATATCACATCAAGCTACACCTACATAAACATCCCATATATCCTGTCACACCATATAGATAGAATCAACATCATCAACATCAACACAAAACAACATATGTACAACACATTTGGATCCAAAAAACATGTATACTCATATATATATATGGGCCTCCCCGACCATCCGAATGTTTACATATACAAAAATACATTGGCCCACAGGCCCGTGCCACATCATGGTACAAAAATCGGCTCACCAGCCTATCAAAACTATATACAAATACAATCAAGGGGCCTCTATCGCACCCACAGCCGCCCCTCCCTCAGGAGGTGGTGGTGGCCCACCCCTACCTGCCCCAGGAGGTGGAGGTGGCGCACCTGCAGAACCCTCCTGCCCCAGCGGCAGGCATCCACTAGTCATGGCGGCGAGCACATCTGCTCGTCGCATAATGGACCGCCATGGGGGCGGTAACCCGATGCACTGCTCCAGGAACTCCTCATCCTGGATATGGATCCACATGCCCTTAGGCACGTCTCGAAACACCGTCTCAAAACGACGGTGAATATCATCATCACCTACTCTGGCTGCCGCCAGAGGAGCATGAGATGGCCCCGCACCAGGGTCATCAAAGCGGCACCTCTGCGTCGGTCTCTTGGGCCCTACTGGTCCCCCAGCAGCCTCATCCCTCAGAGGCCTCCCTCCACAGGGTGGCCTCTCCCACTCTTGCTGCGTTGGCGCTCTGTATAACTCCACCTCACGCTCGCGAGGTGCCAAATCTGCACATGCACCAAACAAGCAACAACATATGGTATCAGTGTCTATACATCAAAACATGTGCACTGGTATATCAAAATCACAGCATAAATCACGATATATAAATACAGAACATACCTCTATGGTCAAAAACCTCCCTAGGAGGCAGTACCATATCCGAGTCCCCCCGGAAGTCCACCCCAGCATAGGGGAACTGGAGTATAAACTGCGGCATTTGCCGCCATATCTGCGCTACCTCCACAGTAAATTAATGTCCACCTTCTTCGCCGCCGTGGTGAACCAAAATCTATGACCACTGCCTCAAGCGCGGCTCTCGTACCCCTGGTGCATCTAGCAGCACCCTCGGGTGCAACATCGACACCCTCTCCAAGAAGAAGGCCACCAGGATAGAGCCAAATGCAAAATCCCCAGCGCCTCTAGCTAGACAATGGTCCGGTTGCGCAATCATCTACGCATGTAGAGTCAACCCCCAGGTGAATCGCTCATGGCCCACCACCACCCTCTCCATTAGGAACAGCTCGCCACCACTAATCCGGTGGGGCGCTCGGGACCCATACACCCGAACTATCATCACTGCTACGCAACAATGTAGCAGGGCATCTATCCCACTGATGCACAATGTTGTCCCAGTCATATAATCCTCGCCTGAGCAGTATTGCTCAGCGACCGTCCCCAGATGTGTGTCCCTCAGCAACACAGGATCTGCCGGCAACGGTGTTCCCCGGAAGGGGAGCCCCATCAAGAAGTAGATATCCTCCACCGCAGTGAAGGCAATCTGCTCTCCTCACAGGAGGAAGAAGTGCTGATCAGGGCTCCACATCTCGATCAGAAACTGGAGAAATTACTCCTGGGCCTATATCAAAGGGCACTCAAATAAATTTAGCATCCCACTGGCTGCTAAATATGCTCGAACTGCAGGTCTCGCATGAGCCACAGCCTCTTGCAGCTGCGACCAGTCCCTCTCGCACCACCGCACATCCATGCTCACTGCTCACCACCTGCACACAACCCAGAGTCCTATATTAGCTTAGGCAATCATCCAAGACATCAAAAGAAGCTAAATTTTCATCCTGAAAGCGTGCCTCAAAGGTGCGGTTTTACCACCCACAGGCGCGCACACATGCGCACCTGTTCACTATACAGGCGCGCATGTGCGCGCGACTGTTTTTCCCATAGGCATGCTCATGAGCGCACCTGTTCATAATACAGGCGCACGCTAGAGCACGCCTTTCATACCCACATACGCGCTCGTGAGCGTGCCTATTCGACCTACAGGCGCGCACTGATGTGCGCCTGTCCACCTCACAGGCGCGCCCCTAAGGTGCGCCTTAAATTTCTATTCACGCGCACACATGCGCGCATATTCCATGTACAAGCGTGAACTCATGCGCGCCTTCCACCGAATCGCCCGAGCATGTGGGCCCACCCTCTACCCAAAAACCCCATAAACCTCCCGTACGACCCCCCGTACCTACCCTGCCCAAAAATTGGAAACCTATAGCTATGCAGGATGTTCAGACCACTAACCTGAAACTCGCACGCCGTGGATCGGGTACCTCGTGCTCCCAAAATCACTCAATCTCCTCTAAATATGCTCGAGAACTCACTATAGCAGAAGGCACAAATGAGGTGGCAATGTGGGCCCTACAACTATATATAGGCCTTTTTGCCAAACTTCCACTCACCATTCCGGGAGCCCACGGCGTCCATTTTTCAAACCGTCTGCAGCCACGGGATTAGCATCCTGCCACCTACATCATGGCTATGCCTGGGCCACTTTTTCATCTTGCACCCCCGGGGAACCCTTTTTTCATATCATGGCCAGGTACGCACGCGCATTATCACATTTATCTAATACATGTTCATATTTGTTCTTCTCTTCAGATATTGTTCACTTTGGGTATTTGGTTGTTCTCTGTGAAGGTACTTGGTCATCATCTCTACATCATTCCTTCAGGTATATACTCAGCACTAGCATGTAGTCTCTCCCACTGTATTGCTCCATTTACATTCCCAGTCACACCCCCTGATTTTGGCCTTTAGGATACCCTTTTTCCAGCTCTGCAGTACTCACACCTCCATTTGCATTTTTGGTACTCGTACCTGGTAGTTTTCTTACCCACATGAGTCGTCTCATTTATAGCACCTTTTTGCACTTTTGACACTCATGCTGCTCTTTATTACCCTTTAGGGATGGGAGTCCCCGTAGTCTTTCATCATGTTGCGAATTAACCACATACTTCTTCTCCTCATTTTTCTAGCTTCCCATATGGACTCCCAACCCGTCGCTTTATGGTTATGTTCTTTTTACCTGCACCTCCGCAGGATCATGAACCCACCATTTCATCCACCATCAGTTTGCCCATCTGCGAATCTATCTTCATTTCATCTACCTCATACAAAAACTCACCAATGGGGCCCCCACCCTTCATCATTTTTTCCAGAAATTTATGCCCTTCCTAGGGCACTCATTTCACACTAGGGCACCCATTTCTGTATTTTGTACATCTTTCCCACATTTATTCATTATTTGTTGTACAGACACCTTTATTTTCCATCCTTTACTTTTGTCGTCACCATTAGCGACCTGCTTTCCTTTTGGCCACACGCAACCCATGTCACCCTTGGTTGGAGGATTACTTCTCATTTACCCCTACCGACATCGTATATATCTTCAGAGTACTACCCCGGTCACTTACCTTTCTCCTCTAATTTTGTTCACCTTGTCCTGCCTCTGGCACAACTTACCTCTGATCTTGGCGTCCCCCTAACACTTGATCTTGTCACACGGTTTCAGCCATTCATTCTATCATATACCCTCCAACCAAGGGCAGTCTTGAGTCATCCCACTTCTTGACTTCGTCCATGTACCTCTGCCATTTCCTCACCATAGTATATTCCGGGAAGCCCTTTGCTTCTGGGAGTTGCGTCCCCCTTTTTTGTCAACATCAAAAAAATTTTCCGAAAGGGCGACAGTATCTTGATTCTCATTCTCCTATCAATGAGAGATCTCAGATGGCACAGGGGGAAACACCATTGCTCCTTGATGTCGTTGACCCCCATAACATTTGACGCCAACACTTTCTCATGTTGCGGTGGGTCTTACTTTGCGACTATTGCAGTTTTTCTTATCAGTTGCCGAAGACCTATGAACTTGGTAGGGCCACCAATGCCCACATCACCATCGTTGTTTACTTCTGCGACCATTACTACTAGTTCAGAGTATGTTCCGTTGCAAAATTGTCTTCTGCCTTTATCATTTCTCCCCTGAGGGCACTGCAGTTGGCTATATCAACATTTCAGAGTTACATTACAAAAGCATGGGGCATGCCCGCCTCGTTTGTACACACTTGTATATTGATACACACCTTGTGGAAAGTCGGGATCTACAGGTTCCTTTCTTCTCCAAAGGATCGCTCTACGCGGTCTCATTCTTGCTCTCCCTTACAACACCATCCTCAGTAAAAGAAACATTGATGGATTTTGGCTATACGTTTTGCTCCTAACCTCATCCATCAGGGGGCATCTGTTATCACTGAAATTTCGTCCGCACGTGGCAACAAGAACTCCACACCATCAAAACAGGACTGGAGTCATTCATGGCACAGGATTAATGCCACAACATTACAAAAAGGGTAAAAAACTATACCAAATGACCAAAAATTTGAAGGGCGATTTACATCATTTGGGTGCGCGCGCGTATGCACATAATAGTATCGTAAAAAGCATGCATATGTGCACAAAGCGCGGCTGTTGGGCGAAAAACCCGCGCGCCTGCTAAACGGCGCATTTACTGAAATTGGTCGGCCTCCCAACCACTAATGGATTAGCTCCCAAGTCGATTTGACACCAAATCCGAGCTCAATCCTCATGGTGGGCTGGTCAAAGACCTAATTGTGCCCTAAAGAG
>JZKD02S0945343.1:19369-46528 GCA_000966675.3 Picea glauca | reverse complement strand
CTCCCTCCTTCTTCACAACAACATTCTTCCTGCCATTGCCTTTGAATTTCTTCTTCCCTTTGTCTCCCTGGCTGTATGTCTTCTTGAAACCTTCATGAGAATCATTCTTTCCCCTTGCTTCCAAATGAGTAGCCTACACACAAACTTCATCTAGATTCGTGGGATTAAAAATAAGTATAGTATGCCTCAAATAACTATGCAAAGCACCAATATATTTGAGCAATGTTTCCTATGAAGACAAATCAACTCCCAAAACGAAAGCTCTTCTCCTAAACTCCTGAGTAAAACTTTGTACATTCTGTCCTTTTGCTTGTCTAAAATTCTTCTATTCCATGGTTGCCTTTTGTTTATACGCTAATGGATAAAATTGTTTTTTAATTGCTATTATGAAATCATTCCAAGAAAGCAAAATTTTTCCATTCTTTTTCATTTCTTCCTGTATCTTAGATTCCCACCAAATAAGTGTTGAACCATCTAATCTTAATGAAGCTAAGTGAATTTTGGTTTCATCATATTGAATCTTTTGTATTATAGAATAGACTTCAATTTGATGTATCCAGTTATCTAACTTTTCCGCGTTAGCTTCTCCATTATAAAATGGCAACTCAAATTTTATATCAAGCTTTAATGACGGAATTTGTGAAGGAGTTTTAGCATGCCCATTCGGAAGATGTTTCGAACTGGTAGAAGAAGAAGAAGAAGAAGATGATGGAGGAGGAGAGGGTGGTGGAGAAGCACCATTCCCTCCATATCTACCTGGAGTCTTGTCACCACCGCCTCCCTTATGCATTGAAGGGTTAGAGCCTTCACCCTACAACATCATGTTCTGTTCCATCATGACCTTCATCATATCCCTCAACTGTATGATAGTCTACCTGAAATCTTCTTCTTCATTCGGAACACGTTCATGATCTTCTGCATGAGCCATGCTTGGTGAATGTCTCTCTGCAACTTGCGGTGAATGAAACTGCTTCCTCCTTGTCAGATCAGAACTTGGCTCCACAAGTTGACCTTGTCCTCTTGTGAGTTTCAACCTTGTGAGCATCAGAAAAAAAACTTGCAAACAATGAAGTCTTCAAAACTAGTGCTCTGATACCAACTTGATCTAAAAATAAAGAAGACTTGAAAAACTTGAAAACTTATTGTAAGTGAAATGTTATGTGTTTAAAGCAATAGAATCAATTTGCAACACATAAATTAAGGATTACTTATGAAAAATACACATAGACATCAGCATAAACATTGAACATAAACACATGTGCACAACAATTGATAAAGGAGTTCACCCCTCTTATGGGCTACATCTCCCGGTCGAGCTTCCAATGGATCATTATTATTAATTTCTCAAAAAGTGCTCAAAAACATGTCCTACAATGCTCAAACTGACAAACCGACTGCTTCAATGGCTTCCCAGCGTCCCAGAACTCCTGTCTGGGCTCTTTCGGCACCTCAATCGGTTGAAAAATAAAGAAGTTAGGCCTCCTGGAAGTCTCCCTCTTCAAGCTTGTTGTCTCTGGTTCTACAATTCGCACCCCTTTTTGAACAAACCTGGCTCACACGCTCTTTCAAGTGTAAAAACCTAGCACCGGGTGCAACCGCGCCAACGGTGCAAATCGTAGGACGATTACGGCACCTACAGCCCCTAACCGGCTCGGCACCTGGGCATATGGCCATGTGACCTCGCGCTGGGCAAAATGGTGGTTACATCATTTGAAAACCATGCAACTTTCGTTTTGGGTCCCGCACCAACATTTAACACACAGTTACATAGAACCACGGGTCATGGTTTCAAACCCCATGCATACACATGGTATATATATAAAATACATTACAATGCAATGCATTGCAATACAATGCAATACAATGCAATTGCACGCGCACCAAACGGTCAGGCTATATGTTATATGTTGGGTCATATGTAATACAAACAACCATGGGTCGGGGGCCCCGGCCAGACCCCCCGCCCGATATACAGCACATCAAACATAAATAAAATGTTTCCTGTAATGATAACAAGGAAAAAATGGTGGTGTAATGGCTAGTGAAGGTTCGCGAAGGCGTTAGTGTGGGGGGAGGTCCCGGGGTCGAACCCCACGGACTCCCAATACAATTTTATACAACCCAATAAATAATAATGAGGGGGACACGTGGCACCCAGGGATTGGGCCACGTGTCCTCATATTACTTTCCACCAACCGGACACGTGTCTCCACCTGATTCGCTAGCAACCAAGCAATAAACAACTGCCACATCATCACTGTATGGCCTATACGGTCCTGCCATGTCACCATACGGACTGTACGGATAGGTACAGTCAGCATCCAAAAATTTTGCCTGTTTGGCTTGGTGAACAGATCGCGATATCTTCTCCATATGGACTCCGTTTGAGAAAGTAAATATACCGTCGGAATCAAGAAGACGAGACAGACACAATGTAACTGTTTTCGTCGCATCCTGAGCACTTTGAAAATTGAGCAAAATTTGATCCCCTGATCATATACACGTGCTTTCTAACTAGTAGGGTGCATATATGTGGAAAAATATGATTTTATGGCTTTAGAAAGTACACAAAGGGGACTTCAAGTCTTCATAGAGAAATGGAAAGACCATCCAAGCGAGTTGCATAGGGTGAGGCAAAATTATCTATAACAAATTCCCCCTAATGTGTGAGGTCAGAGGAGTATCTGCAATGGTCAAAATACATTATAATTCCTAGAAGTGGAGTGATGGAGACTTAGCTAGAAGTGTTAGCTTCTCATGAGAATATTACAATCCATAATGACTTTCTACACACGGCTTCCAATTTAAATTACATTGCAGATCCATATGGAAATATACCAATATTTATTCATGCCCATGAATCAGAAATACAAAGTAGACGCATGCCATAGGTTGTCATAGTCACAAACAAGGCCCAATGAAAAACTAGTCTCAAAATCAATCTGAAGATATCTATATACAATGTAGTACAATCTAATCTCCCATGATCATTGAAGTCATATGGGTACTATTACAATGGAAACAACTCAGGAAAGTTGCTACTGTAAAGTGATGCTCCATGTCTTCTACACTATCCACCAAAGGTGCAATTCTACATCATGTGAATAGAGGAGTTGATTCCGAACATAATGAGACTTCGTTTGATTACTGGTCATTAAGGTATACCATTAAAAAATGAGAGACAACCTACTGATAATGAAACTAGGTATCAAGGCACCGAGTACATTCTTACAAGTGTGAATAAAGGTGTTTAGGTCGAACACTTGAAGAATCCATCAATCAGGATACATTGATTTATTCCCAACTATTGATGACGGGAGAACTTTCCATTGATGACTAAAAGATTGTAGGTACTCATAGGACTCTAGGCCTCATTTCCAGAATAGATGAGCTGAAGTCAATGGAAGGAGACCCGCTAAAAGGAGAGCATTAAGGAATCTCTCATGAGTTAGCATGGGGTAAAAAGAAATAGCTTTATGATTTGGAGGAACTAAGACGAAGGCAAAGAAACCACTAATAAGGCTAATGGCATCTAAGACACTCCATGAATCCCAATGTGTGAATATATTTCTTGTTGTCGAACACAAGGGAAACCCCCAGCCAAAAACCAATGAGGATATGTCAACTGTTGGGTTCAAGGTTACCTACCCATAATGAAAGTAGGACCAGGGTGCACAGTAGGAATACAACTTCATGTGACTCTGAGACACACTAGGGGTATGGACGACATGCAAAGTCAAGAGTTATGAGAAATGACTGACACATGATTATAGACATCCTTTGAAAAAGAGCATGAGAAATATCGATATCTCAGGAAGAATAGACTTGATGATGAAACTCGGTAATGTAGGAGGCATCAAAGAACTCTCCATAGGGACTGGAAGAATAGCTAGTCAAAGGAGTAAACTGTAAGTAACTAGCTCAGCTTCCTAAGGTCATACTAAAACAAAACTTTGGATAAAAACAGACTCAAAATTTTTTGCTATGTTCAAAGGAAACACGATTGCTGCCAAGATGAGATAATATTATTTTTCTTCTGCAAGCTTCTCATAGTTTCAACTAGCTCCATTGGTTCCACTATGTTTTTTCATCCATTGGACTCAATATCTACATTTCCCATGCTGACATGTAAGCATCCAACCTCATCTCCATGAATGTAATATCCTTGGGCATCCTCCATATGTCTAGTCCTCATGTAGGAAACTATATATGTTTTCTAGTGTCCCTAATTATGCAAAAACTTACATGCAACAATCGATGTTAGAATTAGGAATATATAAAAATATTTTATTAATTAGGGTATACACCATTCTTCATCCCAATTTATTAAGAATGCAAGTGAGTAAGTCAAATTATGATTCTTTAAACACACCCCTCTCCAATTCCTATTTCTGATGGCTTCTCGTTTGCCCAAATCTGAGCTCTAGGATGATAGTTATGGTCTACAGAAGTTTAGAATATTTTCTAATTTTTTCCCTCTATGCTACATGTGTCTTCTCTTCCATCATATAAAATTTTAGGTACCAATATTCCAATTACAGTTTCATGGTTGTCTTCTATGGTACACGATATTTTCATAGACTTACCCTACTCCTGAACATGACTTCTAAACAAGGATTTATGCCCTATGGAAGTAAATTGGTACCTAATTTATACCCTGTACTATTTTATCTACAAATTTCTCATATGAGCTCTATGTTCCACTTGAAATGTCTCGTTGGAAATATCTTATTGATTTATTTCATTTAAGTAGTAGAGGCTATGTGTATCGATGGTACATATAGGTCTCAAGATATCGAGCCCCTTAAAATGTTGTTTAAGCCCTCAAAATGCCTCTGCCAGTTTATGACCTTCAAAATCCTAAAATTATTTGTAGAAATTAACTGATTTATTGTTGTAGTAACCTATTAAATAGGTTGAATTTGTATTCAAACTATTTATCATTATTGTAACAACCTATTAATATAACCTACACTAGTCATCGACAATTTTACTCCATCAACCATCAACAAACACTCCTGAAATTCCATCAAAAAGACCTTCTGAAATCTTGTTGGTAAAACCTCCTGAAACTCCTTCAGCATAAACCTTCCCAAAACCTATCAAAAAAACCTCTCGAAAATCCTTCAACATAAACTTTTCGAATGCCTATTAGCAAAACATCTCGAACACCTATCAAAAAAACTTCCCAATATCCTTCAACAAAAGCTTCCAAAAATCCATTGACAAAACCTTGTAAAAACCTTTCGGCAAAACTTCCTGAAAGCCTCCAGTAAAAACCTTTTGAAAAGACATCGACAAAACTTTCTGAAAACCTATCGACAAAACATCCTTAAATCCTTTGACAAAAACCTTCTGAAAATCCATCGACAAAACTTCTTGAAAACCTCTCAGTAAAACTTCCCAAAATCCTATCGACAAAACCTCCCAAAAGACTTTGGAAAAAACCTTCCAAAAATCCATCGACAAAACCTTCCGAAAGACTTTCAAAATAAATTCATGAAATTCTTTGTTGGATCTATATCATCGATCTTTCAGATTGGAGTGATATTAGTCATCGGTTTTTTAAACTCTCAAATCTTGCAAATGAATCTGGGTCATTGATTCTTAATGTCGAAATGATCTATGTTGTTAACTCTCCAACTCTTCAGTTGCCATTAAAATGAAAAATATGGCCTTTCACACTAAATTTAAATTTGCAACCTACATATTGATTCCATTAATTATCTCTCTCATGTATTTGATGGTAAATTAAACTCAAATTTGTTCATAAATTTTGGGATTTCACTCTGTTTTCACAATTATCCCCAAATCCCACATAGGTGAAACTTCACCATAGTGATTTACCCAAAACTAATAATTTGCACTAGTCTTTGGCTCATACAAGCCCAATGTTAAACCTTAAGCACTTATACCAATCTGTAACTCACCCAACCCCCAAGCTGTGTCACACCATTGCTAAAAATGACAAATTTAAAACTCTAATACCAATTTAAATGGGAAAATAATGCACAACATGACATTCTAGCTCATGCAATTTTCTATATTAATTAAAATGTAAATGCAATCAATTTGATATGTACACAATAGCAACTAAACACATACAACAACATTCAACCACATAAATATATAGATTCAAAATATGGAAACATTTAATTTCAATCCACCAAGTCTCTTCCCCTCAACCTACACAACCCAACGAATGGGATCCCCTTCTCTCCCACGTATTCCCTTAGGTTATGCCACTTTCGTTGAGGGCTCCATCATACAATGGACAAGAAATATTAAAGTTGCAATAGGAATTCTCACAACAACAAATACTTGTTTCTCTTAAAAATTTATTGAACATAATATTTCTGACATGCCTACAACTTCTCTTCACATGAAATTATAGCTCCAATCCATTGTTATACATGCCCACTATGGCTTCCTTCAAACTTCCACGCTCATAACACTCTTATTTTTCCAAAAAATTGCATGGAAAAATTTCTCCCTTTTTCCATACAAATCTCATTTTCCCCCGTGCAAGTTGACTCTCACAGTACCCAATGTCTATTATAATTCATCTCCATGCTCTCAATAAATATGGGATGTGACTTCTCACACCCACCCTCATACATGTATTCAATGATTGGGCTCTTGAACACTCAACAAAGAAAATAGAAGGTTCATATTAAGTATAATTTAGAAAAATAGTTTGGGTTTAATAGACATGGGTAAACTCTACCCCTCGGACCTCTTCCCTCTCTTATGGAAACCGAGCCCCCAAGTCTCTGTGTGTGTCGATTTGTAGCTGGCGATACATTTTATTTATTATATTCAATATACATCATTTACATATTACATCACTTTGTCCATGACCATACATCATATTTACAATGTACTTTGCTAATTTGGGGATTAAAATTGGGGATGTTACACTTTTAGTGGGGGAGGATGTAAGGCCCTAGCCTTGAATGGATTTGATCCCCTCTACCACATAATCACCTTGATGGTCATTGAAAGACATAGATGGACATGACATAAGGTTAATGGATAGAAGAGTTGGTTTTGGGTGCCCATGCATAATGACAAGAACCATGGATATTTCTGATGCCCCCGCTTAGATTGGGCACACCGTTGACCTTGGAAAATCACACTAGTTGGATGCACCTAAATAACCTTGGAATGGAACTTGGTAAATAAAGGAAAGGGGATTTTTTGTGGGAAACCTTATCTTCAAACATGCACTACGTGAGATGGAAAATATTGGTAGAGAGTTTGACTCGCTTGGGTTCTTGGACTACATGAAGAGAAAAGGATATGCATGACCCACACTCAGGGTTGCAATAAAGGATAAAAGTTCTTTTGGGCACAAGCATTTGTGGATCACAATCATGGGATGCACTAGTTGGGTTCTCATCCATTGCACACACATCCATGAGACCAATTGGACAAAATAAGATGGAATCCAACATAGTTGTGAAGACCTGGATGAACTTAGAAGGACTGAGCTGAGTTGGGTTTACTTTGGGTAGACTTGGGAAAACTTGGGTGCAGTATTGGGTGCACTACTATGTGTAGTTATTGGACATTGATGGTTGGTAGATAAGTCACCAAAGGGAAGGAAGTTAATAGATGGCGCTTAGGTCCACTTTAGAATGAAGAGACTTACAAGTGTAATGAAAGTTTCACATAAAAGGAGGACATCTCATAAGTGAAAAGGCACGAAGTGAGTGGTCGTTAACCAATAATGTAAAGGAACTATTTGGTTTGTACTCAGTTTAGGGTTAGGCATCATAGGATATATTGCATTGGCCGAGTGAGGAGAAGAAGAAGACATGACCTATAAAAGGAAGGCCTATGATTTCTTCAAGGATTGGGTTGTGCAATTCTATTGGGAAATAGACAAAAAACAAGATTTCCTTAGAATAGTTGTACATCTGTAATAAATTTGCAAGCACAAGGATGGAACTCCCTTGTTGTATATTTGTGACATTATTCATATAATAAAGTCAAGACACCTCTCTTAAGTGCTACCTATACATGTGTGTTGTGAACTGTATATGATTGTTGGATTTTACTATTCCTTAAGTTTGTATTGACTAAATATTAAAATATTGACTAAATGTTAAAGTATCTTTAAGTTTGTATTGACTAAATATTAAAATATTAACTAAATGTTGAAGTATCCTTAAGTTTGTATTGACTAAATATTAAAATATTGAGTAAATGTTAAAGTATTGTTTGTAATGTCACATTACCTCATGTGTTGAAACAAACTTGAAAAACACTCAAGTAACCAAAGAAAAATTCAAGCACACTATAGGTCCAAGGTCCGTGATAAATGCCCTCATTACCCATGAGTGAACCCAATTACAAGCTATCTCACTTGAGTTAGTGCATTGCAGTGGATCATACAATGTCATATATAATAACATTATTCTTATGAAGCATAGTTGCACACTAAGTTAGAGTTTACCAATAAAAACAGTTGAGCTGCTAGTCTCAAGAGTCGCACTCAAACTAACAAGTGGCCGTCGTATAAAACTGAATATTTTTATTCAACTATTCACGAGAAATATATAGAAATATCTAGAGGGTTTAATGCGTGTTATTGGAAGAAAGATGCCATAAGCTTTGGCTAATGCTATCGATGATTTAGATTCTGAGATCCGATGGAATTGAAAGCGAGATGAACGACGGGTACGTGACTTCGATAATTGTGTACGATGGATTGATGATCATGGCCTCTACACCACATGGGCGGAACGGGTTGTTATCGATGAAGGAATACGACTATTAATTTGATTAAATAAGAATCGTAATCAAGGGGGCATTTAATCCGATTATTTATTCTTCCTGTTTTTTGGGGTTAGTGGGAATCGAGATAGGCTTGGTGGGTTGTAAATGGGCGTGGGCTGGATAGCGACTGGCTTGCAGGCGTGGTGCGCATAAACAGAATACTTACAGGTTAGCCAAAATTTAATCGGACCAGATCCCCCAGCACCAGCTGGCCTGAGAAGAACTATGTTTTGAATGGCCTGAGAAGTAATTAAAATCGCTTGGCGTATTGCTCTCTCTGATTGTCGGCCTGGATGAATTGGGGAAACGAAGATTGGGGGCTTAAAATAGGGCCTGATTTGGCAAATAACGAGAGAATGAGCAGGTGTCGATCCTGAGTGAGGAGGAGGAGCAGAGGTGCGGATTTTAATTAACGCAGGTTAGTTTGCCTTAGCATGAGGGTTTTGTTTTAAAAGATTATATATATTCTGCATTGTGTTGAGTTGTCTGATCGTACCGCTTGTTTTAGAGATTTCCTCGGTGAGCATCGCTGATGCTGTTGGATTTATGTTTCCCATGAGAAATCTGCGCACCGAGCTTTCTTCGGTTCTTGAATTCAACGCTGCCGGTGATGTCTTCGAATCACGAGGACAGAACCCTACTCTGATACAGGAAACCCTATTCCGATTTCAGAGCTACCATCTCCTGCTGCTACTGTGACCGCTCCCAGTGTTATTGTTTGTCTCATTTGGACGGCCAAAAGGGGACAGTTTGCTGCCGCCGCCGCCTATGCTTCGTATCTTCGGAGTCTGGGCTCCCAAGATGCTTCGCCAATCACTTTATATCCGTTTATGAATCAGGTAATCCGTTCCTTTCTCGCATAGATTTTTTTTACTGCGTTAATTAGGTTATAAATTCGAATTTATTTTTTCTATTTCGGTAAAAATCTGGTAAGAATTTTGTTTGAAATTGTAAATTTATCTCATTGATAAATAAAAGTATTGTAAAATTTTGTTTTTAAAATATTTATTTTTAAGAGTATTAATTTATTTTAAGACGATGTAAATCTTTAATAGGGTTTAGTGATTAATAAGTTTTCTATGGACAGGATTAAATATGGCTGGAATATTCTTAGTAGTCACACAAAATAAATGGCTGTGATTTCAATCATTAACTTCCTAGCTATTGCCACTTAAATGATTAACAAAAATTAAAATACTAACACCAAATAAATGAAGCAGCCACAATTTGAAAAAAAAAATTATTAAAATATTTAATAGATTTAATATAAAACCATCTTTAACAAAAGGTCAAATCTTTGAAGGAAATACTTCACTGTACTTTAAAACTGGGTTGAGAAAGAATTTGACCTATACAATTTTCATTACTTAATTTTTACTATTATTTATTATTTGCTCCACATTGAATTTAGGCACGGCCTAAACCTAATACTGGGCACTTGCATTTTGTACCTGCAACAAAAGTTACAAAATGCTTCAGGGAAGCTGAAATATCACTAGTAGATTTCTCCTGCGTAATCTTGAAAGGAGCATTTAAAGATAAAATGCACAGATAATAAAATGTAAAAATGGTACCATGTAGTGTAAACTTTAAAGAAAAAAAATTTGCATGTACTGTAAACTTTAGAGATGAAGCGATAAATCTGACTAAACAAACCGACGAGAAAAATATCAAGAGAAAACGATGCGTTATTATTTATTAAATATGCTATGCTGTATAGATTCTATAAAGTAAACCCTTGAAAGGGAAAGAAACTGTCCATAGAAGCATAAAATCTTCGAGCTATAAGCTCCTACTCTATTTGCTGAATAAGGAAAACCCTAGAAACGTATAAAATGCGAGCTGACTATTTTGTTTTTCATATGCTGAGACAATGCAGATGAGGATTAAATGCAACCTAACAGTCTGTTTTTATTAACTTCGGCCTGCAGATACAGTGCACGCCTGATGACAGCATGTACGAAGAGTAATAATAGAGGGGTGGGAGCAGTTCATAGTTCATCCAGGTAATTGATATGGCTTGAGTATTTCGTTTCCTTTTCCTTTCCATGGTACACAACAAGTGCAGTTAAATCTTTCCTTAATGTAAATCTAGGTCCTAAGGCTATAGCTGCTACGCCCTAATTGTTGTTTGAAATGGATTCGAGGACTTAACGGACATATCAAATTGTGCAGCGTCTAGGTAGTGGAAGTCGCACGCTTCTAGCGGCTTCGATGAAGATACCTACATTTTCGTCCACCGCGGGGGATCCGGCCAAAAGTTCCAACAGCTGTACTACTGTCACTCTGCAAGCTGCCTTCAGGGCTGGCAGCCGCACTGGCCCTTGCATTTGCTGCGAGGGACAGTAGTCTGGCTTGCATGCTAACGGTACTACTACTTCCAGGCAAAATCCGCCGAACGCAACTGTGAATAGGCCGAACGGCCAAACAACTTACCTCAGATATGGCAGTGATTTAGAAACTAGACTTCCTTCGCAGCATCAACGATTGAAAGATTCAAATCCAGCAGCATCAATGATGCTTATTCTGATAATATGGTGAGCAATAGTTCACAGGATCTGGAGGCTTGGTTCATCAAGGTTAACAATAGAGAGCCCGAAATGGAGATACAGAACAAAGATCTGGCGGCCTATTCAGAGTCGATGAATAAGGGTCGCCTGCAAGAAGACTCTGATAAAACGCAAGGAAATGGCAAGGGTTCGAAGCGCAAAGCCTGGAAGATGGAGGGAAAGGTCGAGCAGGAATGGAAAATAGTAAGCGTTTCTCGGCTGACTGGAGGTAAAGATCGCCACAGTAAAGTGATTACAGCAAAAGGACTTCGTGACAGAAGGGTGAGGCTCTCTGTTCCTACTGCAATTCAATTGTATGACCTGCAAGAAAGACTAGGCTATGACCAGCCCAGTAAGGCGGTGGGCTGGTTAATTAAGGCTGCAGAATCAGCTATAGACGAGCTCCCCGTACTAAACCCGGAAATGGATTCTGCTTCTGCAGATAACGTGGCTCAGCTAAATTCATCAAACTGTTCCAATGCAGATCATTGTGTTGGATCGCCAAGAGAGAGTGCAACTGCCGTTACTGGGTCGGCCTTCACGGCGTTTAGAGTTGGTCTTGGCTGTGCGAAAGCTCAAGGGAGAAATTCTCATAAGGCTATTAATGGAGAGCCTATGTCCATTGCGACTCTCAGGGGATCAGATTTGGGAAGAAGTAGCAGCAGCATTTCAGATGGGAGCATAAAGGGATCGGCCGAGCATACATCCAATTGTTCAGTGTCAGAGCCGACTTCCAGGATAGAGGCAAGATTAAAAGCAAGTGAACTAGCAACGAAGAAATCGGTCTCGGCCAAAAACTCTGGTGGTGGATCTCCACCGGCCATCGACCAATTGAACTCGATGCAGCCTTTTCTAACCAGCTATATGCTTAAGAGCATTTTTCCCGACACTCCGCTTCTATTTGAGTCCAAGTCCAGCAAAGACAATAACCCATGTGGGATTCATACTCAGATCTTGTCCGGGACAGACAATGTTCAACAACTGTGGGATTATAACAATAGACCATCTTACACAGACATGTTATGCACCCGGGATTCTCATCAGCTTCAAGACCTAGCTTCATCTTCGACAGCACCACTCCAAAAGTCTTTTCCGCGAGTGCCGAGCACCCCAGGTAGTCATATTGGAAATTCTTGTCTTCAAAGCTATGAAATGGCAGACTCTGCTATTTCGTTCTTTGATCCAAAGCAAAGTCGACCCTTTGGAGGCAACGCAGAGCAAGGTCAGGCTAATCTTTCCTATTCCAATTTTCCCAATATGATTATGAAAAGGGTTGAACAACAGCGGCAGCAGCAAGCACAAATGCACATTAAGCATTATGCATCCACCATTGTTCCCACGTTTTCCAACGATATAAATTTCTTGACCTCAAGTCTCTCTAGTAGGGAACCCCATCAGTCCATTTCCTCTTCTATTACAAATATGCCTTCTCTCTCCCACACTCATAAGAATGCCTATGGTGAAGCCTCTGCAAACGCAGCGCACGATTTCGTTCCTTCTCAAGATTACGAGGCTCGTGTATTTCCGGGATTCCAGTACGCGGGACAGCGTAAAGCATGAACACTCAATCTCCCAGGGTATGATTACTACTCACCAAATCAAATCTTCCAGTATAGCTGTTAATAATATTCAATCTGTCTGTGTTTTTCTTGGTTTTGCCTAATACTACTCTATTACGTTGTTTGATCTTTAGTTCTGCTGTAACGGCTATTCTTTCTACGCGTATGCGTTATATGAATATGCAATGATTTTGTAAGGGGTAGATATTTACCTAATATATAATGTCCTTTGGTCTTGTGATATTGGATATTTTTCCCATGATTTGCACTCTGATCCCAATTATTCTAGATAAACTAATTTTGTCAATTGTGTCTGATTTAACTAAACCTTTACCATTTATCACGTACATTGTAACCATATACTTACAGGGCATACCGCATCAAGATTCCCATGTTTTTGAAATTCAGCACTTTACTTTTACGTTTGCTCGATATGTGACATTTTACTGAACCCAAAATGCAGTAGAACTACTACTCCTCTTTCTTCGGCTGTCAATTGTTACCCAATTTAAGACTTAGCATTCAGTCGATAGAGGGAATACTCAAATCTAATGATCAAGTTCTGTTTATGAACACATTTTGCTCCAAAAAACAGTAAAATTACCACTCCTTTATTTGGCTGAGTTGCTATCAAAATAAGTGTAGAAGTACTGTTCCGTCTGGGTAGGTCTAATAAATTTTCAGCAATCGTCAGTACCATGTTTAAGAAGAAGTCGCTGCCAGATCCATTGGAATGTTTTTGTGCTCATTTGATTTTTCCTTGCTCCAAATGTTTTCATGGTTACCGTTGTCTATATTTAGCATTAGATCAACTACCAATGTCGATTAAAAACCTTACACAAACCATTTATTATTTTGCTCCCTTACACAAACCATGTATAATAGGGTTTGCTTTTTTTTAAGCTGTGAACCTTACTACCTTACTACTTTTTCGGGCAGGGATGGAATTTGACAGTTTGGATTTGAAATTTCAATCATGTTTTGAGGATGATATTTAGGTAAACTCTAGAATTTTCAAGAAACAAGACTAGTCAACAGTAAAACTTGAGAAAAGCTCAATATATCACTTGCTAAAATTAAATTAAACAAACAAGACTAGTCAACAATAAAACTTGAGAAAAGCTCAATATATCACTTGCTAAAATTAAATTAAACCTGGATGAGACCAAAAAGATAATAATCCACCTGACCTATACCTAAACCCAATTATCATAGTTGTTCTCCTATTATATCTATATATCTATATCTATGTATCTATAGGAAAAACATTTTAGTAATCAATGTATTTAACTTTTTTTCACAGTTAACACGATAAATGAGTGCTTGTTCTCTCAAATTTAAATAGAACCATCGTAATATACCCAATTTTGCACTCTATTTCCGAGGTTGAATTACCATTCGTCCTCTCTTTCGTTTATGGTTTGCTTCTTCTTCGTCTCTAATTTTCTTAACGTTTATCGTGTTTATCCGATTACAGTAAAATGTATTACCCTCGGTTAAACTTTTTTTATGAGTGGAACTGAAAACTTGTCCGGCATAACACCATTGTAGTATGAGATATCCCAATTTGGCATCCTATTTCCAGGGTTGAGTTGACTATTACCATTCGATCCCTATTTTGATTATGATTTGCTTGTTCCTCATCTAGTTTTCTTGATGTTTATCGTGTTCATCTGATTACAGTGAAACGTATGACCTTCTGTTTCTTCCCTTCTATAAACCCTTGTTTAGATCTAAGCGGGAGTTACTAGAAATCTATCTTACTTCCATCTTACTTTGATGGTGAGAATATAGTTATTTATGTGATATAATAGAATATATGGATGTATGTTTTCATTGACGTCATCATATGCAGAGTTACAAACATTTATATTTGGATCTAGATGTCTCTCCTCTATTCTCTAGGTCGTCTGAACTTGCAGTGTAATCTCTGTTTTTTGAAAATGTGTTTTAAAATAATATTTAATATAATTGTTTACTTCTTGTGTGGAGAAATTAATAAGTTATGTGAACAGTTTTTAATGTGATTATTATTTACTTTATATTTATTTATTTATTATAAACTGGAGGGTTTTCTTGTTTTATATTTCCATCTTTTTATTTAAGAGTTTCAATTAGCTCTTTAATCAAATTCAAGGCTTAGGTCTTTGTTTGAAAACATTATTTCCCATATGTACACCTCAATAGAGTTTATATTCATATTTCAAGTATTTATTATTGCTATTGTTAGTTTTGTTTTATTTACTTTAACTTCTATTTTATATTAATTATTCTATTTTATATTAATTATAATTTGTTTAATGCATCAAGATGTTTTTGGGCACAATATTTGTACGTTGCAAATTCACAAATTTTTATTGAGGGCATTGTATTAAAAGCTTTAGAAAAATCAATAATCCAAAGATCACTATTATTACATTTCCTATATTAATGGTTGATTAATTAGGTCGAAAACCATCTTGAAAATGAGCTATGGAATTGTTTTATGATACGAATTTTCTTATCTTCTTCCATAGAATGGTGACAAATGATATATTGTATGAGATCCACACTTGGGTACTCACATATGTCTCTTTACTAGGATGTGCATTGTGCGATCCACACTTGTGTCAAATTTATTTGTGACCCTCGAGTGATCTTGTGATACCTCTCACCCATTTCTCTAATGTGATGGATCACCTTCATGGATCCCCTCACATTGGCCTAAATGTGGTACCTCTCTAGGATGTTTATCACATAGGTGTGTTTCTTAGGTTCATTCCCCCCCAAGGTTTCTAGCCCATGGTCATTGGTTTGACTAGGTTTGACCTTTGGGGCATCCATTTGGGGCATTTCCTAACTTTAGGGCTCATGTGTGGGATTCAAGTTTCCTGGTTGTGCCCATGGTTAGTTAGAATGCCTTGATTAAGATCCATAGACACTCAATAAAAAAACATTGTCTACATAAATCTACTACTCCATTCATCTCCCAAATATTTATTGCATGCACTATATCAAAATATTTAAAAAATTCAACAAAGAGAATTTAACCACTGTTACATTTCCTTCATCTTTCTCAGCAAAAATTCTAGGAGTTACTGGGTTCTCAATGGTTGAATACTTTGGTCGAAACATAGATTGACAAAAATCCATAGGATTTATATTTGATGTCAAATTACGTATTCTATGGCATTCACACGAGTACTCCCATATGCATACTTATCGAGAGGTGTAGTGTGCAATCCACTCCTACATCGCATTCATATGTGCACATCCAATGATGTTAAAATGCCTCTAGACCATTTACGTAATGTTATGGATCACCTTATTGGAGTCCCTTTGATGTAGAAGGATTATGCTTCCGTACAATTTAGAGTAAAATACAACAAAATGAAACTACTATGATTTTATCAGTCATTATAGTATTAATCCATCATATAGATTACACCACAATAATCAAGAAATTAACTACACAGAAATAAACCACTATAAAACTATACAAATTTTATTAACCATATTTTCCAAGCTCTCTTGATTTCATTACATTAAGCAAAGTTGTGCCCTAAAGGTTCTCACCCCTTCACTCATCCATAGACCTCCTCTTATACAAAAGATAAAGATTCTCACCATCTACTAGTCTAAATCTTGGACTATTGCAATAGTAATGACTTGTACCTCTATCCACCACTACAACCATTTAATGGAGCTTACTCAAAGGCCAAAGGTCTCTTGGTTATTCGTCAGAAGATAGTTTGATACACCAAGATGGGAAGTCAAATAACTTCAACCTTTCATCTACCATCGATTAGGTTCGTTAAGGCACCGAATGGTTTCTTCTCATGCGATGTCTATATTATCTTGTCGACATGGAAAACAACCAAGCATCCAAGTGTTATCACTCCAATCCTTTGAAATCCTAGCATTCAAACCATTGGTCGTCCATGTGATGTGGTGCTTATGGTTTTTTATTTTCATGGAGGATCATATTATTTGATATTTGCAATATTTATGTGGTTATATATTTTTCTTATGGTTTTTTATTTTCATGGAGGATCATATTATTTGATATTTGCAATATTTATGTGGTTATATATTTTTCTTGACTCTCTTACAAATCACTATAGTAGCCATAATGATTCCAAGTTAATACTCATGTTCTTTTCCTTGGTAAAAAACACATGTATTTTGACAAAAAAAAAAAAACTCTTATTCAAATTATGAAGAAACAACCACCAACACCCTATCCTCATGATTTGATTTGGCAGATCAATTTCTAAGTTTGCAAGTGCTAGGGACATAGTGAGATTTACTCTTGCATCTATAGATTAATGAAATGCTTCAAAACTCTTTGAGAAAATTAATTCCTGGATCTATAACAATTGTTCTTGTAGATTTTGTAGCTTATGTAGAAATTGTTGGAGTAGCTTTTGTAGAAAATTATATAGAAACTTCTACAACTTCTATAACAACATAAAATCTACAAAAACATCATGAAATCAACATCTAACTACTAAAAACGCATGAGGTGTGTAGGATAGATTTATGTTCTAAGGATTCTCTTGCATCAAACCCCCCTAGTTGGAGAAAATCAACATTTTTCTCAAAGGTAGGTTAATAAAAGGTGAAAAGTAGACTCCTCTTCTACCCATCGGTGCTACTAACATTTAGACCATTTATTTCAATGTCTTGACTGAACATTGCTCTACATCTACCATACTTTTTATCATTTCTTCCCTTCCTTGGGAATCAACTCCATAAGGTTTCATTACCTCCTTTTCTATTGAACCATTGGCGTTTACAACCTTACACTACTCCCATCGAATGGAACTTATTGTTATCTCAACCTCCCCTTTTTCTATGAACCAGTTCCTTAAGATATAAGAATAAACGAGTACACACCATGTACATCAATGTGAACATGGAGCAAAACTCTAATATAGATAAGAGAGATATGTTACACAATAACTCCTTAGAGAATAAGAGAACCTCCTCTAAATAGCCAAATAAATTCATATATCACAATTCATATGTCCTCAATAATGAATATGTGATCTCTATATATACGTATTCAGACACTACACATGAATCGCCTTTAGTATTAGGTCAACCCTAATACATATACATTTACACATCACATGTACATTTAACCTCGTATAGTCTCCCCCTTGGGGTCATGTCATATACATTTAACCCCATATATACCCCCCTAAGTCATAACATAATACCTTCCTTAAAAAATCTTTGCAATTAAAGGCTTCACATGTGATGGAACCAAGTAATATGAATTTCCTATGTTCCTTCCTTCTTCATTCCATTGATGATGATCCATCGATCAAAAACAAATTATTTTTGGTCTTAATCCTTGGTGGCTAGTTGTTTCATAATTTTCTTTCCTTTGATTCGAGGCATGGTTGTTGTAACTTCTCTAATTTGTAGTGGTTGTTGGTATTTGATACTAGCTTGTTGAAGAGTGGTTTTGGGATGCCTTGTTACATGAATATTGAAAAGTATTCCATCTTCTTTCTTCATAATGTTGATATTGACCTTCTTGTCTTCCTTGAAATATTTAATGGTAATGAGGGTGTCGATATGGCTTCACATTTCATGGTTTTCCTTCACTCTGAACATGCATTTCATTTATCTTTAATTTAGAGACAATGGCATATTCTATCCTCTTTATTTGGTATTTGATTACTCTAGCCTTGCAGATAATACTATCAAATTTGGCATGAGCATCCTCTAGATGAAGTCCAACTTCTTCAAGTATCTTCTGGACACCTTCTTGAATCTTGTATTCTTTCCCCTATTGAAGTTGCAATGTCACCCCATTTATCAAATTCTAACTTCCCTCTTCAATTATGGATTGCATTTCTAATTTTACCTCGTGAGTATTTAGCGACTCCTCAACCTTTTTGCAAATTTCCTCTTCAATTCTTCTCATAGACTCTTCATTGAAGATCCTCATATCTTCTTGATTTTCATAATTTGTATTTTCTTCTTTCAATATATTAATATCATCTAGTAATTTTTTACTATGGTTTTATAATCTACATATCTTTTCATCATTCTTTTTCAAATCTTCACTCATTTTGACACTTTCCTTTGCTAGTCTTTTCCTATTTTAATTTTTGAACTTCCTTAACGAGTGATTCATTAAGGTCTCATATCCTAGATAGCTCATCACACCTCTTATTTATATATTATTTTTCGTCTTTTAACCCCTCTTGAATTTTATACATTGCCTCCATTTTTGTATCCCCAATCCATTAATTTGAGAAGTGTTTTTCAAATTCTTTCAATGTTTTGTTCCATCTAATATCAAAATCAATACTCATCCAGCACTCATGAGATTCACCAAAAAACTAACTTTTTTTTGTTAAATTATTCCTATAATATTTCTTTACCAACCTCAACCATTCCATAGGATTGGTTTAATCTCTATTTTCATCTCTTGTAAATTTAGGTATTTATGTTGATTCTTAATTAAGGTCTAACCCCAAACCTCAACTTACAACCCCAATATATGAAGTATAATCATATCAAATAGATATAATAACTTTTCCAATATAATATTAATTTTTTTCTCTTTCCAATGGCTTTTGAATCACCTCAATCAAACATCCCAATAAAAAGTTATGCTAGTTTTAAATGAATGTATCTTTGAAACGTTGATTTGGAGTCTCTGCTTCTAGCTAACCTTCCTTCTAATGTATTCCTGAATTTTTTTCCCTTATGAGTTTGAAATTTTGTCTTGTAGTACTATGATATGTCTTCTCTACAATTCCACATTTCTAACCAAAATTTGATTTGTGAAGTGAAAGTTATGGTAACTTTTCAAAACATTGTCGATTTTTGGCCTTTTTTGGAGAGTGAACGTGTACAGAATGATACATTTCCAATATTTAATCTCTGGTTTGGGAATTTGTACCAGAAAAAATATGGAGTAACCTCTTTCCAATGCAACTTATGGCACTAAATTTGAATTTTTAATGAAGTAGATATGGTCGTTTTACATAGATCAATTGTTTGAGACTAGCTATAGGACTAGTCAAATAACCCTATCTTCCAAAGACTATATATTAGAAATTAAAAGGATCCAAAATCTAAAATTTTTACCAAGAAAAATTCACTATGTTTTCTTAGTATCTTGAAAAATTTTATAGTATGAAAATTCACAGAAAAATGTTATAGTGAAAATGTCAAGTTGACTCTTTTCAAATTGATTTCAGGATAATTTAGTGACAAACCTTGTCTTACATGGACTATATATCCGAAAGTATAGTGAACCATAATCTAAAATTTGGACCACCTATAATAGGAGATGCCTCCTAAGTCTTCACAAAATTTCTCTATCTCAAACATCCCAAAAAATAATTTATAGAAAAAATCGCAAGATGACTTGTTTAATACTAAATTCAAGATGAGTCAAAAACCCAATTTTCCACGGGCTATATCTATTAATGTGTAATGACCTAGAACCTTGAATTTTGACCACAGGTACCTTTCAATGTCTTCTAAGTAAGAGCTACATTTCTCTATCTAAAGCGACCCTGGAAAACAGTTATATTGAAAATTCCAATATGACTCGGTTGAAGAAGAAAAACCCTACGATCGATGATTTGACAACACATGTTATGAACCAAATGGTTAAGATATCATATTAAACTAGAAGTACACACCATGTACATCAATGTGAGCATGGAACACAACTCCAATATAAATAAGAGAGATAAGTTATACAATAACTCCTTAGAGAATAGGAGAATCTCCTCCAAACAACCAAATACATTCATACATCACAATTCCTATGTCCTCAATAATGAATACATTCTCTATATATACATATTCATAGACTACGCATGAAGCCCCTTTAAAATTAGGCTGACCCTAATACATATACATTTACACATTACATATACACTTAATCCCATATATGCCCCCCCTGGGGTCACATCGTATACATTTAACCCCATATATTCCCCCCATGGGTCATAACATTCTTAGGCACCATTTTCACTACTTTTTGTGTGGAGTGCACAAGTATACCATTATCCTCGCTCTCAACCTCACATTTAGTTGTCTCCCTCATTGTCAGATCCTTCACTTTATTTGTTTCATTACTTGCAAACATAATACCACATAAAACATTATGGGGACGACAACCTCCCATCTCCTCCTCTTTCAAAAGTGTTGTTGTTGTAGACCCCATGCTCTACTTTTTATTTTTTTTCTCACTCCTCCATAGTGTCTTGTTGCTCCACTTCCTTCACATAGAACAAAATGAAAGTAACATTAGGTTGATATCCTTATCAACTTCCTCATTTTATGGATGTAATTTTAATTTCATCCCATCCTTCTCAAAACATTAGGTTTTTCTTCTCCTTTCATTCATAACTCTTTGATCAAAATTCCATGGCGTCTCCAACATAATGTGAAAAGCATTTATGTACAAAATATCAAATACAATGTTATCACTATAACCCCCAATATTGAAATTAATTAATCACTACCCCATCATAGTGATCCTATGCTCATTTTAAAACCATGACACTCTATATACATCTGAACAAGGTGTACACTTCAATTTCAAATTTCGACCAACTTCATTAGACACCATTTTTTTTGAAATATCACCATTAATGATTAAATTGCAACACTTACCTTACATCTTATGTTTCACTATGAATCTTCCATTGTTCCAATTCCTTCTTAACATCCTTCTCGAATGACAAAAATATTTTTCTCATCATCAAATTTTCTCCATGCTTTTCCCTCCATTCCATCACTTCACTTGCTACTCATGCTATTTTTGTTTCAAAAACATGAGCTCTCCACTTTTTTTTTTTTTGATCCTTCAAAATTCCTAGGAATTCAAATGCCATATGGCCTTGCATTCTGCATCTTAAGAAAATTCCTTCAAATTTTCCTCCTCTACCTTTTCCTCTTGTTGACTAGCGTCTTCCTTAGTCAACATCAAATCTTCTTCCAACTGGCTGGTCCATAATGCTAGAGATGCTTCAAACTTCTTCCAATTTTTTTTCTTTTTGCAATCCTCTTCCATATCTTAAGCCTTTCCTCATGGTTTGTTGTTTCCTCAACATATTCTCCTCAAATCTCAATGCTACTTGATAATCATCTTCCACTAAATATAAATTCAAAGCATGAAACTCATCTTCAATGGCATAACTTAGAAAATTCACTTATGTATAAATGGATTCCAAACTCTCATCATTCTATCCAAGCCTTATAGAAATCCTATAAAATTATTCTGTGTACTCCTTTACCGACAAGTTCAATTGCTTCAAATTCTCCAATCTTGTTCAACTCTAACACCATCGTATGCTAGATTTCAATCGTCTTTGTACAATTACTTTCTCTATTCAAATGAAACTTATCCCACCACAAATATGCATGATTAACTTTTTAATAGAAAAGATAACCTTCCTAGGATCTTTAATCTACACAAATTTAAAGAAATTTTCCATTTCTCCTATCTATTGTATCAATTCCTCAATGTTTAAACTTCTAGAATAGACAAGGTTATTAAGTTTACATTTTCCTTCAATATGTTGATTGATTTGATCATTCTCTAATCCACTAACACATTCTCTTCTAGTTCTTCCCTTGTAGTCTTTGATTTTGATTCATCATCACTAATGTCCCACACCACATGTGTAATAACTCTCCTCTAGGTTGCCTATATGGCATAAATTTTGAACATCATTGTCCTCACAATTAAGGTAAGGTCATTCATATATTCAACACTATCTAGTCTTCGTGGTCTTCAAAGACCTCTTCCCCTATGTGTCGTCACTGTAATTTTGTTCTAGGTCACCTTCTTATGAGTTCCCTGCCTTACCAACATTCATAGATTACTCAATCTAAGAACCAAGATATCTTTTCTCCTCTCCATAATAGGCTTAGCATGCTCTAATACCACTTGATGTAGACGACGTATATGTCCATGGGAGCTAAATATTCTCACCATCCACCATTTGAATACTTAAATCTTGGATTGCTTCTATAGTAAGTACGAGTACCTCTATCCACCATTGTAATCATTTAAATGATCTTACTTAGAGGCGAAGTTTTTCTCTCTTATTCACATATATATATTTTTATACACCAATATTGGAAGTTTAATAACTTCAACTATTTAACTACCATTGACTGGGTTGATCCATGAAATGATTTTTTTCTTCCTATGTCAAGTCTTCCTTATCTTGTGGACATGGACAATAACCAAGCATTCAAACATTAGCACTCCAAGACTTTGAAATTTTGGTATTTGAACCACTAACCATCCATGTGATGTGGTGATTATAATTTTTTCCTTTCATGGAGGGTCCTGTTCTTTGAATTTTTCTTGTGGTTATAAATTTTCCTCAACTCTCTTACAAATACACATAACAACCATAATGACACCTAGCCAAGATTCATGTACTTCTCCTAGAAAAAAATGCACTTTCATAAAAAAATACTCTTACTCAAACTACGATGTGATCACCACAATCAACCTAGCCCCCCAATTTCACATGATAAATCAATTCTTGTGTTTGCAAGTGCCAAGGGCACAATGCAATTTATTCTTAGATATGTATCTTGACGACATGCTTCAAGACTCTCTTAGAGAATGATTATTAGATTTGTAGAAATGATTGTATAAATTTCTACAACTTTTGTAGCAACTATTGTAGTAACTTTTATAGCTTCTATAACAACTATTGTATCATCTTCTGTAACAACATAACATCTACAAAATATCATTAAAGAAACATCGAAATGAGTAAATAAAATGAAATGTGCAGGATATCTTTCTACGTCAGGTATGCTCCTGCATCACCCTCTCACCTCACCCTAAATGTGGGACCTTTTTGGGATGTCTAGAGCCTAGGTGGACTCCTTAGGTTCCTTTCCCACTCCGATCTCTAGATTTTGGTCATCGATTTGACTTACATTGACCCTTGGGGCACCCATTTGGGCATTTTCCAACCTCATGGGTCCAATTGTGGGTGTATATTCCTTGGTTATTTCCATAGTCAGTTAGGATTCCTTAAATTGGGTCCATATCCCCACAAACCTATTTTCTATTTTCTATTCATGAAATCAATTTTTTTCAAACCCCTAAATCCCTCATTAATATCTTAGAATTAAGCATCCTACAAGTTTCCTTGGGGTGCTGCAACTATGAATCCATAAGTCACTTTGTTGGGTATGTGTTATATTCTTTGCACAAGTAGTAGTGTCTGAGCGTCTGCATCGGGCGCGCAGGGGGGTTAGAGGGGGGGCGGAGCCCCCAAATTTTTTTCTTTTCAGGATGACATATTTCCACCGGGACGACATATTTCCA
This sequence comes from Picea glauca, assembly GCA_000966675.3. Lineage (NCBI taxonomy): Eukaryota > Viridiplantae > Streptophyta > Pinopsida > Pinales > Pinaceae > Picea > Picea glauca. Next base: position 22,307 of record JZKD02S0945343.1, on the reverse strand, counting down.
GGATGACATATTTCCGGGACGACATATTACCGGGACGACATATTTTCGGGACCACATGATATTAGGTGGTTTTTTTGGCACATGGTTTTTTGCCGATGGTTTTCTATTTCCAGTTAAGGAATTAGAGTTTTGGACTAATCCAGGTCATTGGGTTACGGTTTTTGATGCCGCTGGCTCCTATATGTATATTGTATTGTAAACAATGTATGGATATAATATATGCTGGTTTTTCCCGGTTTGGGTTTCCAGGTGAAAAATCTCTGTGTAATGTTTGTATTTGCCATTGTATCTTTTCTGTTCTTTTCTGAATATCAGTTTGCAGTAGATATTGTACAAGGTTAGAATTTACACAGTTAACAAATTCTTTTTTGGTCTAGAAACCTATAGTGTTGTTAAACCAAACTTACAACATGAGGTTAGAAAACACGGTATGGTGGTTCAATATCAGTCAAACCCTTCAATGACTAGCCTAATGTTCTCTTACTCCTTGAGGTTGCTCTCTTTCCTATTTATACCATTCAATTCCTCTTTGTAAACTCTCTTGAACTGTTGGAATATTCTATTGTCTATCTTTGGAAAAATAATATACACTCATTGTAGAAACTAAACTTATTCCACATCTCAGAAGCCCCTGCTATTTCTTTTGCTTGTAATCTTCGATGCATCTATAGGGATCTCATGTTGCTATATTGGCTTCAATCTTGTACCTTTGATTGATTCATCATAGGCCATCTTCATTAGCATAGTTTTGTTCATACCTTGGAAGATTCAAGCTTACAACCTCAAAGGAGGTTTCCTCATAGCTAAGGCAAGGAAGGTGTCATCTCCACTGAGGGCACTAGGATTTCTCTACTCTACATTTTATTTGATTCATCTTTACAATAGAGGATCTAGTGTTTATTGGTTATATTGCAAATATATATTTGTATTTGAGATTCAGTCAAGTCTTGTTTTGTAGGAAGTTGGAGTTGAGTTTGTATGTTATTATGGGATTTGGATCATTCTTTCAGGGTTGTCACAACTCTCAATGACCTCCCATGGAGATTTGTAGTCTACAGAAATGAATTATGAGAGAGTTCTCCTCCTTCTTTACTTCCCATTTCTAGCATTTTAGTTTCTATCTCATTAAAAGAATTGTCAATTAATTAACCTCGATTATTTGGTTCCCTTTTCTCATTTAATTTTCTTGTAAAAGATTCTTTAAGACCGAACTAATGTACTTAATCATCTAGATCCTTAGTTTATCATTAACTATATAATAATTTCATAATTAATATAATGAATTTCCCTAGATATTTATTACCCTCTTTTTCCATACCCTAAGGTTTCTAGTCATAAAATCAAGTCGCAACTCCACTCTATCCTCCTTCCTTTTAGTAATGTATGAGCTTGGGTGGCCTTCCATGAGTAGCCTCCCTTTGCATGTGGTTGTAAAAATCCATTCACTCTTTACAAATAATTTGGAAAAAAAGATAATAACCATGATGGTCACATTATTTACATCATTGCCTCTATGAATAGCCATCACTTTTGCTAACTTGATAGAATGAAGGAAACTTGTCCCATATTGCTTGATTGAATATATCCTTCAAAAGTTCATGCAAAGGTGAAACTCTACATTTGACCATTTTAAATGTTAAACCATGAGGATCATGGGCCTTTACATTGGAATTGTTAACTCCCAAAATGAAACCGTCCTTTTGGTTGAATTTTGTGATGGATATCATAGCTTTAAGTAGTATCTTCAAGTCATTTTTGAGTTTTTTCAGCTCAGGAAATTTTTTGGTTTGGTGTGTCTCAGAAAATAATTGACCCATAAAGTCTTCTCTTTCAAAATGGTAATTTTTTAATTTCCACAGCTAACGTGTTTTCAAAAGGTTCATTGTGTGCTGTGGAAAGTGCCCACTTTCAACAACTAAGGAGATCGTTTCATCAGTTGGCGTGCTGTTGAAGGTGTCAAATCTTAAAAGGTTTTTAAAATCAGTTCTCGAGTGGCGCACTGTCAAAGGTACATGCTTTCAACAGCTAAGGAGGGTCTTCTACAAAGTGGCGCGTTGTGGAAAGTGCATACTTTCCGCAGCTAACAGGGGCTTACAAAGAGGCGCGCTGAGGAAAGTCAATATTATCAACAGCTAACAGAGGTTGTACTCCCGGGTTGGTAACATCAAATCAAATCTTTGGTTCCATATCAGACATTGTTCACAAGAGACCATTTAGAGTTTTGAATTGCAAATGGAAAGGATGATACTTAAACTTGCAGGGCACTTTTCAATCCCTTCCCAAGATCCAAGTGGAGATCTGAAAACACCATTGGATAGATTACATTCTCTAGATGTCGATCGACTATTCATACATGAAAAATGGATTTATTATGACTGAGAAATTCGATTTTGAAAATCTGTCTGCTTTCAACAGCGCAAATCGATAATTTATGACCAGTTAGCTGTGGAAAGTGGCCACTTTCAACAGCGTAGGAGCATATTTTTCAGGCAGGTGCGCTGTTGAAAGATGTCATGGCAAGAATAGCCAAATTTTCGCCCAGATCAAGAATTTTTGGGTTTGAATGGTTTGAATCCTTCTTCAATAAGYTGGTTATGAATTATCAAATCAAAATCTAAAGGCCATTCTTGGAGATGAAAGTCAAAAGGGCATTTTTTGACTAGATTTAGTGATTTTCAAGGGAAAAATGATAGGGATTTTTGGCACACATCATCAAATTCGAATTCCACTTTCAAAGAAGCAGATCAAAGAGCCTTGGAAGGCTAGGCTACACTTCATCAACTATCAATCAATGTTTGAAGACCAAAAGATAGAGGTTGACCCCATCTTAAGGATCTTTCCTTATCTTTTGTGAATTAGTTTTGACTTTCTATTTTTAGAATATCAGATCCATTGTTTTAGGATCTGAAACTGATTGTAAGAGGCTATAAAGCCAAAA
>JZKD02S0945343.1:0-12142 GCA_000966675.3 Picea glauca | reverse complement strand
GTTTTGACTTTCTATTTTTAGAATATCAGATCCATTGTTTTAGGATCTGAAACTGATTGTAAGAGGCTATAAAGCCAAAAACATTTGGAGTTCTAAGGGTTCGATTCTGGACAGAGAAATACTTTTTTTTGTACTCAGACTTTCTATGTTAATACAGATCACAGGTTCCTTTCAATTTTGATTGTCAGATTTCCACCTTTCTTCTGCATTATTATCTGTGTTGTCAAGCTTTGAATGGTTGTTATCCCATTGTTTAGCTCATAGCCTGATAATAAGTCTTTTGATTGTCTCTTAGACCCTGCTTTGCACTGGTTTAGTTACAATTTGTTCTCCACCCACTTTAAAGCTACCTGCTGATTAATCAATCTTTGAGAGCACTGTCTATTTGTTTATCATTTTCATGTTTGAATGCTATAAGCTGTATTGAGTTGTCCCATTGATTCACATTTACAAAATACAAAAACATTCATTTCTTAAGTTACCAAGCACCTTTGGTCTGCAACCACAAAGGGTTTCTTGGAGTGATAAAAAGAATGATGCTAAGATCCCTCCTCTATATCTTTGTCTAATATACTGTTATTTATTATTATGAGACAATCCTGTTGGACTTATTTCCTTTAATGCCTCTCTCATAAAATTTATATATATATATATATATATATATGCTATTATTTCTTCCTCTATTATTTCTTCCTCATTTATCTCATGTAGTTGAGAGATTCTTTAATTAATTTATGTTATGCTTGATATTCTTAGTTAATTGACTTGTTTGAGAGATTTGTTAATTAATTATTCTTATATTTTGTATCCCCTCATTATAATACTGTTTTTTTAAGCTCATTAATATCCATCATATTAATATTTTTTTAAGTTCATTCATATCTTTCATTATATGAATCATTATGAGAGTTTTCTCAATATGTTTTTTCTTTTTTTCTTAAAATAATTTCTCATTCACTTCTATCAAAAATTTTGTTAATTTTTTTTTTAAATAAATAAATAATATAATTTTTTTTTTTTAATAAATAATATAATATTGTATTCATTCAACCAATATATTCTCTCATCTATAGTACTTTTCGAAATGTGTGACCTTATTCAGCATACTCAGAGTTAGAAGAGGTCTCGAAGTCTCTTTACGAGTTTTCTCTTACCATCTTCAAAGAATTCCACTCATTTCCTTGAAACAAGTAAACCATATAACATTTTGTTTTAATTGTGGCAAAAATCATTTCCGTTTTGATACATTAATCAATATTTAATCGCTATATTTCTTGTATGCACTCCTTCGACAACGTCACAACTTGTATGCATAGACATGCATGCATATTTCTATTCCATGGTTTAATTATTATTCCTACATCTCTATTACCCTCTCTAGTCTATCTACATCCCAGGGGATTCATACGCTCTATGGACGAAGCGAAATTATGAAAAGGTAATTAAAATTTATAAATCATGATACTATTTATTCAATATGATTACAATTTCTTTTTAAATTTAGATGTAATAATGTTTTTAATATTATTATTATCATTTTACACACTGATTTCTTTTTTTTTATTTTTCAATAATTTTAAAATTAATGTTTAAAGTAATTTTAGGAAACTTCTTGTATTATTTATTCTTTATTTGTTTTTGTATATTAGGTATTTAATCATAACAATGTTTTCAATGAGGAAATACTTGCTTACATATGAGGAGGATAGGATATGGTGTATTACCTTTGATTTGGAAATATAGGTTTTAAAACATTTTTGGATATGCTCCATCTTTCTTTAGAATTTTCTAGAAATGTTGCAGTCCCAAACTTCACAACCATATAAGATAACATGACTAATGAGTGTTTCAAAGAATAGTTTCTCCTTATCCCATAGCCAAAGGTCAACTAATTTACAATTGTTTTTAAACTTCACAACCATATAAGATAACATGAGTGAGGAGAATCTCAAAGAGGAGTTTCTTCTTATCCCATAGTCAAAGGTCTACTAATTTACCATTGTTTTGAAGTCTACAAGAAGATTTCTAGTCTCAACTCATCTCGTTTTAAATGATATAGTTCGAATTAAACTTGTGATGAAGATATATCCTAAATATTTGTATGAAGTCATTGATATTTGTATGAAGTCATTTCTTCCAAGCTCTAGTTGTCATACACAAAATTAGTGTAATTGATCTTTGTGGATTTAATTATCATAACCTAACAGTCATACCAATACTAGAGCATAAATCCTTGAGAATTTTTAATTTCTTGTTGAGATCATAGACACTCCTCACCATAAGAACAATATCACTAGCATTTCTCCCAAACAACCCTCTAACCCTCTAACTTGTCAATGTATATGTCAAAAAATGAGGCAAGTTCCCTCAAAATTTTTAAGTAATCAAAACATGATATAAACAATGTAAAATTATCATTTCACCATTAATTAATTTATTAATTAGGGAGATAGTAATCTGCAAAAATAAAAATAAAAACACAAAAAATTTAAACTACTTTTTAAATGGTAACTCCTAAATCAGACATGACTTGTAACTCTTTTATGTTACTATTAAAAAAAAAAAAAGTATAATGAAATTTTGAGTTTAAAACTTAGGTTTCTAAAAAAAACATAAAATCAAATAATATTACTGTTTTTTATGTGTATTACCAAAATAATTTATATAAATTTTAATTAAATGTTTATAATAATCAATTGATTTTTTTATTTATTGAACATTACTTTTTATTTTTTTATTAAAATATTGAACAGAAACCTGTCGTTTCAATGTGAGTGACACAAAAAATCTTGTTGGAAATATTGAACAGATGCCGCTAGATTGAATGTTCGTGACAATATTTCTAAGAGATGAATATTTTTAACGAAACAGGGTCGAACTCAGCAAATCTCTAGCAAGCACGATTTTGTTGTCTTACGTCCTCTTATATTACATTTGAAAAAAACAAAAATTGACGATGCTTCCTACAAAATCACACAACCAACCAACCAACACACCCGTTCTTATAAAAATGCAATTTTAACACAATTTTGTGCGAAGGTTGAGACTAAGGTTGGGAATTTGAAGAATGAAACAACCGACACACCCGTTCTTACAAAAATTGAATGTTAACCCAATTTTGTTCAGAGCTTGATAATAACGTTGGAATTTGAAAACTGAAACAACCAACAAGCTCGTTTTTATTAAAAAAGAATGTTAACAGAATTTTGTGAGAAGCTTGATACTAAGGTTGGAATTTGAAAACTGCATCTGTTGATGGTTTTGTCCAACTCGTTTAATGGAATGTTAACATATTTTTGTGAAAAGTGTGAGAAGTTGGAATTTGAAAACTGTGATTTTGTCAAAATTTTGATTTATTATGTAGAAAGACTTGTACCTATTAACAATGGGTATATTTAATGATTTTTTAATCATAAATTTTAATGATATGGTTATCAATTGAAGATGTTAACATATTCTTAGTAGTCCTTCCAAATCAATGAAAAAGATCTTATATTCATAATTTTCTAACATTTTTAAAAGCTTCTCTTAATCTATTTACTTTTTAACATTTACATAATATGATCTTTTGACTTTCACCAGCAACCAATTAGCTGCTGTGATAGTTTTATTTCAATAATGAAAATTGTTTTTTTCAAATTTTTGACGTATTTGAAGAGTGGATTTTTTTTTTAATTTCATAACAAATACAATTGCAGTCAAAATGCCATTCAAAGCAATTTGGTCGTTAAATTCGATGCATGCCCAAAACGTATCGCTAAAGTTTGAAATGATACGGTTATTCCGAAGCATAAGTCCATCTTGTGCTCGAATTTATTAAAAATCCGCAATCCAAGGCATCAACGCATGTATGTGGAGATATTGGGCTTATTTAACCACAATCTAAAAGCACTGTCATTTATGATCACAAGCCTGAAAATTAGCAATTAGTTTTTTTCACTAATTTCGTGACAATAGATAAAAGACTAATATGCCCTGGAGCCTCTCCTGCATCCAGTGGCAAAGGAAATTTCCCAAAAATGCCTAATTGTATGAGGAACTGCTGCTTCAGAATATTTTACTATTTAGCTATCTCTCCTTCTCAGCTTTTTATACTGGGGAGTACTCAACCTGCTTTGTACATAATCAAAATCCAGAAGATCGCGTGAATTCATGATGTTTTTAGTGCCACTCATTGTTTCTGTTATTATAACTGCATTAAAAGTTTCTTTTAATTTTTTTTCTGTAATCCACCGAAATTCTGCGTTGAGATTGTTTTAGATCATATGGTCTGTTCAAAGAGAAAAGATAAAATACCACCATTCCCTACCGTCGTTCAATTCAATCAAGATAGTTTCACATCAAGAATAGCATTCTCTTCACAATTAAAAGAGTATCTGGATGTCAATTGGCAGATAAGCCTACACTGAATAATGGCAAGAGTTCCAGGTTGGAGATCTAATGTTATGAAAAGATCCGTCCAGCAATTACTAACTTTGTGGAAAAAGTAGAATTAAATATTTGACATTCAGCTCGATCAATTGTGAACAGAAGATAGTTGCAGTCCTAAAATTATGCCTATTCAACGATTTATGGAGTTTAGTTTCGGCTGTTCCTGATGATTCAAGGAGCGAACCTTAATTCCAAACATCGACATTACAAGTAAGGTTACTAGTCCATTAAACTCATTGTCAGATTGAAATGCGTAAGCTTATCAATTCCAATCTTTTTCCTTCTTTTCATTCTGTTAGAATTTGACATTGCTTTGTCAACTTATTAGTCAGGTCTTCATGGATACTTATTTTCTGCATCATCATTATTTTGTACCAGCCGGAAAACTGTAAAGGAAAACGGATGAAGAACTAACTTGAATTAAATTGGACTGCAACTCAAGGATACCAATGCTTGCATGTTCAGTAATTCAAACCCGAATTAAAACATTTGTGAATCGGTTAAGGCGACTGATCGCAATAGTGGAGGATGGAGCCATATTAGGGGCTTTAAAACGTGATAATTACATTAACTCCTCACGTGATTCACGTTTTATATAATATTCCATAAACGAGCAAGTTAGTTTGCTTACGCTAAATGAAAGCTAATGAAAGCTATCCAGTAAATATTTTATCATAGACCACAGAAAGTACTATACTTAGCCACCTTCATTGTTTTCCACGGTGTTCATCACTTTGTTAATATTTTTTTGTTTGTTTTCTCAGAAACAATATGAGTTCCCTAACAACAGGAAAAATAAATTCAACTACATTCCGCTTACACTCTTTGTTGCCCTGAGAGTAAGCTTGCAATAACAAATGCATGAAAGCACATAATATGACATGTAAAATATGAACTATCGATCAGCCGTTAGTCCACATACGAAGGATTGTGAAGTACGTTGTCGAAATCCACCATATCCCTTTAAGGTGGCTTCTATTCAGTTCACTTCCTACCACAGTGTGTAGTAGACGGCAATCAAATTTACCTCCTCCCACTTCGGCCTTATATCAATAATTTCATATCCTTATACTTTATTTTATGTACGCAGGTGCAGAAAGCATCTTCTCAGAAGGTTCAGTATTTTACACAATTACAAGTTTCTGAACAAACAACTATAATTATATAATTTCATTATTCTCAGATCTACAGCGAGCAGACCGACTCTGCACAACGCAGTTGCAAAGACTGCACAGTTCAATACTTTGTCTCTGAGCTCTAATAACTTACTGGGTAGTTCCAGGACTACGCTATAGACTGCGTGATATTATGATAACGCTTAACAAAGCAATTTTGAAATAACATTAACTCTGTGCTATTCTTTAGGACATACGATCACATTCAGATTCAAGAACATATAAGCCTACCTAATCTTAATCTTGTGCAGAAACAGAGAGAAAGTGTCTTCAAGGTGTTTGCATACAACAGAATTCAGAACTTAACTCATTCATATGCAGAAGTCATAAATATACCAACATAAAAATACTTAATATATTACTAACTTGGATGTTGCACTTTTTACAAAATACAATACTATGCCAGGCTTCCACTAATTCTGCATACTTTGAGAAAAAGACCTTGTGCTGTCGGACTTCGCCAACTAATCTTCATAGTTGTTTCTCCTATGTATTAACACTCACTGTATCGACTCTTTAAATACTCCGAAATATATAGATTAAGATTGATATTTCCTGTAAAAGCTAATCGACTCCAACATTTAAGACCACCATAAATTTCACTGACTCTATCTAAATAACACGACTCGAGAAAGATTTTGGCGTAAACTTAAAAACTCACTCAGGACTTATAATTAATATTTTCAACAGTCACCCTTACTTAATTATTATAAGTAAGTGGGATCACGAGACAAAAAATTTACATCCAAAATTATCTGATAAAATGATACATTGTATCAATGTGCTTGATTTTCTTGTGAAACACATGTTTATTGGACAACGGGATGGCGGAGTTGTTATCACATAATAGTGTAGTTGGTCCCTGTTGTTCCTGCAACAAATCCTTTGACATTCTTCTCATTTAAACAACTTGACAAGTTGCACTTGTAGCTACGACATACTCAGCTTGAATTGAAAAAAGAGTCACAATGGGTTGCTTCCAATACTTGTTCCCAAATGAAATGTGTACCTAAAGGTACTTTTCTTATCATTTATGCTTCCTCCACAGTCGTTGTCAGTATATCCAACAAGTTTGAAATCTTCTGAAGTAGAGTACATAATACCAAAGTCTTTTGTTCCATTCACATATCTTAGAATTCTTTTTCTTTCCTTCCAATGAGATTCTTTTGGAGTTTCCATGAACCTTGAAATCGGGTTCACTCCATACATAATATCAAGCCTTGTTGTTGTCAAATATGTAAGACTACCTACCAACCTTTTAAACATAGTGGGATCCACTTTAGATCCTTCATCTTCCTTGCTTAACTTCAATCCTGATATGACAGGTGTTGGGGCTGCTTTGGAGTTTATCATGTTGAATCTTTTCAAGATTTCATGTGCATATTTACATTGTGAAATAAATATACCAGCTTTGGATTGGTGAACTTCAATGCCCAGAAAATATCTCATAGGCCCCAAATCAATCATTTAAAATTCATCCTTCATGACTCACTTAAATTCTTCTATGCCAAAGTCACGTGTAAAAATGAAACGATCTACATATAAACTAAAAATCAACATATTACCTTGTTGATTTGCTTTGATGTATAGTGTTGGCTCACAATCACTTCTTTGAAATCCATTCTGAGTGAGGTAGGAGTCTATCCGACTGTACCAAGCTCTGGGAGCTTGCTTTAATCCATGCAATGCCTTCTTCAATCTATATATTTTGTTTTCTTGTCCTGGAATCATAGAGCCTTTTGGTTCTTGCACATATAATTCTTCCTCTAAATGACCATTCAAAAATGATGACTTTACATCCATTTGATAAACAATCCATTTATTATGCACAACAATGGCCAACACAGTTTTCATTGTGTCCATTTGTGAACCTGGTGCAAATGTTTCATTGAAATCTAGGTTGTTGTATGAAACCCCTTGCAACTAACCTTTCCTTATACTTCTACACATTTCCATGTACATCTTACTTAGTTTTATAGATCCACTTGACACTTACCACATCCTTGCCCTAAGATACATCTATCAATTTCCATGTCTGATTGTTCTCTATGCATTCAATTTTTTCATCCATGGCTTGTGCCCATACATCATCCTTGAAAACTTTTTCAAAAGTTAATGGATCATCTATTTTTGAAAATAGGCCAAAGACTCAGAATGAATTTGCTTTATCAACATTGTAAATATCACACAAACTTCTTGTGTTCCTTGGTAATAGACTTGCTAATGCTGGATATGAAGATGTAGAACTACTTGAACTTCTTGTTGAGCTTGTTTTGATCTTGGTGTGGATTGCACACCTACAGATCTCATTGGTGTGAGTGTTGGAGTAGTTTGAGCTGGGATTTGTGTCGCAGTTCCATGAATAGAAGGAATTGTGATCTGACTTATAATTGTTGTTTGAACCACTTCATCCTCCATGTCATCATGCCCTATAGCATCAATAATTTTAACTATCTTTTCTATGCTTCCATCCCATGCTTCATTCTCCACAAATTGAACATCACGACTCATTATAACTTTTCTTGCAGCATGATCATGCAATTTCTATGATTTTGTATATTTAGAGTACCCAACAAATATACATTTCTATCATTCGTTATCTAACTTCTTTCTCAGCTCATCTAGAACTTGTGCGTATGCGACACAGACAAAGTCTTTCAAGTGTGCAACATTATGCTTCATACTTGCCCAGGCTTCTTGAGGAAATTTGTTTTTCACACTACTTGTTGGACACCTATTCATTATGTACACCGCAATTTCTACTCCCTCACCCCAATACTCATTTGATAAATGATTGGCTACCAACATATTTCACGCCATTTCCATGATGGTGCAATTCTGCCTTTCTGGGACACCATTTTGTTGTGGTGTATACTGCACAATAAATTTATCATGAATGGAATGAACTTTACAAAAGTTCAGAAATTCTCTTGAAACAAATTCACCACCGGTGTCAGTTCTTAGAACCTTGATGTAATAAGAAATTTTCTTTTCCACAAGTCATTTGAACTGTTGAAAACAACCAAATGCATCAGATTTATTTTTTACAGACTAAATCCATGTTTTTCTTGTGAAATCATCAATAGATGTAAGAAAATAGGTGTTTCCTCCTAAGATGGTGTTTGTATTGGTCCACATATAGGTGGATTTTTTTCTCTATATGGCTTGCCAACTAGAAATGAATCTCTATGCTGATTTCCAAATATGAAACCTTCACATATTCTTTCTAGTTTTTCAATTAATGAAAAACCTTTCACCACATCCTTTGTATGTAGCAGCTTCAAACCTTCAAAATTTAAATGTCCAAATTGGAAATGCCACATCCATGACTCATCCTGCACTTTAGATTGAAATGTTGCTTGCAATTCTGCATCACTGTCTTCTTCTTTCTTGGAACTGCGTGCATTAACTTTTTCTTCCTTTCTTCTTTAAATGCAATGTCAAAGTGCACATCTTTTGCTTCATAGAAAACTTCCGTTGTTTTTATCTTCATGGGTGGCTTCAATGTCAATGAAAACATTCTATTGCTTGTGATCTGAATTTTTGTTATAAGTTGATTACTTGGATATCTATCCAAAATCACACAATGATTATCTTCCATGTAGATTCTATACCCTTTTTGTAATAGTTGGCATGTGCTCATCAAATTATGTTTTAGGCCAACAACATAATATACATCATGCATAACGTTTTTATCCCCTTGTTTAGTTAAATTGTTAGTACTACCTTTACCCAAGACAATAACTTGGCGATTGCTTCCAAATGTAAATTTAGTATGGGCTCACTTATCCAAACTAGAAAAAAATTATATTTTTCTTGTCATGTGATTACTGCAGCTTGAGTCTAAGTACCAAATGTCACATGGAATTTCTTGAGCAATATTGAATTCAACTGGGGAAATTATAGGCATCTCTTTAGTACACACCATAAACATGGGGTTGGTGGGAGTATTTGCATTGTTTGACTGATCTTGACTTTTCTTGTTGTGATTATACTCTCTCTTTATGCATTCATATGCATAGTGTACATACTTTTTACTGTAATGGAACAGAATCTTTGATTTATCAAACTTCTGACCACTTGACTGATTGGCCTTTTTATTTTGAGCTCTACCATGAGTTTTTGTAGGACTGCTATTGCGTCCTCCTCTAGAAGAACTCCTTCCTCTTCCTCTAGAATTAGATATCCCCCTTCCCCTTCCATGACTTATACATAACTATGGGGAAAATTCATTTTCTAATAACATACTCGATCTACTCAATCTGTGTTCATGATTAATGAGGGAGGCTTGCAGCTCATCTAGACTAAATTGACTCGGGTCTTTTTTCTCTTCCAAATTCACAACAAGAGAATCAAATTTAGGAGGAAGAGTCCCAATTACCTTCTCAACAACATTCATATCAACTACGGTTTCTCCATGATAATTAATCTAATTTATGAGGCCAATAACATGGCCATAAAAATATTCTACAGAATCTATGTCTTTCCTTGATAGAGTTTCAAAACCTCTTCTAAGAATTTGTAATTTCGATGTCTTGACTTTCTCCATATCTTGATACGAAGTTTGTAATATGTCCCATGCTTCCTTGGCTTTCTTTTTTGATGCAACTATTGGGAGTATGCTCTCATTCATGGCTATGTAAAATATTGATTTTCCATCCTTCTTCCCTTGATCTTTCAAGGCATCCTTCTAAACTTGTGTGAGGACATTGTATGTTGCTTGATATGTTGGTTCCACATATTCATTTTAAACTATCTCCCACACATCTTGACCACAAAATAATTCCTTCATGGTAACGACCATAATTCACAATTTTTACTTGTAAAAGTGGGAAGTTTTAGATTCGAAGTAGAAGCCATGGTGGAAATCTTCAACAATTACTTACAAAATTGTTTCTCTTGAAACCTACTCTAATAAACCTGCTCTAATTTTTACCAGAATTGTTTCATGGCAGTGAGGGCTGCTGGATCTGGTTCTACATATCCAAGATCCACTGGTTCCCAGCACTCTTGTGCTTGTAAGAACGACCTCATTCGAAGAGACCAGAATTCGTAATTCTTTCCCAAAAGAATCGGACCCTGATTCGGGCCGAGATTGCTGGTCAACGCCATTTAAAAAAAAATGCTGAAAGAATAGAGGGAAAAAATTTGTATTTACCTCCGATCACAAAGATTGTCGATTCGTCGATGGGAGCTTATCGGGCTTTTCCCGTTCTTTGACTTTCAAACCACGGAAACGCGAAAAAAATCGCCTTTCAACTTTTCAACGGTCCAGATCTGCTGTGATCGAACGGTCCAGATCGTATCGGGATATCGCGAATCGGGATTTCGCGATTTCTGATGTCAAGTTCTTTTGTCCCTTTGATTTCCCNCAGGAACGACCTCATTCGAAGAGACCAGAATTCGTAATTCTTTCCCAAAAGAATCGGACCCTGATTCGGGCCGAGATTGCTGGTTGACGCCATTAAAATAAATGCTGGAAAAAAATAGAGGGAAAAATTCGTATTTACCTCCAATCTCAGAGATCGCTAATTCGTCGATGGGAGCTTATCGGGCTTTTCCCGTTCTTTGACTTTCAAAACACCGAAACGCGAAAAAATCGCCTTTTAACTTTTCAACGGTCCAGATCTGCTGTGATCGGACGGTCCAGATCGTATCGGGATATCGCGAATCGGGATTTCGCGATTTCTGATGTCAAGTGCTTTTGTCCCTTTGATTTCCCGAACTCCGATTTACCGATGGCGCTGTCCTATCGGTACTTTTTCTGATGGCTCTGATCTGCGACACGTGTCCTCAACAGATGGACGGTCGTGATCTCTTCTCGCGATTTCGCGATATGTTATGTGTCCCGGACCTCTTGTCTCCAGGATCCGCGAAATGCCGAATCCCGATATGCCGATGAAGTCGCTTATCGGGACTTTTCCCGAAAGCTACGATCTCTGCCACGTGTCCTTGAAGGATGGATGGCTAAGATTGTGTCGGGGATTTCGTTGGAAAGAAACCCGATCACTAGTTCTCAGGTTTCGCGATTTCCCGAACCCCGATTTGCCGATGGCGCTTTCCTCTTCGGGACTTTTTCCGAGTCGCCAGATTTGCGCCACGCGTTCGAGAGAGATGGACGGTCCTGATGCCTCCTCGGGATATCGTGACTTGCGATTCTCCGTTGACACAATGTGTCTGTCAAGTGGAAACGCCGAATGYCGATAGTGGCCTCGATGTCTGCCACGTGTCCGGCCAAAATGGACGGCTGAGATCTTATCGGGATTTCGCTTATCGCGATTTCGCGAGTTGCGATGTCAAGTTTCTTTGACACCGTGAAACCCCGAATGCCGAAATGCCGACGAGCGCTGCGATGCTCGCCACGTGTCCTGACAAATGGACGGCTGAGATTGTTTCGGGATTTCGCGATTTCGCGTATCGAGGTTTTTGGAGAGCAGAGTCTTTTGCTTGTCCAACTCCCGATTCCCGATTTTGCGATGGAATAGGATCTCGCCACGTGTCTCTTGATCGGACGGTCAAGATGACGTCGGGATTTC
>JZKD02S0945321.1:0-13799 GCA_000966675.3 Picea glauca | reverse complement strand
ATCTAAAAAGAAAAAGTTTCTAGATCAAATTTTAATTAGCGTTAATTTTTGTGGTTGTTCTTTACTCAGAGGTGAATGAGAGTGAAATTGATGATATTATGATTTGATTCCAAAAGAAGCATAATAAAAATGATAAACAAATGTTTCTTTCAATGAACTTCTATTTATGGGAAGGAGAAGAATTTTCTTTCTTTCACTATCAAACACAAAAATGCAAAAAATTTCATGCAATTGCTTTGAACAAGAATCCAATTTAATGCTAAACTATTCAGAAATTGATTCTAATATCCAAAATCCAATCATGAAAATATATCTCTTTGTTTTAAATATGAACCTTAATTGGTTTGATTCGAAGCTTCTTATGCCAACCAGATTTCACTATTTGCAGTTTTAGACAATTGGAAGCAAGTATCATATAAACAAAAAGAACACTCTCACAGTAATCAAACAAGAAGAAAAACAAATCTAAACCTTTCAAAAAGACAACCAAAAATTCAAACAAGAAAATTGCTTGAAAATATACAAATCAAAGACCAAATGGAATAGTACAAATATATCTGGACTTCCTTGTGACAACTTTCAAACAATTAGAGGAAGCGACCCCCTCTACTCGAAGAATTGTATATCTTTCTCTAGGAGCAATGGGCAACCTGGGGAAAAATCATAAAGTTTATATCCCAAGGCTTACATCTAAAATCCTTCCTATAGATAAAGCTCTTTCTTGGTTTGATGGGGCTGCTCAACAGAATGGAAAACTTAGTGGTGTTGGCGGAGTCTTGAAGATAGATGAACATAAGGAGTATAGATGGACTTTAAATTATGGATGTGGAACAAATTCCAGGGCAGAGCTCATGGGAGCTTGGGCTACTTTGACTCTTGCCTCAATACTTACAGTTTATGACTTGCATGTTTTGAGGGATTCAAAGATCGTCATCGATTGGCTCAATTGAAAAGGTTCGCTAAAGGTGGCAACTTTAGATGGCTGGAAGGATAGAATTTCTGAACTTCTCCCTCTATTCAGATCTATCTCTTTTGTGCACATATATAGGGAAGAAAACAAAAAAGTTGTTTGTCTATCCAAAAAGTCTCTTTATATATGTCGAGGGAGAATTGCCTATAGTCAATGGGTAGGAGGCCATGAGGGCCCTACACTCGTTTTAAATATGTATTGATTATCAATGAGTCCTCCTTAGAACTCAGATATTTTGGGCCTGTTGTTGGTTTTCATTTCCCTCTTTGATAGAGAGTATTTTTGCCTTGATATTAGTCTATTGGTAGCTTTTCTGAAGAAGACATCCTTGATAGGTTTTGGATTTTGACTTGATTGTATGACTGTCTCCTGTATATTGGGTCTGCCCATAAAAGGGACATCTTTGCTCATGATGTATTGATTTTGTAAACATATTATATTATTATGAATATAATGTGAAATTTTCAGTGGAAAAAAAGTGACTTTATCACAAATATAAGCCTTATATTCTAATAGGGAGCTCTCATGAGTGATCTAGAACTAGTTAGATAAAGATTTCAATTTTCCTTCCATTGGGAGCAATGTAATTTCAAATTTATGAATAATGCAAWTTTTTCAACTTGAAWTTCTTGATGTAATTAGTGTTTTATCTTGAGGGATTCACCTAATTACTTGGTTTGGGGTTTGGAATCGCTCCAAAGTTGCAATGGAGGTTGAATCACCTCTACCCATAGAGTAGAATATTGCCATTTTATTTTCTTTAATGACTGGAAATTTTCTTTCATTTACTTGTTGCTATTTACTTTCATGTTTGTACTTTTATTTCTAGAAGTAATTTCATTTCCTATATTTCTTTGAGAAGTACTTTCATTCATTTGCTTTCATGTATTTCTTTCATTGTTTTCACTTTATAATGTTCATTACTTGGAAGTATGTTTAATGGAATCTCTACGATGGATAAGGGTTGCAATGATGGAATGGTCTAGTAGTAGCCTTAGGATCCTAGTTCATTGATACATTCACCTAAATCTTCACTTAAAAGTAGTGATCATAGACCTCTCTCTTTCCTTGTACATTGTCAAGGGAGTTAAGAAGGAAGACCCTAAACTCAATGAGATGAACAGTCAAGGGGAATGAAATGTGAAAGTTGATCATTTTCCCATTTAATGTAGATTAGATGTAGTTAGTTGCTTATCATTCATAAGAATAGAATATATCTCATCAAGTTAATATCTTGTGGTTGTGCATACAATGCATAACACCTCATAAGTTTGCATGATCCCTAGGTTGATAATTAAATTGAAGATAAGGGATTTAGTAGATATATTGTTGTAATTATTTGGTCCAACACTCGCCTTTGAGGATTTGACTATCTATTCACCCCAACATTCAGTTGACATGCCAACAACTATCTCATTTTTTCCCAAAGTTGCTATTTTAAAATTTTTACTACCAGTTCATTCCTCGTTGTGACAGTAGTGCAATTCATAAGCTTGCATTACTTACATGACCCAGATCCCACATTGTTAACGATCCTCTCTCTATGTTCAACCCACACATTCAAGATTAAATTTTAGCTTTTTCATATGTTTCAAACCAAATTTTTTTCTTGAAGTTCACTATTGGGTTTAATATATTTTTTTACTAATCTTAGACATCATATTATTTAGATTTAACTGGTCTTATTTGATTAATTCTCATTTTGATTAAATGTTGACTTTATTTTTACTGCTTCACGCGTACTAAATATTGCTAATTAATCTAGAGTGATTTATCTTTTATTTAAATTATTATTGGTGTGGGGTCATGTCTCATTATTTCTTCATATGCTCTTCACCTTGCACTCTTTGGTGATTCAGGTGAACCAAAAGTAGAATTTGAGGTTGTTTTCTATTACCATTAATTTCAATTCATATTTGGGCTATTACTTCCATATATTTTCATTATCAACATTTCATTCCACACATGCACACAAAATGTACCCAACAACTAAAGAATCAGTTCATGATGTTGATTGAGACCTTAAAAAAAACCTAGTTTAAGAAAACTAACATCACTAGTTTCATAGTAATACTTCACATTCGGATTAGAGTAAGAGTTTGGAAATAGGGTTGTAAGGTGAGAATTCCAAAGTCACCATTCATAAAAAAATTAGTTGTTTACTACTTTTAGCGTAATCCTTTTAGTAGAAAAAAATGTTTGTTGGGAAAGCACATCTTATACATGTGCAAAACACTAAGTCAAGCTAAATAAGTGTTGAGATACCTCACACTTACTTGGTGGGTGAATTTATATTCGAGTACTTCAGGTTGTTGGCACTTACTCAGAGTGATGCCTTCTTTCTAAGGTTTCACCCATGGGATTCCTCTGATAAGTCCCTATCCATTGTGAACACTTAACTGACCACTATTCCCCCAACCTATCATTGCGAAGATGCAACTCAATGGCTATTGTTCGAAATTCTACCTAGGTGACTTTCTCATAGAGTTATGAGTGGTACCTAAAGTAGATAGGGTATTATCCCTTGGATTTAATTACCCTAAATTAGGTCACTATAATTGTTTCATTCTACCTTGACTTGGATAAACCATAAGTGGATTTCACCACCCTCAACAAAAATGCATTTGGAAGGCTGAATTTTTTTCCTTCTATATTTGCTTTAGCTATACTAAGTCATAAAAGTTTTGTTTGATATTTTTTATATATTATTTTTTTTTTGGTAAAACATTGTCACAATCAAGACATTTCTTACATTAGTACTTAGCTAATTAAAAAAAAACATGAGACTAAGTCACTCAGTCACCAAAGCACTTATCACCCTTGATGATGTCTAGGATCCATGATCTTTCATCATCTCGAATCTTAGTGGTTAGGTGCACTACTATTATATAGCTACTACTAATTATTAAAATAATGCTGAAATATGTAATAAAGTTGAAAGATAAATTATAACATGTTCCAAATATATTTTTGCATGATAAACTGTTTAGAGTTCGATCTATTTGCATAAAGTAATGTTTCTTAGAACAAATTTCATCTTTATATGAGTTGAGGAAATGTGTGAAAAACAAAAGATGACGTGGAGATTATGAAAGATGACGTGTAAGTGGGGATTACTCGTCTCATTATTATGAAAGCAATTACAGAGGAGAGAGAATTGATTTGATGTAAGTGGGGAAATCAGTACGGAGGAGAGAGGATTGATTTGATTTTAGTGGGGCGAATAAATCGGTGTATGAGGAGAGAGAATTGAGTTGATTTGATTTGAGTGGGCGAATAAATCGGTGGAACATTTTATTGTAGTACCTTGCCTTCAATTAGAAAATAAGTGAGTGAACATTTCCTTGTATTAGAAAATTCTCCATTGTGCTTCAAACGCTATCAGTTGGAAAATGAAAAATGGATAGTTGGAAAGAGATACTATTAATTTGAGTGGGAATGAATTAAAAAATAGGTGAAAATTTCTTTCAATAAAAAGAATTTTAATGTATTTTAAAGTTGATTAGTTATTTGTATTAACATGACTTAGTGGTGAAGAAATATATAATTGTGTTAATAATAAAGAGAACATCATATTAATTTAAAGTTGGTAAGCTATTTGTATTGACCCGATTCAATGGGTGAAGAAATATAGAATATTTGTATTGACATGACTTAGTGGGTGAAGAAATATATAATTATGTCAGTAAAGAGAATATCATCATATTAATTTAAAGTTGGTAAGCTATTTGTATTGACCCGATTTAATGGGTGAAGAAATATAAAATATTTGTATTGACATGACTCAGTGGGTGAAGAAATATATAATTGTGTCAATAAAGAGAACATCATCATATTAATTTAAAGTTGGTAAGCTATTTATATTGACCCGACTCAATGGGTGAAGAAATATAGAATATTTGTATTGACATGACTCAATGGGTGAAGAAATATATAATTGTGTTAATAAAGAGAACATCATCATATTAATTTAAAGTTGGTAAGCTATTTGTATTGAAGACTCAATGGGTGAAGAAATATAGAATTGTGTGAATAAAGAAAACATCATCATATTATGAATAAGAGAATAATATAGAATTGTGTTAATAAAGAAAACATCATTATATTATGAGTTTTTTTTTTTTCAAATTATGAAATTATGAAAGTGGGAGAAAAAGAAAGATGGTGATAGAGTTGAAAAATTGTGAGATAGAAAATGAAAAAATGCTTCACTACATTTAACAAGTAACAAGTAGAGGAAAAAAAAAGGTAGATTTTTTTTTCAATAATTTTTTAAAACTTTGGATTTGGGTTGGTACCAATTCACATGGATGATATTGCTTCAAGAGGTTTTTTAATAGAAAAAATAAAAAACATGTCCCAAACCTTTACAATATTTGTGCTAATATTGGTGTAAGATTTCAAATCTACTACTCATTCAAATCTATTAAGCAATTAGTTTATTAAGTATTAAGAAGGATGGAAAAGAAATAAAAGCAATTTTTTTTCATTAATTAAAAATTTACAATTTTATTAATGTTTCAATTTTTTTCTTAATTTTAATTCAATAAATAAATATGTAAATCTTTAAATGATTGAAAATATTATTATTATTATTATTTCAAAATTATAAATAGTAATGTTACTGTCTCATTCCTATTATTATAATAAATTATTTTATGCCACATGATTATACACACCTAAGAATTAAATACCTACATGTTTTAGTAGATATTTTTTTTCTCTAGGAGTTGGACCTGACCAAAATAAATTGAATGAAGAAATCTCCAAAGAACTCTCTAAATTATCAATGTTGGTTTTTCTAAATATTTCATTTAACAACTGGGAGGAATCCCAATAGGGACATTTTTTTTCCAATAGAAAATTCGCACAAAATTATATTAGAGTATAATTTTTCTTACATAGCAAAAATAACTCTCCAGGATATCACAACTATCCCATCAACTACATCAAACTGTTCTTATCAATAAATGATCTAAAACAGACTGTCCACTTTTATCTTTCTATCCCAAAAGTGTCACTACAACATCAAACAAATAGTCCATCATAACATAATGACATTGGCAAAACCTTCAAGTTCTAAAGTCATTACAAAAAACTGATAAAAATCAGCAAATACCCAAGAAGCCTAGAAGAGATTTATGATGGAAATAGGCCCTATCGTCCCCTTATCCAAAGCGAAGAAAGATAATATTCCTTTTGGAGCCAGAAGCGCTTGTTTGGAGAGATCATCAACTTCTTTGTTGAATTCCCGGAAAAAGTGTTGGAAGTTGATTCCTAGAAAATATGTCGCCAAATCCTTCATTCTGAGCTTCCAACCTTCAATATAATTGGCCTATAACTTTCCTCTGTGATTTAACCAGACAATCACCACTTTTGAATCCCCCAATATCTGAATCTTTTGAATATTCCACTTCTTTGCAAGATATAGAGTCGCCCACACACCCATGAGCTCGGCCTTTGTATTTGAACCTACCCCGTAGTTTAAAAACCACCTGTGAACCTTTGAATCTGGATGTTTAATGACACCCCCAATGCCGTTGTAACACTCTGTTTCCCCCAGTATGTAAATATAACTATATTGGCCAAGGAACTATGGCAAACCTAAAAGTGTGAATGTTTGATTTAATGGACCATTGTACAAAAGGTCGATGAATGTAAATTATGTTATTTTAATAGAAAATGGCTACATGTTGCATGACTGCTAAAAGAGGGGATGTGCTAAGAGAAAACCATGAATGTTATGAAAGGTGGTGGAGGGGACCCAAAATGGTTGCGTTAACCTCCACCGAACTAGTACCATGCTGGAATTAATTGCTCAAATCAGAACAACCCTCTGATCGAGAAATGAATCCTAAGCTTGGGGGTGGCCAGTGATAAATCCATTGGGAGTGACTGAGCCTATGGTTGGGTGGAAACGAGCACCCCTTTCAGCAGTCGCATCATGCTCTATGGTTTTGATAAGTGTTTTATTGCCTTATGTTTTGAATTGTAAATAATGGATACATGTGAGTATTTACATGTCTATAAAGGATTATTTCTTTGTATTAAATGATTAAGTTATGAGTATGCGTCCGTTCCTTTGAGAACCTATATTTCTGCTTGATTTTCCATACGCCCCAGTTTAATCACTCGAAGGCGCTTTCTCCAGGAATTTACGTCACTGTCCTAGAGTCAGAACAAGCCTTTGGGCATAGCTACCGTTTTGATAACCTCACAAGTCACTTTGCCTTGATTTAGAGCTTAAAGCTCTGCGAGTTGGGAAGGTGTTCCCTTAAGACCAGTAGTCTAAGAGACTTTGAACTTGTGCCTATTCGCTTAACCAAAAACCCGACTAAGAGCGTGGATTATAGCCCAAGAGTTATATGAAGATCCATGTGACCTGGGTCTAGGAACCTTGGAGCTCGAGGCTCCGAGATGTCAAATTAAACGATAGTCAAGTTGAATCCCGCAATTGTTGTGAACCGTTGATCTCTGAACGGAGATCAAGGCTGGGGAATCACTGCGGAGCGCGAAGGTGAAAATAACAGACATGCTAGTTTGTGGCCCGCAATTCACCCTTGTTGTTGATCTCGATGGGCTGGAAGATTAATGATCCCGGTTAGACTAAAATCAAGCGAGAACCTTCCAGATTGCAGAGGTCGAACTCTCTGGTAAAGAATACACATGTTGGGGCCTCGCAATTTCTGTGAACTGTCGATCGTCGTTGACTTTCAATCTGAGTTTGACGTGATCCCTGAAACGCAAGGACTGTGTGGACGAAGAAATCTTCAAGGAGGTCAAGCTCAGAAGAGATAGATCTTTCAAGAGTGCAGACGAAATCCAAGAGATGGGCCCGTAGGAGGAGAAAAGGTCGAATCCTTTGAGCACTTAGAAAATATTCTAAGTTGGAGTAAGTCCGAAGCTCAGGAAGGATATCAAGATTCAAGTATCGAAAGGGAATATCCTTTCATTTGGAAGATGAGCGGACGAGATCCATTCGGGAGGATCAAAGGTCTGTCACGACCGTTAGATTTGAAGGAGGAGTGCAGGTGTTAGCGCCTCGACTCCTTCAGTCTTTGCAAATTCGACGATCATAGGATCTATCGGGACCCACCTTGATCGTCGGATATGTGAGTTCGAAGTTCGCGCATCGGGAGAATCACATGTTGGTGCGACTAAATCTCAGAAACCCGAAGTTGTGAAGTGAATCTGAGTCGTTCGATTCAGAGGATACGTAGCAGAGATCCACGTGCTTCAGAGGAAGAACCTGCAGATAAGTCAGGAGGAAAATACCCGAGGAGCTAGGAGTCACAACAATCCTAGTCGTCCATCGATACAGGACACATGGCGGGAGATCAACATTTCGCTGACTCGTAAATCAGGAAAGTCAAAGGCATAGTTGTGAGAACTCGCAAGGTCCGAAATCGCGAGTTGATCTGGACCGTTAGATCATGGGGAGCCTCAGCTCGTTGATCTAAGGTGAGCGAAGTTCGGAAGTTTGGACTTCGAGGAAAGGGAGGTGGACTAATTTCCAACTTCGTGAAGCACGAAGTCCCGAAGTATTTGGGAGTTGTCCCTAGGTCACGGTCGAATGTCATATCATCGTAAGTCAAAGGAAGGAGCTAGATCTTGCTAGGCTCTTAGCCCGGAGATCGAAAGTTTGAGGAGTCAGGAGAGTCAGGGTTGGCTCACATGCAAATACCCGACATGCGAAGTCGTGAAGCACCTTTTGGATAGGCGTGTAGTCCCAGCCTGAGATCATATGAAGGAAGGGGCTAGAATGGAGAGCTAGCGCATGTTACCCAAACCCTCCAAAGGGGCCAGGAAAGAGCCTGCGGGTTTGGAAGAACCTGCAATTTAAGAAAGGGTAACCTAGAGAGAGTTAAGAAAAAGAATTTTTTTTTATGCCCCATCGTGGGTGTGTTACAAATTGGTATCAGAGCATGGTTACAACACTTGGCCTACTTGGGCTCATGCACGAGTCGCACAAAGAGCTATTGTTATCTGCATTTACTCCTTGAGGAGAAGGACTGCAGATTGAACCTGTGATTTTGGGAATTCTTGTTGAATTTCAACAGAAGAATTTCTTTAACCCTTTGTCAAAGTGATAACTACTCTTATCGGAGTAGGGATATGCTAATTAAAATTTATAATAAGACGTGAATGTGGATAGCTGAAGGTGAGATGGGTAAGTCCTATAGAAGTTCAAGCAAGAAGGTTTTCTTGCTAGCTATTATAGTATAAAAGGGAAAGTGACTCTGGTTGGTTATTTCCATAAAGAGAAGGCAACATCCGTATGAGTTATAATTGTGATATTAGTCATGTAAGCGACTGTAATCTCTAACTAAAGAACACTAATGATAAAACTAAGATAGTATGGTGAATACTTAGTTGTGTGTGTATGCTTGAGTGCATGGATTTAATGCATTGTGAATCTTCTTGATATGAAGCCTGATATTAATACCAGTTAGGTACGGATGATATTAAATGTGCAAGTGATGCACATGTATGATGTAAGAGTATAAGTATACTGAAGGCCCAATATAGTTTCCCTGATGAGTGAAATGTGAGGAAAGCATAACAATTGCCAAGATTGAATGAATACCATGGATGCATGGTTGACTCCATTCTGAAGGGTCATGAAAGTTCTGTTTTGAATGATAGCTTAAGGGGAATGTACTCCATCTCTCCAGGAAAAGCCAATACAAATAAATGAAAGAGTAAACGAGCAAGGATGCTTTGTTGTCATGATAAGAGGCAAACGATTAAGCCTTTGAGGATCACATGAGAATGATTGTAAACAATCATGAGTTGACTGATCTTAAAAGTAAAGATGCATGTGGGCTATGAGATATACGTATGACAGCTACATACATGCTTAGGATTATGAATATGGTTAAGTACATCATAGATGTAAGTTAACAAAAACCAGAATATGTATGGATACATAATTTGGGTACATGACAAAGATGCATGTTTATATTCCTTAAGGGAATATTTGGTAAACATCTAAAGCTAACTCAAGGTTGAGTCCATCATAGATAGCGATGGACGTGAAATAAGGAAGTTGCATGCTGAGGGAATTCCCCGTGGAAGAACTATGTGAAAACTCTGTTAGGATAATAGAGTCACAACCCTAATGATTGTTGAAGGTTGGGCAATGGGTTGCAAAGCCTGCCTATATAAGAATCTTGGATTACATTTTTTTTAAATAAAATGTGTAGGTGGAAGACTAACAACTGAATGTTAACCACTCTGAGAACTGAATAATAATGTGCAGGATGCATAGGTTCATGACCCACTATGAACAAAAAAAAAAAACAATCTTGCTACTAAGCATGTTGTTGTATCCAAAAGGGTTAGAGTGAGGCCTAACCAAGGCTGCTCAAGGGAAAGAGCAGGAAGATCCCAACCTGGAATAAATTGCAAAAATCCAAGAAGTGGAAAAAGGGGAGAGCCCCTAACTCCTTTCTTGCTATGTGTTATGTTTCCTCTAGAATGAGAAAGTTGATTTACTAATAAAAGTAAATGTTTTGATACCATAGTGATGATGATCATATTACTGCAGAAACAATTAAGAATTGTCTGTATTGCATTCATGGAAACCCTTGAAGATAATGTGATGAAGTGCATAAAGATATGCTAGGACATTTTGAAGGAGTTTTATGGATTTGGATGTTATGATACATGCATTTTAATTGGTATTACAACTAATGATGCATGTTGTGTATAGAAAGGAATTGGAACTGTTGAGGAAGACAGTTACTAATAATGGGCAACCTCAAGCAGAGGATGACCATGGGTAGGCTCCGGTCGAAAGATTCTTGACATGACCGTGGAAATCTCGCTAAAGCACTGTTAATGAGGTAAAGATAAGAAAGAGAGTGCTAGTAGCCAAGAACAGGTATAAAATGTTCATGCTTATGTGGCTCAAGGTATGAAAAGATTTGGGTGAGAATCCCTTCTAAAATATTTTATTGTCTCATGTTATGCATGAAATTTTGAAAGGGCAGTTGTATGCCATGGATACCCAAGTAGGGTATGATTCGAGAGGAAGAACCTGAATGTTGGAGGTGTGAACCTCTAGCAGTGAAGACTAATTATATGATGCAACAACATTTGAACCAAATGATCTCTGTTGACTCAAAAGGTCAAAAACCCTTACTAAGAGATCGTAGAAATCCCTTCGATCAACTACAGATCGAGATAGTGAGGATCAAGAAGGAAACTTGGATCAAATCAGGTTAATCAAGAACCTAACAGAGGGAGTGAACACGAGCCATTCATCGGAAGGAAACCGATCCTAGTCATCAAACCGATTTCAAGATCCACTTGAGTTAACAGATCAAACGCCAGTCGTTCAATAAGATCGACAACCCGCATTCATTACGAAGATTGAATAGGCACACAAGTTAATGAAGGAGTCTGTGCCCATAATTTAAATTCAATATAGATTTGTTTTGAGTTTGGATTTCGATCACAGATCGGACGACTCGTATTGATTTTGGAGCGTGAAGGCAAAGTTAACGGGCACGCTAGTTCATAGCCCACAATCAATCAACACCGTTGACCTTGTCGGGGTGGATGATCAACAACCCCGATTAAAAGAGTTGGGCGAGTACCTTTCAGATTGCAGAGATTGAACTCTCCAATAAAGAGAAAGCACATTGGGGATTCCATAAACCCCGTGAACCATTGATATGTGAATGATCAGTGGGTGGACCTGCAAGGAACCCACACATTAATTCCACATAAACTCGTATCGTTATTGGGTCTGTGGTTGAATTTGGAAAATCGAGGCTATACTCTCAGTTTAAATTCTCGGTCAAATACTTTTGTGCTAGGATTGTTGTATTTGGAATCGTGTGGTTTAGGATCAATCAAGGGATAAGATCGATGACCCGTATTCATTGCGGGGAAGGTATATGCACGTAGGTTAATGCCATGAACCGTACCCATAATTTAAACTCAACACAATTTTGTCTTGAGTTTGGGATCCGATCGTAGATTGGATGACCCGAATCTATTGCAGAGATCGAAAGGAGAATTAAACCACGAGCTAGTTGAGGTTCCGCAATTGCTTGCATCCATTGGATCTGGGAAAGACAGATCCTCATCGTCGAATTGCAGACAATGGAATTTTTAGTAAGGAAGGAGGACCTTCCAATGTTTTACTTACATTATGTAAGCACTGAAGAAAAACAAATTGGGTGACCATAAGTGTTGGCACCCTAGTTATTAATGAAGGAATAATGCTTAAAGGCATTCATGTGAAACTTTTGAGTTTTATGTGTATTGATTTGGGAACGTGATTGGCCTATAGAAGGAAGCATGGTCCCGTTGTAAGAGTGAATGAAAATGAATAAGCCATATGTTGAAGAGGTTGGTTAAATTCCAACGCACCATGGCCAAGAACCTGTCATAAAGTGTGACAAACTTGAAATCAATGCAAGAGTGCATTGGGTATGAATGTGGTCATGAATATTGGCACATTTTTTAAAATCCTTTGAAATGTTGAATTACGTTTTGAAAGGTTTGGTATGTTGAAATGAGGCATAGGCAAGGAATGAGATCCCATTTTTGTATTTATATAGATGTGATGGACTGTTAGTATGCATGATTTTGAAAAGATAATGTGCATGAAAACTAACAATTTGTTTGGCTGAGGAATGTTGAAATTACAGGAGGAAAAGGGTCTTGGATATGGCAGTATTGTAAGACCATAACGAAGACCGATTGCCTACTGAGCCAAACTGCAAGGAATGGTATTTCCCCTTTTGAGAAAGTGAATTTGTTTGTTACTATGCACAACTCCGAAATTGTTTGTGACGACGTTATAAAGGTGTAATAAAATATATCTGCATGGGAAATTAATAATTTGTTTGGCGGATTGAAGTTGAAAGTGTAGGAAGCAAAGGGGTCTTGGATATGGCAATGTTGTAAGCCCATAAGGAAGACCAATTACCTGTTGAGCCAAACCTCTATGGGAAGGAAATTCCCATAATTATGAATCTGGTTCCTGTGTGGAACAAATATGAAAACAAAATATGGAATTTGGAAATCTTTGGGTGACAGATTTACAAGAAAATTTTTGAATTTAAAATTTATGATGATGTCTCATGAATTTTTGTATGCAGGTGAGAAGAAAATATATGTCCAGAAAGGACAAATGATGAAAAATGGCTACTATTGAGCCATGAGAACCCCGTGGTAATCCATGATCGCCTAGAATATATTGTGTTGAGGTAACACAAGCCAGAGGAAAGACAAGGAAGTGTGGTGGGCAGAAGGAGACCTGCAGAAAATGCAGAGATGAGAGCGGAAACTCTCGGGTCTGAGGAAGGACTGAAAGAGGAACAATGATTTATGATCACAGAAAAATAGAGATTGAGCCAGGAGAAGGAGAGTAACCTTCGTCCTTATCTATTTTTGTATTGGGAGAAGGAGAGTAACCTTCGTCCCTAACTTCTATTGAGCTGGAAGTAAGAGATTAAAAGTTATGATCACAGAAAAATAGAGATTGAGCCAGGAGAAGGAGAGTAACCTTCATCCTTATCTATTTCTGTATTGGGAGAAGGAGAGTAACCTTCGTCCCTAACTTTCGTTGAGATGGAAGTAAGAGATTGAATCTCAAAGCACCATGGCCTAACCTCAAGGGTGTCCAGTGATAAATCCATTGGGAGTGACTGAGCCTATGGTTGCGTGGAAACGAGCACCCCTTTCAGCAGTCGCATCACGCTCTATGGTTCTGATAAGTGTTTTCTTGCCTTATGTTTTGAATTGTAAATAATGGATGCATGCGAGTATTTACATGTCTATAAAGGAGTCTTTCTCTGTATTAAATGAT
>JZKD02S0945310.1:0-13799 GCA_000966675.3 Picea glauca | reverse complement strand
ATAGTTATTTGGTTTACTTAAAAAAAAATTAATAAAAAAACAAAAAATCAATTTTATTTTTTAATAAATTTTATAAACTTAAATTCATAAATTTAATTAAAAATTAAAACTTCAATTTTTTATATACATTTATTTTTCATAATCTACCTAACTCCATAAATTTGTGGAAAAAAAAGGTTTGTGCAATATGAAGAGTAAAGTAAATAGAAAAAATGGATTTATATTGAAAACATTTCTCTATTGAAAAATGTCTTCTACTCTCTTCTGTTATATAAAAGGAACAAACCTTCATTGCTTATTACTTATAATAGCGTACCCACTACAACCACAGGCATTTAAAATTTTGTTGACTAGATAAAATGTATTTAAGAGGATCATGAGTTGTCTTGGGTGAAAGTAAAAATAGATTGCAAGGCATTTATCTCAAACTGCATGCAATTTATATAAGTTTTCAAATCAAGCTTATCTTCAACACTCCCCCTTAAGTTTGACTTCCCTAAACTGGTAATATCTCCATGAGTCCCACATATTCTCTTAGTTTCTCAAAATTCTTCTTTGGCAATGTTTTTGTGAATATGTCTATAATTTGCTCCTTTGACTTGAAAAATTCTAAATTTATTTTTCTAGTCTCAACCAATTCTCTTATGAAATGATACCTTATGGCTATGTGTTTGTTGCGTCTATGAAACATTTGATTCTTTCATAGAGCTATAGAGTATTGGTTATCACAGAATATTGGTGTTCCCTCTTGTTTATCCTGAGTTAGATATGATAGTATCCGTCCTAACCATACAACTTGACAAGTTGTTGCATTTGTTGCCATATACTATGTTTATGTTGTGGAAAGTGACACAATGGGTTGTTTCTTTGATGCCTATGAAATAACTCCTAACCCAATTGGAACACATATCTAGATGTGCTCTTTCGATCATCTATATTTCCTCCCCAATCACTGTCAGTGTACCCAACTAAAAGAAAGTTATTTGCTGCAATATATAAATTTTCATGGCTTTTGGTGCCATTCGCATACCTTAAAATTATTTTTCTTGCTTGCAAGTGTGTTTCCTTTGGAGTTTACATAAACCTGGAGATTAGACTAAGTGCATAAATGATATCATGTATTGTTGTTGTTAGATACATAAGACTTCCAACCATACTTTTATAAAAAGTTGGATCCACATTGATACCACAATCATATTTTCTTAGCTTTAAACTTGTTGTTGTCGGTGTTGGTGTTGGCTTACTATTCAATATCCTAAATCTCTTCAATATATCCCCTCCATACTTATGAATTCTTCTATTATGAATTCTTTGTGTAAAAAAAGATCATCTACATATAAGCAAATAATTAGAATTTCACTTCGATTGATGATTTTGATGTGAGTGTTGGCTCACTATTGCTTTTACTAAAACCAATGCTCAAAAAGTATGAGTCAATGCGACTATACCAAGCCATGGGTTCTTGCTTGAGCCCATACAATGCTTTCTTCAACCTATACAATTTATTCTCAAGTCCAGGAGTTTGAAAACCGACGGGTTGCTGGACATATACTTCTTCTTTTAACACTTCATTGAGAAATGCTTATTTTACATCCATTTGATGGACTTTCCAGTTGTGTTGAGTTGTTATTGCCAAGAAAATTTGTATTGTTTCCATCCTTTCTATAGGAGCAAAGGTTTCATTATAATCTCTTCCGTGTTGTTGTTTATACCCTTTGACCACAAGTCGTGCTTTGTTTTTTTCAATTCTTCCTTATACATCATTCTTGGTTTTATAAACCCACTTGACCCATGTCTCATTTTTCTCAATTGCTTTCATTTTTTCATCCATGGCATCACACCATTTTCTTTCTTTTGCCGATTCTTCAAAATAAATAGAATAAAATCCATAAAAGAAAGAAAAATTCACCAATTCATTATCATCATCATTATAACGGGATGTATCATACAACTCCTTCAAGCTTCTTGTTTTTCTTGAGCTATCATGGCCATGATACCTTGAAGATGATGGATTGGTTCTTCCTTTTGTGTTAGGAGTTCCTATTGGAGGAGTTTCCTGGGGTGAACTTGGGAATTTATTGGAGGTGTCACTTGGGTGATACCTTGTGTTCCATTTCATAAGTCCATAGGAGTTATTGTTTCCTCAACATATTGTGTTGTTCTTTGTTGATCATTCCATGCTTCATCTTCAAGAAAGATCACATCTCAGTTGATTTTTAATTCCTTTGTTTTGGGATTGTATAGTTTGTATGCCTCTGACTGTTTACTATATCCAATAAAAACA
Source organism: Picea glauca (assembly GCA_000966675.3). Lineage (NCBI taxonomy): Eukaryota > Viridiplantae > Streptophyta > Pinopsida > Pinales > Pinaceae > Picea > Picea glauca. The sequence goes on along the minus strand of JZKD02S0945310.1, from coordinate 11,515 downwards.
CATTTTTCTCCTTTATCGTCCCATTTTTTTCTTCTTTATTTGGGTATATGTGAAAATGCCACACAACCAAAAACTCTCAAGTGTTCAACTCTAGGATTTTTATTGCTTATGCCTCTTGTGGAATCATGTTATAAACACTTTTTGTGGGACATATATTCAACAAATAAATTGCAGTTGCTACTCCTTCACCCAAGAATTCATTTAACAATCCTTTAGCCTTTAACATGCTCCTAGCCATTTCTTGAATGGCTATATTTTTCCTTTCTGCCAGACCATTCTGTTGTGGTGTATACCTTGTTGTAAATTGCTTCTTGATTCCATGTTCTTTGCAAAAATTTAGAAATTCATTTGATAGGTACTATCTTCCTCTATCGATCCTTAGGACCTTTATGTAGTTTCCACTTTGTTTCTCAACTAGGGCCTTGAATTGCTTGAAGATCTCAAAGACCTCTGATTTATACTTAAAAAAATAGACCTATGTTTTTCTGATGAATCATCCATGAATGCTATAAAATACTAACTTTTTCCAAGAGAGGGGGTTTGCATAGGACCACATAAATCTGAATGAATCAAATCAAGTGGAGCTCTTGGTCTCCACGATTTATGATAGGGAAAAACATTTCTATGTTGTTTCCCAAAATCCATTCCTCACATATTTTAGTAGGTTGTTCAATCAAATGTAGTCCTCTTACCATCTTTTTCTTATACAACAAATTTAGTTCACTATAACTAAAGTGACCATATCTTAGATGCCATAACCTAGATTGGTCTATTGTATCAACTTTAAGTGCAGCTGAAATTTCATTCTTCATGGTTAAAGGAAACATTCTTGTCTTTATCATCTTAACTATTGTAATTTGACTATCACTACCATTTCTATAAAAAATATTGCATTCTCCATTCTAAAAGATAACCTTATACCTCTTTTGAACTAACGGTCCAACACTAATGAGATTGTGTTTTAAACCGGGGACATAGTATACATCTTGGATTTGTTTAATTTCACCTTGCTTGGTGTAAATGGAGATGCATCATTTATACGTGATTGACACTTTGTTGTTATTTCCCATTCTAACCTCAGATTTCACAGAGTCATCAATGCTAGAAAACATTTCTTTATTTCCACTCATGTGGTTGCTACAACCACTATATAAGTGCCAAACATCCTTATTACTTTCTTCTACTACATTTCAAATGATGAACGCATTTTCTTTCTTTTCACTTTCAGTTTCTTCCCTCTTAATGAAATTTTCATTTTGTTGATACATAACATATTGTTTTTTTCTACATTCAGATGCATAATGTCCAATCTTTTTATAGTAATGACACTATACATTTGATTTGTCATACCTTTGTGAAAAACTTCCACGTGAATTTTTGTTGCTCCTTCCTCTTCCATGTGTTTCTGAAGAATTGTTTTGTTCTCTTGCATGGCTATTGTTGAAGCTCCCACTTCCACCGCCTCTAGCAACACCTCTATTGCTAGATGATCTCCCTCTTCCTCTAATTGAAACTTGAGATCTAAAAGCTTGCTCAGAAGAGACATAAGTTGATCTATTCAACCTTTGTTCATGGATTTGCAAGGAACCCATAAGCTCATCAAGGCACATTTGAGTTAAGTCATTTGAATCTTCTATTACTACAACAATAGGATCAAATCTGGGAGGAATACTTCTCAAGGTTTTTTCTATGATTCTTTGATCCTCAAGAATGTCTCCATTAGTTCTAATTTGATTAACCAAGATCATAATACGAGTAAATAAATCATTCACTCACTCAGAGTCCTTCATTTGCAAATTCTCAATATCTATTCTTAACAATTGTAACTTGACAAGCTTTACCTTGTTGTTGCCTTGGTATGCATTTTGCAAAGTCTCCCATGCTTGCTTGTATTTTGTAGCTGCTACTATCCTTGAAAAAATGGAGTCTCCCATAGTTGTCTGTATAAAGTAAAGAGCTTTGGCATCCTTCTTTTTGTTCTCCTTCAATATGTTCCTCTCAGCTTGAGTGAGTGCATTGAATGCAACCTAGTGTGTAGGCTCAAGGAACCGATTTCCAACTAGCTCCCACAACTCTTGAGAGCAGAAAATGGTCTTCATCTTGATGCACCAAACATCATAATTTTTCCCATCAAATTGTGTTACTTGCTGCCACATGTTGTTGCTGCTAGTCATTTTAAAGAACCACAATATAAACACAAAGCACCTCCTATAACGTGCCTCTGATACCAATCCATGGGAAAAAATACAGAGTTTGTGCAATAAACAGAGTAAAGAAAACATACTACAAAACAGAGTATTCAAGTGTGTTGTATATGCAGTGAAAAAACATATTTATATTGAAAACATTTGTTAGTTACATCCACTACTGTTGCACTTCAGTTCTTCTTCTTCGCTATTGAAATATACCTTCTACTCTCTTCTGTTATCTAAAAGGAATATTTTGTAGGGACATTTGTATGAAATCCTATGAGAAATTGTTAGATCCACATATTTGAATGATTATTTCTGTATAATTCTAGTGGTTTAAGGATTTTACAGCGTACTGAATCCATTTCTGCATTTAAAAATAGATTCTAGATAATAAAAAATAATAATCCTCAGATTCCGTGTTAAAAAACATTTAGTAGAACCGTTAAAAAAACGTCATAACAAAATCCCTACACGATGAAAGAGGAAATAACTGCTCATAATCATCATTATTCTGCTCGACTTTCTTCAACTGCAATTATCTCGTCACCCCGGCCAGAAACTTGATTGCCTTGTCGGACGCCCGCTTCAGCTTCACGCTGTGCGCTCACATCGCAAAGCTGGACATTAAACAAAACACAACTTGACAGTAGTTCATAGGTATATCACTGATATTGTTTTGTTGCTATTTTCATTGGGTGAAATAGTCTGTCATAAAAAAATAAAACTGCTCATATTTATAATGCGACATGAAAAAATAAAACTGTACCTTTTCCCTCACTCCATTTGCTATAAATGATAACTCAAAGATGTCGGTTTCCTTTCCTTCCTCAGCCCATTTACTGCTATTTTCTATAAGTGCGTTGTCTACCTCCGTTTCGATGCAATTAACAATCACATTTGCCAACAAACACCTTAATCTTTCCATTGAATGATCTGTCTCAAGATCCAGTGCTTTCCATGTTTTGTAGTAGCTGCTTGTTGCAGAGGCCCTCTTCATCCATTCCTTGGAGTCGTAAAACCTGTCCTTGAAATTCTCCTCGTTTTTGTCTCTTGCTTCCTCTTCTTCGGAAAATAGTTTCAGACCCCCTTCTTCTGAAAATTTGTCCAGATCCTTTTTGAGTGGGTTCTTGATCTTCTCTTCGAGTAGTTTGTATGACGCTTGCTCTTTGAATTGACCTTGTTTGGGATTTAAATTGGCTTCAGGATCTAAAGTGTCGACGATATCCATGAGGGGCCATGCTTGAGAGTAGGCTTGGATAGCATAACAATAACAAAATTAGCGTCATCCTCATAAAATAAGAGCATAAAACGGATCAACGACACTGCTTTCATCTTCCATAACTTTTTGCTGACACGTTTCAAATTCTTTTCTTCTTCTACAGATATCACAGCTTCATCATGAGGAGGGGCCTGTTTTACGCGTCTTTAAATTGATCAATTCAGAACTACCTTGGCCCTTTTTAAATCCTTCTTCCATATAATTCTCTACTTTCTTAAATGCCAATTTATTTGCTATCCACAAGCTGTACGCGATTTCTCCGGCCATTTTTATGATCGCGAGAGTTCCCTTGTACTTAAATGGATTTCCATCTGTTGGTGAGATGTCAGAGCCACACAACATAACATTCGTTTCACCGGTGAATATTACACGCCGAATTATTGGGAATGCAATCTCAGAAAGACACCAAGAAGCTTTGCTGAGTGAGACCATGATTATCTGCAGACAGACTGCCATGGTCAGTAACCAGTAATATAGCCGGGAATATAACCGAACTGCAAGATTAACATTGCGATTTTCTTGTGTGGCACTTTTAGGACGTCTTTTCCCTCGAAACAATCGTTCTCTAGAGTGTCCATCCCGATCGGCTTTAAGCTCAACAATACTCCTTGTCCAAAAATCCTCCAGGTGAAGCAAGGACCTTGGATGTCTTGAAAAATACATAACACCGCTCAACCATCTGAATAAAATGATGATCCATCCTATTAGGATAAAAGCACACTGAATAAAATGATGATCCATCCTATTAGGATAAAAGCACACTGAATAGCATACGTCCACAGTGTTGAAATATTGTCTAGTAGTGAAAAGAGCACATGCACTGGAGTTTCAGAAAAAGAAGGGAGTTCTATAAACGGAGGGTGTAGTATCGAGTCAACCAGAAAGAACACAACGCAAACTGTAACCACAAGGTCTTAATGTTTAAGAATATGTAACACAAAGTGTAATCACAATTTGAGTGGACCTAATATTTAAAAAGATGTGTTTCTCCCTTGAAATTTTAAATTAAAAAAATAAGGGACTCTCATACAACAATATACACAATTTGAGTGGACCTAATATTTAAGAAGATGTGTTTTTTCCTTGAAATTTTAAATTAAAAAATAAGGGACTCTCATACAACAATATACTAATTATCATTCACTAATTACAATGTTCGATTACCCTCCAAATTATTGTTAGATAATCCTATCTCATTAATTAATATATCAGTAATCACAATGTCCCATTATTATGAAAATTATTGTTTAATAATCATGTTCCATTAAGTAATTCATATATATATATATTTATAACAAAGATTCTATAAAGCCTCCTTTTTATCATGTTATACCATTTATTAATTTGGTTTTTCAAAGTTACAATGTACAATTGATTCCATACATAGGCTTTTCTTTCGCTCTTTCCAATGAACTGTTGGGGAATTTCTAAAGCATTATACAACCATGGCCTTCTCAAACCTAAAAATATTTTCAATCTTTTCTTCCGTCGTATCATGGAGTGATAATCCATCATAATTATTTTTTAAACTGTGTGTTGAAGTGATTGAGGTAACACTATTAGTAAAATGGACAAAGTGCTCATACCGTGGAACAATTTCTCGGCTGTCATGCCCATCGAATCACGTACAACAAAGATGACATTCCTGTCCTAGAATCAATATCTAGGATTGCAACATTGATGACAATGATAGGTTAAGAAGCTTTAATTATAATGCATTTTCTAATTATGGCATATTAGTACAATATTTTACAAATTACTTAATAAAAAGGAAAGGAAAAGATGAAAGTGTGAAAAAGAAGGGTGATAAAATTTATGCATTGGAGAGAATTTGCATTTATCCCAACATACTTTGACTTAGAGTTTGTTGATTTGACTAGGTCATCATATCCAAAGGTTCTAGTTATGCAAATTTTACATGATGCATAATATTTGCCAAACCCAATGTGCCACAAAGTGTTTATATATTTTTTATTTATTTAGATATTTATAGATATATAGTTTTTCTTTTTAACATGTTGAGATTTTATATTATAAATGGTTGGTAAAATTTGTTAATTATTTTATATGTTGATATTGTTTTAATTTGTTTTGAAATATTCTTCGACAACATTGATAGGGATTAGTATAAAAATTTAGTATATTACATTATTATTTGTATTATTATAGGATATTATTATTGTGGTTTGGTGTGATGATGTATTTTGGTTACTTATTTTCATGAAGTAGTTGAGATCATATCTCTAACTATCCTTATTATTATGCTTAGTTGCTAATTTTTAGCATCTAGTTGAGCATTTCTCTTCTCATTTCTTGAGATAGTTTCTCGATGTAAAGTTGTATAAGCCTATGTTAGCAAATGAAAATTCATTCAGATATTTATTTTCGTAGTTCTTGTGTAAACTATACTCATGGGTGGTTAATACCACATCATTTGTATAAGATAAATTTCAATCTCTTTGGGATAAGGGTTCATCACTCCTCCATTTCTCCATTTTGTTTTCTATGCACAGTATTATACATCATTTAGTTCTCTGTCTATGGCTTAGAATTGGCATCACATTGCAAATCGAACTTTATACAATCAACCTTCATATAGTTATATATATTAGATCGCAACCTTCCAGATCTACATTTGTCTCTCTTCGCTCTCATTTATTCTTTCTACATCCCTGCACATATATGCAATCTTAGAGATGCTCTCATATTCAACATAGCCACCTTTGGATTTGAATGATCCTTTCTACTCAGATATGAGGTTTTGTGGCTCCAATCATTCTCTCATAATGTAGCTACGACACTTTGAATTAGCATGCATCTTGCAATTTCCATGGACTTCACAACACGACTCTAACCCTTTGGTAGATTATGTGGCTCTTCTCACACAGTTTGTGGATGAAAAACCATTCTTTGGTGTCTAGCAATATCAACAAACAATAACAATCTATAGATTTTGATCTGGTGTGTATCCATAACATACTACCCAACTCCATGAAAGCATTGCAAATCTAGTTTGATATAGCGATAAAAATATCAAGTCATCACTCCATACATATGTATTGTTTCAATGTTATACATGTGAATCCTTCCATTGAATGATACATTGAAGTTGAATTTATTATAGTTTCCCACATACAACAAAAAAAATAATATATGAACAAGTCACCTTTGTTGGTCATAACCTCCACAATGGATTTATGTGTGAGCCCCTTCTGATTTCATCCTTAAAGAATCTCCCAGGATTTGAACCCTAGAATTGAGAAAGGATCTCAATGATCAAGAAGAAATGAGTGTGTGTGTGTGTGAATTCCATGCATGGATGCTCTAAGTTGAGAAGCTAATGGATTGGGAGGTCTACTTGTGGCATCCATAGTCTTGAGTCAAATCCTAGGAAGAGCTTGCAAGAAGAAGAAATGTGTGGGATTGTTGTTAAAAATGGACTTTGAAAAAATTGACAACTTCTGAAGAAACACTCTTTTTTTATTGGAGTGGCAAGCTAATCCACAAGGTAACATGTATATTATTATATTTGTGCGTAATTCCTTTCTTCATTTACCTTGTGTTTTATTTCTCATAAATTTGAGAGGAATATTATTTTAAAAGGTATATTTTCATCTAATGTTGGGAAGAATTGTAAGACACAGTTTAAACATTCTACATTTTAACCTTTTTCTGGACACTTTTTTCGATGCGTTTTGCCCAAAATCTCCCTAGAAATTCAAAAAAATTCATATTTTTGTGGTTGATATTACATATTTCAAGTGCTCTAGAATTTTGTAGGGTGTTGAATCAATTTATACATTCAAAAACATAATTTAAGCAATACAAAATTGTAATTTTTCCAACAACAGTGTTTTCATATTCCTGTGATAATTATCAGAAAGTAAAAAACATAGAACATTTAGAATACGCCGATGTTTAAACTTGGAAGGAAGGTTGTTTTTGTAATTAAAAAAAAACTATTTTCATAGAAGACAAGTTTCTAAATATTGTATCGGTGGCCCTTTTCCTTGGTTTCAATGGTGACAACTACATGAGCCATGAAAGCGTTGACACTTGTTGAAAGGCTGGCAGAACTTGCCAATATCATTGTCTTGTTAGCTACAAAGGTTAACAATATATCCACCAACAAACCATGTCCCCAGTGCACAAAATCAGTTGTGCCTATTTATTATGGATCCTATGATCCTGAGATGCTTGACAATTGGATTCTTGACATTGACACTTGGTTTGACTATAATTTGATTCCTAATGATGAGAAGTTTTCATTTATCAAATTGAATATGATAGGGCTTACCAAACTTTTGGTTGCAGACCATGCTGTGAATCCAATAACCACTCGAATGGGGGTTGTGGAAGACCTTGGACTATTATTATATCATTCCTGCTACAAACAAGATATGGAAATCAAGTGGCTTTGTCTTCATCAAGGTTTCAACATGATTGCACAAGACTACATCCACTAGTTTAATTAGTTGTGAATTCTTCTCAACATTACTTATCTAGTTGAAAAGTGTATTCTTACTTTTAAAATTTGATTGCAAGAACATTTGTATTGAGAGATAAAGTACAAAAAGATAATCACACTTGATTCTTCATACAATCTTACATAATTGGACGAAGAAAATATTTTTGAGGAGAAAGGAATTCAATGACACTCATCCTCTTTCAACAAGCACAAAACAACATCCATGAAGCCCACACATCATGTCACAACAAGTAATTATTCTTTTTCTTCTTCTTATTATTCTTTTGATGCCAAGAAAAATAGAAAATTTTACAGATATGGTAAGAAAAAAGGACACGAAAATTTTGAATGTTTTAAATTGAAGAAGAAATATGTTCTTGTATCGTCCTAAGAACAAGGAACTAACGATTCTCTTATTGAGACCCATAATGATGATAAGAATTATAAAGAGTTTGAATGCAAACTCAATACGGTTACTTTAAGGCATCATCAGTTGATTCAAGGGGGGTGTGATAGTTTTTTTTCCACTCATGCCCACCTCACACATGATTTTTTAGTGGATTGTATAATCGACAATTCATCATAGAAAATTTTGATTGAAAGGGCCATTGTCATCCTCATCCACATGCACTTCGATATAACGATAATGGCTCATCTTCATAAATCACAACCACATGCACTATGTTCTTTTATTTTGGTCCTAACTTTTTGGATAAGGTCACCTATGATGTGACTAATATATATTTTTGTCGTTTTTTGCTTGGTAAGCCCTATCAATATGATAGGAAATCTTCCTATGATGCATATAACAATGCATATTCATTGCATAAAGACACTACAAATGTTAGAGTCCTACCCTAACCCCTTATGTAGATAGATATGTTGCCATGTATGGAGGTCATCTCTATTAAAGAAGGCCCATTCATTATTGTGGAAGAAATAATTGTAAGAAGACCTACTAGAAGGTTTCTCCTACTAGAAAGTTCCTTCTATAGAACGATCCTAAGAAGTAGAAGAAATGTAATGATATGTCTTGTGAGGTATATCTTAATTAGAGCTATGATCATTCATAGGTTTCCTTGTTGAAGAGGAAAGTGAATATTTATGCCAGAAATAAAGGCATATCACATAAGGGAAGAATACACGTAGGAAATATAAGTGTTTTCACCTAGTTGGACACCCTTGTATCCCCTATTGGTACCTCTTTGAGTAGCACTGCATTAGAGAACACATTTATATGTAATTTAACTTCCACATACCTTAGGGTATATTGGAAGTCCCTTCGATTTCTTGAAACCATCTTTAGATAAGATTATTAACCATCTTGTTGTTAGAGTGCACCAAGAAGAACACTTGCGAATATTACTCTTTAGTACCTTGGTAATTGAGTAGTATTCCTAAGGGTATGATCAATCCTCCTTAGTTAGTACCCTAATAAATTTGGTTGAGTAATATTGTTGGACCCCACATGTATATCAAAAAGTTATAACACCTAACACTATATTTCCCTCAGGGCCCTTGAAACCCTATTCCCTACTACTGATCCATGAAATTTCTACGTAAATGGTTGTATTGAGAATTTGTACATTTTGTGTTTGGAAACCCTACTTCCTTATACTAGTCCATTAAATTTCTACATAAACTACATTATTAGGAATTTGAGCATTCTGTGAGTATGATATTATCCAGGAGGTAGTATAACTCCACGAGATTAAAAAAAAAAATGGTCTAAACCACATCTTTATTTGAGACCCATCTCAATAGAATAATTTTTTCAAGTTTATTGTCATGGTACCAATATCCCATAATTCTTTTTGTTGGACTTGCCCCATTACTATACAACTATCTCAATAGACCCAGAGCATAGTGTTGATCACCTTGGTTCCACTCCCTAGTAACCTTTTTATTATGAACCCACATATTTGTGTCTATAAAGGCATTTTGATGGCCATCAGAATGTCCTCCTTGGAAACTCAATATGATGATTTGCAACAAAAAATATACTACAACCACTCCTCTATTGAGAAAAATTTTGATTTCATCAATGAAAAACTCTCCAAATTGGACTCAATCCCAAACTAGTTGTCCAAACTCATGGTGGTGCATAATAAATCCATATGTTATTAGTGGTAGGAACTGTCATCCGAAAAAGAATGAGATGAATCATCCAATCCCATGTAGCCTCACTCTACAACATTTATTTGTGACCCTATGACTCAAATGTGGCAAAGACTCCCTAAACTGGATCTTAACAAATTTGATGGCTTTGACCCCACATGCTAGGTCACTCACATAGAACATTAATTTTCCTTGTATGGCATCACACATGACTTAATGAATTTTTTCATGGGTTTATTATATTTAGATCCTAAATTATAGAAATGGTGGTAATGGCATAACAACTCCCACCAAGGTTATAGTTCTTGGACACAATTTGTCAAAGACCTCTATGAACACTTTGAAACATACACTCATTATTTGGGTCAATTGACCAATCTTAAGAAATATGGTACAATTGAAGAGTTCATCTCCATTTTTTAGCAACTCACCAACCACATCAATGGTATGTCAAATACTTTTTTTATGGAATTATTTATCAGTGGTCTAAAGGAATAGATACATTCCAAAGTCATAATGGATTATCCTACTTCTTGGTTGGAAGCCTCTCAAAGAGCCCGTGAATCCCAAAATAAAATCAATCATTAAATTAAAAAGACACCATTTATTACATGTCCCCATCCCACTATTTATCCCCTAAAAATCCCTTTCCATAATCTCCCCTCCTCAAGATACACAAGTTAACTCATGTTGGGATTGTGGAACACTAACTTAAAGGTCTTTGCTATAAATGTGATGAAAAATATTTTCCCAAGAATAAATGTAAGGAAAAAAAATCTTTATGGCCATTTTAGAGGACATTTTGGATGATGAAGATGAAGTTATACCTCAGGAGACTCTACCTCTACCCTTTGAATACATCCCTCCATCTTCTCTATAGGATGTGGAGCCAGAGATCTCCATGCATGCTTTGATTGGTATTTCATCTCCCCAAGCCATCGAACTAATTGGATACATAAAAAATTATAAAGTGATTATTTTAATTGACAATGGTATCACCCATAACATCATTCACCAATGTGTAGCCCAAAAAACACACTGCTACATCCATGTGGTGAATAAATTCTAGATCATGATTGCTAATAGTGGTTCCATAAAATGTGGTGGTTGCCATGAAAATGTATGGCTTCAAATGAGTGACTATTCCTTGAAAAACCACATGATTTCTATTGAAATGGGTGGTTGTGTTAAGAACCAAATATCAATATAGCATAGAAAAACCTCAGAAAAAAGTACTCAACGCCTTGAAAAAGAGACAATATTAGATAATAAGCCTCTTTGAGGGGGCAACCTCCTTTTACCTCACTTAAATGTTCAAGTACAAGATGATTGAAAATGAAAATGTCTTCTTGGTATATATAGGAGACTAGGAGGTATAATTACAACTAATGGCCTAAAGCTGACATAAATAAAATAACATTACTAATATAGTATGCCCCAATTAAGGGGTAATGAGCC
>JZKD02S0945288.1:0-13799 GCA_000966675.3 Picea glauca | reverse complement strand
TAGCGAAAGCACTATGCCTTCCTATGTACCTTATGGATCATTACTACCATAGAATCTGTACTTCCCATTTCCTGGTCCCCCACAACCCATGGCTCCCCCACATCCTCATGCTGGGGTGAATTTTGTTCAACCCTCTGTCGTTCAACAATACCAAAATTTTGAACAACTGAATATGGACAATCCGACCCATTCGTCGAACAATACCAAAAATAAAGGACGAAACAGGAACAACAACAACCCAGGTCAAGGCGGGCATCAACCCCAGCCGAACCAACCCGCTGGGGGCAACCAGAACTAAGGGAATCAAACCCCCCAAGGGGGCAATAATAACAGGCGTCAAGGGAGAAATAAAAATAATGTTAAAACCAACTTCCCTTGTTCCCTTTGTGGTGATTTCAGCCATTACACTCATCATTTCCCCCAAATCACTGATTTCAAACGGTTGAAAGACTCTAGTAGTCTTTCCCATCCTCCAGCACCGCCTGCCCCTCAGCAGGCACCACAACAATACGTGCAACAACCCCCCCTATCATGCTGCAGAATCCTATTCCACATCAAGGTGTGATAAACACCCAACAGGAAACCCATCATCCCCCACCTCAGGTGGGACAATACCTCAACCCAAACAATCCAGCAGATCACACAATCCTCCTCACTAGTGAGGAAGAAATCCTTCTGCAAACACATAATTGTCAGTATCAGGCACCTGCTGAGTCTCCTCCCATCCCTACAGAGACAAACCCTGCACCGAAGAGACCTTTGTTGATGATTCCTCACCCTACCACTGAGCTACCTCTTCACATCCCTCACGTCCGATTGTGCAGGAATGTCCACAACCCACAGGCTAGGGCAGCTCATCACTATAGTTTAGTAGACGACTTAGCACAATCCCTGACTACCATGTCAGTTTTGGAGGTCCTCCAAACTTTTCCCACTCAGCGGAAATCATTACTTTCCACCTTGGGGGTAGTCAACCTCGTAGATACCCGACTCATTACCTTTGATCTTGACAGAGGAGAACCTCGCCTTCCTGCCTTGATCACTTTTCAAATACTAGTAAAAATATGGAACATCACAGTTCATCGGTGTATCATCGATGAAGGTGCATATACATGCATTATGTCCAAAACTGTATGGCAGAAACTTGGTTCCCCCGAACTCATACCCTCTGCCATCACATTACAATCTTATGACAGATGACCATCGTCTCCTGAAGGGCTCTTCTAAAATGTCCCTGTCGAACTCGGGGGAAAGACTATTCTCATCGACATCGAAGTTATTGATGCCCCACTCGATTATAATATCCTGTTTGGTCGTAGCTACATGTATGCTATGAAGGCAATGCCATCTTCTATCTTTCGGACAATGATGTTCCCCCATAATGGGAAGATCGTTACTATTGACCAAGTCTCATATTACAAGCCTAATCCATTTTCCNTAGGCGACGTAGTTTGTGCAAAGCAGAAACCACCAAGCAACAGTGTCTCGACTGGTTTCTTAGATCACTTGTCTCTCTCCTTGGTAAGGATGTCACTTCTACCTTCCCTCAATCTAAAGAGGAAGCCATCAGTAAGGATCAACAATATGACCTCATCTATGCACAGTCAGGGTACTTATACACTATACTTCCTGATCTTCCAAAACCTGTTCCATTTGGCCAAGAGAAACCTGGGATGTCTCACTCAACAGACAGACTGATTGGTACCACCACTCACCACGGTCCACAACCCCAACCACCACCAATGTATAGAACACCTCAATACCCACCAGCATATGGGGCCACTTCTTATTACCTTCCACCCCCTTATCAACAACCATACCTTGTTGCTATACCTCCACCCATTAGTGGACCACCGTCGACACCCCCCATACATCCATCGATTCAAATGAGCTCGGGTACTCCCTCTACCTCAGCTTATAGTACTAGCGAAAGCACTATGCCTTCCTATGTATCTTATGGATCATTACTACCATAGAATCTGTACTTCCCATTTCCTGGTTCCCCACAACCCATGGCTCCCCCACATCCTCATGCTGGGGTGAATTTTGTTCAACCCTCTGTCGTTCAACAATACCAAAATTTTGAACAACTGAATACGGACAATCCGACCCATTCGTCGAACAATACCAAAAAGAAAGGACGAAACAGGAACAACAACAACCCAGGTCAAGGCGGGCATCAACCCCAACCGAACCAACCCGCTGGGGGCAACCAGAACTGAGGGAATCAAACCCCCCAAGGGGGCAATAATAACAGGCGTCAAGGGAGAAATAACAATAATGTTAAAACCAACTTCCCTTGTTCCCTTTGTGGTGATTTCAGCCATTACACTCATCATTTCCCCCAAATCACTGATTTCAAACGGTTGAAAGACTCTAGTAGTCTTCCCTATCCTCCAGCACCGCCTGCCCCTCAGCAGGCACCACAACAATACGTGCAACAACCCCCCCTATCGTGCTGCAGAATCCTATTCCACATCAAGGTGTGATAAACACCCAATAGGAAACCCATCATCCCCCACCTCAGGTGGGACAATACCTCAGCCCAAACAATCCAGCAGATCACACAATCCTCCTCACTAGTGAGGAAGAAATCCTTCTGCAAACACATAATTGTTAGTATCAGGCACCTGTTGAGTCTCCTCCCATCCCTACAGAGACAAACCCTGCACTGAAGAGACCTTTGTTGATGATTCCTCACCCTACCACTGAGCCACCTCTTCACATCCCTCACGTCCCATTGTGCAGGAATGTCCACAACCCACAAGCTAGGGCAGCTCATCACTATATTTTGGTAGACGACTTAGCACAATCCCTGACTGCCATGCCAGTTTTGGAGGTCCTCCAAACTTTTCCCACTCAACGGAAATCATTACTTTCCACCTTGGGGGTATTCAACCTCGTAGATACCCGACTCATTACCTTTGATCTTGACAGAGGAGAACCTCGCTTTCCTGCCTTGATCACTTTTCAAATACTAGTAAAAATATGGAACATCATAGTTCATCGGTGTATCATCGATGAAGGTGCATATACATGCATTATGTCCAAAACTGTATGGCAGAAACTTGGTTCCCCCGAACTCATACCCTCTGCCATCACATTACAATCTTATGACGGATGACCATCGTCTCCTGAAGGGCTCTTCTAAAATGTCCCTGTCGAACTCGGGGGAAAGACTATTCTCATCGACATCAAAGTTATTGACGCCCCACTCGATTATAATATCCTGTTTGGTCGTAGCTACATGTATGATATGAAGGCAATGCCATCTTCTATCTTTCGGACAATGATGTTCCCCCATAATGGGAAGATCGTTACTATTGACCAAGTCTCACATTACAAGCCTAATCCATTTTCCAACATCGATAACATTCTTCCTCTCATCCACACGAGCCATAACACCTACCCACTCATCGAGATGGGTCCTGGAATTTTCAAAGATCCATCATTGTTAGGGACTTACCATGGAGCACCACCACTCCTTCATCCTTCCAATCAAGTATGCGTTGTATCATCTAACGGAACTCACACAGTGGATACCCTTCCTCCTACAGAGGCGTCTATCATATCTGACGTCCCACTAGTCGCAGAACACCCCCCTCAAGAACCTCCTACGCACTCATCGACCCCACTAGTCCATGATTCCACCTCTCCCCAAGGACATATCCCAGTTTGGGATACACTTCCCCAAGCCATCACCCAAATTTCCTTCTTTTACCCTCCACTAGGCATCGAAGCTTTCCAGGTAGTCGCGACGCTCACCCTACCTAATATGGTGTTAGCTATTCTAGTTTGGTATTTACACCCACCAGAGATGGTCCCTCAACCATCCCTTCCCCCCCAAACAAAAGGAATCCCCGTGATGATTCCCATACCTACTCCCACCATACCCCCTACACCCCCACTCACTACCCCCCCTACCATAGCTGGGGGCAGGAGAAAGAAGAAGGAACCCACAACTCCACTTCCTCCATGCATCCAACCTCCTTGTGCACTATGTGAGAAAGAGGGGCACCAAACCAACAACTGCCCATCTCTATCAGAGTTACGGAATTTGATTCCACTCAATCAAACTCCCCCAACACTCGCCACTATAGCCAGTACTGCCACTACCACCCCCCATTCTAGTAGTAAAGCGTTGAGGACCAAATTTGCTTGCGCTATATGTTCAGAATATGGCCATTATACCCACCATTTCCCAGCACTACCACGCTTTCGGAAGACATTAACCGCAGTATGCCAAAGCTTCCAAAGAAACCCCAGTCCTTCTACATCCTCCTTAACAAATATCACTGACATCTTTTATGTCACCACTTCAGTCAATGAACATATGATATTCCCTTGCTCTCTATGTGACTCATTAGATCATTTTACATACCAGTGTCTTATGATCCTTGAATACAGGCAACGCCAATTGACCCTGCTTCAATGGCCCATAGAGTCGATAGATGACATTACCTCGTCACTAGAGGCTCTTCATGTCGTTTCTCCCGAACCCGAGGCCCTTCCAACGCCTCCATGGTTCTTAGATGACTTATCTGAGGATTCACCCCCCAATCCACCCAACTCTCCCGCTCATTCCCCTACAAACATTTTACACCCAACTACCACGGGTACTCCTCAGTACTTCAATATCTAGTTTATGTCGAGCAAACCCTCACCATCTCCTAACATTATTCTCCCTACTTCTTCCTCACCAGGGGGCAACCACATGACAATAGTCACCGATATCACTCCTCATGACCCCTTGTATTCTCGTCACTTCCACTGTGACGAAGAAATACTCGAAGAGTTAAACCACCCGGACCACCCCTGGGATGCGCCGCACCACCGCGCACTCTTCTTTCCACAGGAAGCCTCCACGCCTCCTAACCAACACCCCATCTATGTGGTTGAAACCAAGGATTTTATCCCATCAGGTCCTATCGACTGGCTCAAAAACCCCATTCCTGCCCCTGATGCTTTTGAAGAAGGAAACATGGCCAACATTTCCCCAACCATTAAAATCAACATTTCCATAAAAAATGTCATCGTCGAGGAAATCACCATTGGAGCTGCTTGCACTCCTTAGTAAATCACTGCCTATAAAGCCCTCTTCCAGGAATATCGAGATATCTTTGCCTAGTCATACATGGAAATGCCTGGCCTTGATCCCTCTATCATCTAACATCGCATTGACACCTGGCCCGACATTACACCAGTTCGTCAAAAACAACGACTGCTACACCCATCCAAAGCAGCGGCCATCAAAGCCGAAATTGACAAATTACATGCTGCTGGGTTCATTTACCCCATCGCCTATACATCATGGGTTTCCAACCCTATACCCATTAACAAAAAACAAGGTACTATCAGCATTTTCATAGACTTTCGTGATCTCAATCATGCATGTCCCAAAGACAACTTTCCAATGCCTTTCATCGATCAAATTATCTATGACTTCGCAGGCCATGAGGCTCTATCCTTTATGGACGAATTCTCTGGTTATAATCAAATTCAAATTCACCCCGCCAATCAGTATAAAACCGCATTCACTACCCCTTGGGGTACTTTTGCATATCATGTCATGCCTTTTGGCTTAAAGAATGCCGACGCAACTTTCCATTGGGCTATGAAATACATCTTTCACAATCTGGCTCACATCATCCTTGCCTACTTGGATGACCTCACAGCTCGATCCAAGAAATGCACCCAACATCTTGATGATTTATGAATCATCTTTCAATGGTGTCATCAGTACAACATCCGCTTGAATCCTCTCAAGTGCATGTTCTGTGTCACTGTAGGGTGCCTCCTCGACTTTATCATTTCCCAAAACGATATTACAGTGGACCCCCTCAAAGTCCAAGCTATCACCAAAATTCCACCTCCCCGAAATTTACGTCAACTTCAGAGCCTACAAGGCAAAGCTAACTTTCTACGGCAATTTGTCCCAAAATACGCCATATGCGCACACAGTTTCCTTCGCTTACTACATCACGACATCCCATTTCATTGGGATGACCATGCCCAACAGTCATTTGATGATCTTAAAACGGTGCTCTCCAATGCACCTTTAATTAGTGCACCTGACTACAATCACGACTATATCCTCTATGTATCAGCATCAGCTATGTCATTAGCAGGAGTTCTTGTCCAGCTAGGTGATGAAAATCATGAGCATGTCATTTATTACGTTAGTAAAAACCTCTCAGGGCCACCCTTGAAGTATAAACACAAAGATAAACTTTCTCTTGCAATCGTCCTCGCAGTCCAGAAACTGCGCCACTACATTCTTCTTCGCACAACCAAGGTCGTAGTAGATTCCAACCCCATGCAGTACTTGCTCAGTTGTCGGCAAGTTAACGACAAATTTTCTCGATGGATCGTTATCCTTTAGGAGTATGACCTAGAGTTCTCAACACCCAAGAGTAAGAAGGCCCTCATTCTCGCCGAACTTGTCACGACCCTCCCCTCTGACACCACCATTACCCCCGTCAACACCGACTTTCCCGAAAAACACCTCTTTTACATCACTGCAGATGATCCTTGGTACGACAACCTCCTCGTCGACCTCTGAACTCAAAATTACGGTAACCACCTTTCACGAGATGATCGTCGTCATATTCGCCATCAGGCCCCCCGCTACCTCCTCGTTGGATACATCCTATACCGGTAAGGAGTCGACACCATTCTTCGTCGATGCATGACTATTGACGAGGTCGATAGAGTCTTAAACGACTGCCACAGTGACGCATCTAGGGGCCATCTTTCGGGCATATCCACTGCTCAGAAGATTATCCAAGTAGGTTACTTTTGGCCTACCTTATTTCACGATTGCATTCACACCGTGAAATGATGTGAGCAATGTCAGCTTTACGCCAATAAAGCCCGATCTCCCCCCGCTCTTCTTCATCCTGTCATCACTGTCGGCCCTTTTTGTAAATGGGGCATAGACTTCATGACTTGTAATCCCCCCTCNTTTCATAGACTTTCGTGATCTCAATCATGCATGTCCCAAAGACAACTTTCCAATGCCTTTCATCGATCAAATTATCTATGACTTCGCAGGCCATGAGGCTCTATCCTTTATGGACGAATTCTCTGGTTATAATCAAATTCAAATTCACCCCGCCAATCAGTATAAAACCGCATTCACTACCCCTTGGGGTACTTTTGCATATCATGTCATGCCTTTTGGCTTAAAGAATGCCGACGCAACTTTCCATTGGGCTATGAAATACATCTTTCACAATCTGGCTCACATCATCCTTGCCTACTTGGATGACCTCACAGCTCGATCCAAGAAATGCACCCAACATCTTGATGATTTATGAATCATCTTTCAATGGTGTCATCAGTACAACATCCGCTTGAATCCTCTCAAGTGCATGTTCTGTGTCACTGTAGGGTGCCTCCTCGACTTTATCATTTCCCAAAACGATATTACAGTGGACCCCCTCAAAGTCCAAGCTATCACCAAAATTCCACCTCCCCGAAATTTACGTCAACTTCAGAGCCTACAAGGCAAAGCTAACTTTCTACGGCAATTTGTCCCAAAATACGCCATATGCGCACACAGTTTCCTTCGCTTACTACATCACGACATCCCATTTCATTGGGATGACCATGCCCAACAGTCATTTGATGATCTTAAAACGGTGCTCTCCAATGCACCTTTAATTAGTGCACCTGACTACAATCACGACTATATCCTCTATGTATCAGCATCAGCTATGTCATTAGCAGGAGTTCTTGTCCAGCTAGGTGATGAAAATCATGAGCATGTCATTTATTACGTTAGTAAAAACCTCTCAGGGCCACCCTTGAAGTATAAACACAAAGATAAACTTTCTCTTGCAATCGTCCTCGCAGTCCAGAAACTGCGCCACTACATTCTTCTTCGCACAACCAAGGTCGTAGTAGATTCCAACCCCATGCAGTACTTGCTCAGTCGTCGGCAAGTTAAAAACAAATTTGCTCGATGGATCGTTATCCTTTAGGAGTATGACCTAGAGTTCTCAACACCCAAGAGTAAGAAGGCCCTCATTCTCGCCGAACTTGTCACGACCCTCCCCTCTGACACCACCAGTACCCCCATCAACACCGACTTTCCCGACAAACACCTCTTTTACATCACTTCAAATGATCCTTGGTACGGCAACCTCCTCGTCTACCTATGAACTCAAAAGTTCGGTAACCACCTTTCACGAGATGATCGTCGTCATATTCGCCATCAGGCCCCCCGCTACCTCCTCATTGGAGACATCCTATACCGGTAAGGAGTCGACACCATTCTTCATCGATGCATGACTATTGATGAGGTCGATAGAGTCTTAAACGACTGCAACAGTGACGCATCTAGGGGCCATTTTTCGGGCATATTCACTGCTTAGAAGATTATCCAAGTAGGTTACTTTTGGCCTACCTTATTTCACGATTGCATTCACGTCGTGAAATGATGTGAGAAATGTCAGCTTTACGCCAATAAAGCCCGATCTCCCCCCGCTCTTCTTCATCCTGTCATCACTGTCGGCCCTTTTTGTAAATGGGGCATAGACTTCATGACTTGTAATCCCCCCTCCAACAATGGTCACAAATACATTGTTGTCACCGTCGATTGCTTCACCAAATGGGCGGAAGCTATGCCCACCTTCAACAACACCACTGACACCACAATGCGTTTTTTATTTAACCACGTCATATCTCTCTTTGGAGTACCACTCCAACTTGTTTCGGATCACAGGAAACACTTCGAGAATGAGATATTCATCGAACTCTCATCTCGGTTAGGATTATCTCACGAGTTTGCCTCACCATATCACCCTCAGTCTAACAGACAGGTCGAAGCAGTTAACAAGGTCCTCAAGACCAGGTTACAGTGCACGGTTAATAAACATAAAACCAATTGGCATCATATGTTATTCTCTGCACTATGGGCTTACCGTATGGTTGTAAAAACAGCTACTGGTTTCACACATTTTCATCTAGTCCATGGGGTTGAGGCCACTCTTCCCATCGAGTGCGAAATTCCCACTTTATGCACCACAATTAAGCTATTACCCGACACTGCTCCAATGGAGCAGTGCTTACTGAACTTAGAGTCTCTAGATGAAGATCATCGATCTTCATTACAGAACAATGAGGCAGTTAAAAAATGATCCAAGGCTACCTTTGATCGACATGTCAACCTTTTCTTATTTCACAAAGGTGACCTCATCCTGGCTTACGATATCGCTCATGATACCCTTGGCCATGGAAAATTTGAGTCACTATGGCATGGCCCATACATTATCCAACATTGCCTCACCAAATGCGCATACATCCTGGCCTCCAGGCCTCTCTCTCAAAGAACCTGTCAACAAGTTGTATTTAAAGAAATTTTATGCTTAAACGTAGTCATTCTACTTTAGGTTATTTATTTTATAGTGTTTTTAATCTTTTTTCCATCCCTCACGTCTAAACTATCATTTGTGCTATTGACAGATGCTTTCTCCACTGGCCTACCACATCGGTTATGCCGACGGCGCCAGCCGCTGGACACAAAATCTCACTTCGGCCACTTGGGCTCTCTACACCCCCTCACATGAAATGCTCCATTCGAGCGGCATATGTTTGGGTTCAACGACCAACAACCAAGCTGAATACACTACCGTCATCGGCCTCCTGGCCGATGCCCTACATCATTGTATTCATCACCTTAGCATCTTTCTCGACTCTCAACTAGTCGTTCTCCAGCTCAACAATGAGTACCGTGTCCATGATCCTTGCCTCTTTCGAAAATACCTACAGGTTATACTTTTATCTTGACATTTTGATTCCATTACATTTACACATATTCCAAGACAATTGAATCAAATTACGGATAACCTAGCTAATATTGTGTTAGACAAGCATATATCACATCAAGCTACCTCTACACATACATAAACATATCAACAACTTGTCATCGCATATATAGATTAGACATCATCAATACATTAACAAAACACATGTAAACACCACATAGATCTCAAAATTTATACTCATGTATATATTGAAAGGTCCATAGTGCCATCCAAATGTTTACATACAAAAATACAACTATCTGTAGGCCAACAAAGCACCTCCTTACAAAATGGGCTCACCAACCTATATACAAAAAATACATCAATACATAGAGCACCACTCACGGTGCCTCTAGAGCACCACCGCTTGCCCCTCCCTCAGGCGGTGGCAGCCCACCACCACTTGCCCCTCCCTCAGGCGGTGGTGGTCCACCCCCTACCGGTCCCTCCTGCCCCGGTGGAATTCGTCTGATCATCGCAGCACCAGCCATTGCTGCTCATCGTACTATGGCTCTCCATGGCGGCGGAACCCCCACACACTTCTCCAGGATACCCTCATCCTGGATACGAGACCACATACCCTCAGGAACATCCTGTAACACCACCTCTAGGTGACAACGTATGTCCTCAAAATCTACTTCGGCAGCTACTGAAGGAGAATGTGATGGCCCAGCACTAGGGTCATCAAACCAGTGTCTCCTCGCTTCCCTCTCATGATCAGCTAGTCACACCGCGGTGTCCTCATGCCGACGTCTCTCTCCCCACGACAATATCTCCGGCTCCTAACAAGCCAACACTCTCTGCAACTCCACCTCGCGCCCGCGAGGTGCCACATCTACACATACAAACCAACAACAGATAGTATCAACATCTATATCATATAAATATGTCATGCTATCTCAAAACACAAAAAACATACATATCAACATCATCAACATACCTCGGCAGTCAAANAATGTCAGCTTTACGCCAATAAAGCCCGATCTCCCCCCGCTCTTCTTCATCCTGTCATCACTGTCGGCCCTTTTTGTAAATGGGGCATAGACTTCATGACTTGTAATCCCCCCTCCAACAATGGTCACAAATACATTGTTGTCACCGTCGATTGCTTCACCAAATGGGCGGAAGCTATGCCCACCTTCAACAACACCACTGACACCACAATGCGTTTTTTATTTAACCACGTCATATCTCTCTTTGGAGTACCACTCCAACTTGTTTCGGATCACAGGAAACACTTCGAGAATGAGATATTCATCGAACTCTCATCTCGGTTAGGATTATCTCACGAGTTTGCCTCACCATATCACCCTCAGTCTAACAGACAGGTCGAAGCAGTTAACAAGGTCCTCAAGACCAGGTTACAGTGCACGGTTAATAAACATAAAACCAATTGGCATCATATGTTATTCTCTGCACTATGGGCTTACCGTATGGTTGTAAAAACAGCTACTGGTTTCACACATTTTCATCTAGTCCATGGGGTTGAGGCCACTCTTCCCATCGAGTGCGAAATTCCCACTTTATGCACCACAATTAAGCTATTACCCGACACTGCTCCAATGGAGCAGTGCTTACTGAACTTAGAGTCTCTAGATGAAGATCATCGATCTTCATTACAGAACAATGAGGCAGTTAAAAAATGATCCAAGGCTACCTTTGATCGACATGTCAACCTTTTCTTATTTCACAAAGGTGACCTCATCCTGGCTTACGATATCGCTCATGATACCCTTGGCCATGGAAAATTTGAGTCACTATGGCATGGCCCATACATTATCCAACATTGCCTCACCAAATGCGCATACATCCTGGCCTCCAGGCCTCTCTCTCAAAGAACCTGTCAACAAGTTGTATTTAAAGAAATTTTATGCTTAAACGTAGTCATTCTACTTTAGGTTATTTATTTTATAGTGTTTTTAATCTTTTTTCCATCCCTCACGTCTAAACTATCATTTGTGCTATTAATAGATGCTTTCTCCACTGTCCTACCACATCGGTTATGCCGACGGCGCCAACCGCTGGACACAAAATCTCACTTCGGCCACTTGGGCTCTCTACACCCCCTCACATGAAATGCTCCATTCGAGCGGCATATGTTTGGGTTCAACGACCAACAACCAAGATGAATACACTAGTGTCATCGGCCTCCTGGCCGATGCCCTGCATCATTGTATTCATCACCTTAGCGTCTTTCTCGACTCTCAACTAGTCGTTCTCCAGCTCAACAATGAGTACCGTGTCCGCGATCCTTGCCTCTTTCGAAAATACCTACAGGTTATACTTTTATCTTGACATTTTGATTCCATTACATTTACACATATTCCAAGACAATTGAATCAAATTACGGATAACCTAGCTAATATTGTGTTAGACWAGCATATATCACATCAAGCTACCTCTACACATACATAAACATATCAACAACTTGTCATCGCATATATAGATTAGACATCATCAATACATTAACAAAACACATGTAAACACCACATAGATCTCAAAATTTATACTCATGTATATATTGAAAGGTCCATAGTGCCATCCAAATGTTTACATACAAAAATACAACTATCTGTAGGCCAACAAAGCACCTCCTTACAAAATGGGCTCACCAACCTATATACAAAAAATACATCAATACATAGAGCACCACTCACGGTGCCTCTAGAGCACCACCGCTTGCCCCTCCCTCAGGCGGTGGCAGCCCACCACCACTTGCCCCTCCCTCAGGCGGTGGTGGTCCACCCCCTACCGGTCCCTCCTGCCCCGGTGGAATTCGTCTGATCATCGCAGCACCAGCCATTGCTGCTCATCGTACTATGGCTCTCCATGGCGGCGGAACCCCCACACACTTCTCCAGGATACCCTCATCCTGGATACGAGACCACATACCCTCAGGAACATCCTGTAACACCACCTCTAGGTGACAACGTATGTCCTCAAAATCTACTTCGGCAGCTACTGAAGGAGAATGTGATGGCCCAGCACTAGGGTCATCAAACCAGTGTCTCCTCGCTTCCCTCTCATGATCAGCTAGTCACACCGCGGTGTCCTCATGCCGACGTCTCTCTCCCCACGACAATATCTCCGGCTCCTAACAAGCCAACACTCTCTGCAACTCCACCTCGCGCCCGCGAGGTGCCACATCTACACATACAAACCAACAACAGATAGTATCAACATCTATATCATATAAATATGTCATGCTATCTCAAAACACAAAAAACATACATATCAACATCATCAACATACCTCGGCAGTCAAACACCTCCCCTGGAGGTAGCACCATGTTAGGATCCTCCCGGAAGTCAACCCTGGCATAGGGGTATCGCAATATCACCTGTGGCATCTTCTGCCATACCTGCACCACCTTTGAAGTAAATAAGTGGCCACCCTCGCCACCACCATGGCGAAGCAACATAGTTGACCACCGCCTCAGCCATGGCTCTTGTGCCCTTGGCGCACCCAATATAATCCTAGGGTGCAACATCGGCACCCTCTCCAGAAACCAGGCCACCAGGATGGACTTGAAGGCAAACTCTCCCGTATCCATGGACCAACAGTGGTCCAGCTGCCCTACCATCCTAGCATGTAGCATAATCCCCAGGTGAAGTGCTCACCAGCCAACACTTTCTCCATCACCATCAGCTGGCCACCACTGATCCCTCACAATCATCGCTACTATACAGCGATGCACTAGGGCATCCATAGCCCCAATGCTCACGACTGTGTCAGGCATAAAGTTCATCCCTGAACAATATCTCTGGCCAACAATCTCTAGCAGCGTATCCCTCGGTAGCACCGGCTCTGCTGGTAGGGGCGTTCCCCGAAATGGGAGCCCAGTTGTTATCACTGAAATTTCGTCCGCACAGGGCGACAAGAACTCCGCATCATCAGCACAGAAAAAACAGTCATTCATGGCACAAGGATTAACTCCACAGCACAACAAAAGGGCCAAAACTATACAAAATTGGCTAAAAAATTAAAAAG
>JZKD02S0945277.1:0-13799 GCA_000966675.3 Picea glauca | reverse complement strand
ATTGTCCCCTACAGCCTTGTTGATGGTGTATGGCCCATATCGGAGCAGGCGAATCTTGCGGTAGGGTCTAACGAGGGGCTCCTTTTTCAAATATAGCCACACATTGTCGCCCACCTAGAAGTTGTGTGAGACCCGATGTTGATCATGTCATTGCTTGTACTTAGCATTGGCTCTATAAAAGATGTCATGAACCTGTTGGTGGATGTGCTGAATGCACTCAAGGAAGTTGTTTTCCTTATAATCCTTAGAATAGACATGGGTTGAAGCTTCTCAAGTAGCCGGAGCAATTTGCTGCCAAAAAACGTCATTTAGGGCCTCAAAATGGCTCCGGAAGTTTAGGACCCGAAAAACTGCTAAAAATAGTAAATTGTGCTACTATTAAGGAAACTGAAAAACTAAAAGAAACAATGGTGTGGGTCCAAATGGAATAGGCGGGTGGACACCAATATCCACCTAGATCATTCCTCCCCCCTTAAGAAGCAATGGTCCCCATTGCGTTGAGTTCCTCCATGAGATGAGTAAACTTCTACTGAACTTGGTCCCTGGTGAGCCACTTTCCCTAGTGAAGGAGTTGGCATGCTTTTAAAGTTGGATATAGTTGGATCCTTTGCTGGAGGGTGTTCTTGATATGTGTGTCCATAATCTGATCAGTTGTGTCTTGTTCCATGCAAGTTGGGTTTAACTCTATTGGTGTGAGTTGTTATTCCATGTCGGATGTGTCCAATAGAGGTGGAAATTAGGGCTGAAGGCGGTCCACATTGAACACTAGGTGCAAACCAAGGAATAGTGGAATATTGAGCTAAAAGGCATTGTCCCCTACATCCTTGGTGATGGTGTATGGCCCATATCAAAGTGGTCAAATATTATGTTCGGGTTCATAGAGTTGCTTCTTTTGCAAATGTAGCCACACTTTGTCGTCCACCTAGAAGTTGTGTGGGATCCGATGTTGATCATGTTGTTTCTTATACTTAGCATTGGCTTTATCCAAGATGTCATGGCCCAGTTGGCAGATGTCTTGAATGCGCTCAAGGAAGTTGTTTGTCTTGCCAGCCTTAGAATGGACATGGGTTGAATCTTCTTGGGTAACCGAAGCATTTGCTGCCAAAAAACGTTGTTTATGGCCTCAAAACAACTCCGGAAGTTCACGACCCGAAAAACGGCTAAAAATAGTAAATTGTGCTACAGCTAAGGAAACCGAAAAAATCAAAGAAACAATGGTGTGGGTCCAAGTGGAATAGGTGGGTGGACACCAATATCCACCTAGATCATTCCTCCCCCCTTAAGAAGCAATGGTCCCCATTGCGTTGAGTTCCTCCATGAGATGAGTAAATTTCTGCTGAAATTGGTCCCTGGTGAGCCACTTGCCCTGGTGAAGGAGTTGGCTTGCTTTGACAACTTGATATAGTTGGATCCTCTACTGGCAGGAGTTATTGATCTATGTGTCCATAATATGATCAGTTGTGGCTTGTTCCATGCAATCCGGGTTTAACTCTATTGGTGTGAGTCGTTCTGCCATGTTGGATGTGTCTAATAGAGGTGGAAAGTAGGGCCGAAAGTGGTCCACATTGAAAATTGGGTGCAAAACAAGGAATGGTGGAATATTGAGCTCAAAGGCATTGTCCCCTACAACCTTGGTGATGGTGTATGGACCATATCAGAGCTACTGAATTCTGCGGTAGGGTCCAACGAGGTGGTCCTTTTGCAAATGTAGCCACACTTTTTCGCCCACCTGGAAGTTTTGTGGGACCCAATGTTGATCATTTTGTTGCTTGTACTTAGCATTGGCTATGTCCAAGATGTCATGAACCTATTGGCGGATTTGTAGAATGTGCTCAATGAAGTTTTTTTCCTTGTCAGCCTTAGACTGGAGCTGGGATGAATCTTCCCGAGTAACTAGAGAACTTGATGCCAAAAAATGTCATTTAGGGCCTCAAAATGGCTACAGAAGTTCAGGACCCAAAAAACTACTAAAAATAGTAAATTGTGCTACAATTAAGGAAACTGAAAAACTGAAAGAAACAATGGTGTGTGTCCAAGTGGAATAGGTGGGTGGCCACCAATATCTGCCTAGATAATTCCTCCACCATTAGGAAGCAATGGTCCCCATTTCGGTAAGTTCCTCCATGAGATGAGTAAACTTCTTCAGAACTTGATCCCTGGTGAGCCACTTTCCCTGGTGAAGGAGTTGGCCTGCTTTGACAGATCGATATAGTTGGATCCTCTACCGCCGAGTGTTCTTGATCTGTGTGTCCATAATTCAATCAGTTGTAGCTCGTTCTGTGAAATATGGGTTTAAATATATTGGTGTGAGTTGTTCTTCCATGTTGCCTGTGTCCAATAGAGGTGGAAAGTAGGGTTGAAGGAGGTCCACATTGAACACTAGGTGTAGAACAAGGAATGGTGGAATATTGAGCTCAAAGGCATTGTCTCCTACAGCCTTGGTGATGGTGTATGGACCATATCAGAGTGAGTGAATCTTGTGTTAGGGTCCAGCGAGGTGATAATTTTACAAATGTATCCACACTTTGTCGCCCACCTGGAAGTTGTGTTTGATCCGATGTTGATCATGTCATTGCTTGTACTTAGCATTGGCTCTTTCGAAGATGTCATGAACCTGTTGATAGATGTGCTGAATGCGCTCAATGAAGTTGTTTTCCTTGTCAACCTCAGAGTGGACATGGGTTGAATCTGCCTGAGTAGTCAGAGCATTTGATGTCAAAAAACGTTGTTTAGGGCCTCAAAATGGCTCTGGAAGTTCAGGACTCAAAAAACTGCTAAAAATAGTAAATTGTGCTACAATTAAGGAAACTGAAAAACTGAAAGAAACAATGGTGTGGGTTCAAGTGGAATAGTCGGGTGGCCACCAATATCCACCTAGATCATTCCTCCCCCTTAGGAAGCAATTTTCCCCATTACATTGAGTTCCTCGATGAGATGAGTAAACTTCTACTAAACTTGGTCCCTGGTGAGCCACTTGCCCTGGTGAAGGAGTTGGCCTCCTTTGATAACTTGATATAGTTGGATCCTCTACTGGCAGGTGTTCTTCATCTCTGTGCCCATAATCCAATCAGTTGTGGCTTGTTCCAAGAAATCTTGGTTTAAGTATATTGGTGTGAGTTGTTCTGTCGTGTCAAATGTGTCCAATAGAGGTGGAAAGTAGGGTCGAAGAAGGTCCAAATTGAACATTGGGTCCAAACCAAGGAATGTTGGAATACTCAACTCAAAGGAATTATCCCCTACAACCTTGGTGATGGTGTATGGCCCATATCGGAGTAAGCAAATCCTACGGTAGGGTCTAGCGAGGTATTTCTTTTGCAAATGTAGCCATAATTTGTCTCGCACCTGGAACTTGTGTGGGACACGATGTTGATCATGTCGCTACTTGTGGGCGGATGTGTTGAATGCGCTTAATGAAGTTGATTTCCTTTTAAACCTCATACTAGACATGGGATTTATCTACCAGAGTAGCCGAAGAACTTGATGCCAAGAAACGTCGTTTAGGGCCCCAAAATATCTCCAAAATTTCAGGACCCGAAAAATGCTAAAAATAGTAAATTGTGCTACAATTAAGGAAACTAAAAAACTGAAAGAAACAATCGTGTGGGTCCAAGTGGAATAGGGGGGTGGCCACCAATATCCACCTAGATCATTCCTCCCCCCTTAGGAAGCAATGGTCCCCATTGCGTTGAGTTCCTCCATGAGATGAGTAAACTTCTGCTAAACTTGGTCCCTGGTAAGCCACTTCCCCTGGTGAAGGAGTTGGACCACTTTGACATATTGATATAGTTGGATCCTATGCTTGTGGGTGTTCTTGATATGTGTGTCCATAATCCGATCAGTTGTGGCTTGTTCCATGAAATCTAAGTTTAGCTTTGTTGGTGTGAGATGTTCTGGCATGTCTGATGTGTGCAATAGAGGTGGAAAGTACGGTTGAAGACGGTCCACATTGAACACTGGGTGCACACCAAGGAATGGTGGAATACTGAGCTCAAAGTGATTGTCCCCTACACCCTTGGTGATGGTGTATGGCCCATATCAGAGCAAGTGAATCTTTTGATAAGGTCCAGTGAGGCGCTCCTTTTGTAAATTTAGCCACACTTTATCACCCACCTCGAAGTTGTGTGGGACCCGATGTTGATCATGTCGCTACTTGTACTTAGCATTGGCTCTATCCAATATGTCAAGAACCTGTTGGTGGATGTGTTGAATGTGCTCAATGAAGTTGTTTTCCTTGTCAGCCTCAGACTAGTTGTGGGTTGAATCTTCCCAAGTAGCTAGAGCATTTGATGCCAAAAAACGTCGTTTAGGGCCTCAAAATGGCTCTAGAATTTCATTACCCAAAAAACTGGTAAAAATAGTAAATTGTGCTACAATTAAGGAAACTGGAAGACTGGCAGAAACAATGGTGTCGGTCAAAGTGGAATATCCGGGTGGCCACCATTATCCACATGGATCATTCCTCCCCCGCTTAAAAAGAAATTGTCCCCATTGCATTGAGTTCCTCCATGAGATCAGTAAATTTCTGTTGTACTTGGTCCCTGGTGAGCCACTTTCCCTGGTGAAGGATTTTTCCTACTTTGATAGCTCGATATAGTTGGATCCTCTATGTGTGGGTGTTCTTGATCTTTGTGTCCATAATCCGATCAGTTGTGGCTTGTTCCATGCAATCTGGGTTTAACTCTATTGGTGTGAGTTGTTCTTCCATGTTGAATGTGTCCAATAGAGGTGGAAAGTAGGGTCAAAGGCAGTCCACATTGAACACTAGGTGCAGACCAAGGAATGGTGGAATACTAAGTCAAAGGCATTGTCCCCTACAACCTTGGTGATGGTGTATGGTCCATATCGGAGCTGGTGAATCTTGCAGTAGGGTCCAGCGAGGTGCTCCTTTTGCAAATGTAGCCACACTTTGTCACCCACCTGGAATAGGAGGGTGGCCACCAATATCCACCTGGATCATTCGTGCCCCCTTAGGAAGAAATGGTCCCCATTGTGTTGAGTTCCTCCATGAGATGAGTAAAATTTTGTTGAACTTGGTCCCTATTGATCTGTTTCCCTAGTGAAGGACTTGGCCTACTTTGACAACTCGATATAGTTGGATCCTCTATTGGTGGGTGTTCTTGATATGTGTGTCCATAATCCGATCAGTTGTGGCTTGTTTCATGCAATCTGGGTTTAACTCTGTTGGTGTGAGTTGTTCTGCCATGTTGGATGTGTCCAATAGAGGTGGAAAGTAGAGCCAAAGGCGGTCCACATTGAACACTAGGTGCAGACCACAGAATGGTGGAATAATGAGCTCAAAGGAATTTTCCCCTAAAACTTTGGTGATGGTCTATCGCCCATATCGGAGCAGGGGAATCTTGTGGTAGGGTCCAGCGAGGTATTCCATTTGAAAATGTAGTCACACTTTGTCGCCCACTTGGAATTTGTGTGGGACCTGATGTTGATCATGTCGTTTCTTGTACTTAGCATTGGCTCTGTCCAAGATATCATGAACCTATTGGTGGATGTGTTGAATGCGCTCAATGAAATTGTTTTCCTTGTCAACCTCAGATTGGACATGGGGTGAATCTTCCCAAGTAGCCGGAGCATTTGATGCCAAAAAATGTCGTTTAGGGCCTTCTTGAGTCCCTATTTTGACTTAGATAATGCCTTCTCTCATCATATATATAAGCCCTTTTGCCTCTATTATAAACCTATACTGGACTATCCCCCCCAAAACACATTCCTAATAGGTACGTCATGTCCACAAGAGGTAATTGATGATTTAAATCATGGTTGTTTAACTTTCTTAAATTAATTCGATTGAAAATGTCTTATTTTGTATAGTCCTAATGGTTTGATTTATGAGAAGTCTTTCTAATAATACCAGGCACCGTGAAATCCAGTACCAAATCCATTTCAGTACTCAATACAGTTTTGATCCGGTACCAAGACATGCGTTATTCCGGTACTACCTTCTCTCTTCTATTTCGGTACTAGATTCGCGACTATGTGTAATCCAGTACCAAAACCTTTGTTTCCATACTGCGCCAGTTGGACTAGGATGACGGGGAAGATTTTGAGGAGACATTTAGATAGAAGCACCCAAATCATTTTTCCAGTTGCAAAGAGACTCCATCACTCATACACTTCATGTCATGAGGATGGAGTCGATTCCTAAAAATTTGATGTAAATCTTAATTGAGAAATATCTCAAACTGTTTAATGCTTATCTATAGATATTGGTGTTGGTCACTATAATTGCTTAATTAATTTTAAACAACCAAGTGAAACATAAATTATCAACCCAGGGAATTCTTTTGTTTCAAAGATAACCACGCACTGTATATGCTCAATTCCAAAAGCAACTTAGTGTTGTAGTAAAGAAATTATACTAATTATTTCTGCTGAAGCTCTGAATTAAGTTACAGGAAAGTAACCTCCCTATTGCAATTCCTTAAATATCAATCTAAGAATCCTGGATTACATTAAAATAACACTTGCAATGGGAAAGAACATCTATTCTGTAATCAGAGAACATGACCCTTACTCTCAAACAGAGACTTCAGCATTAACACTCTTTTCATGAAAACAATAATGCAGAAAACAATTAACTCTATCTAACAGAGAACAAAGCACTTAGTTCCTTTCTATCTAAGCAGGAGCCTTGAGACTTACTTCTGTTTTAGCACACTTGTGAGGGTTGAGGTCTACAGAGAACAGGGTAGTCTGATTCCTTTCTTTCTGAGCAGGGATCTCTAACCCAGTTTCTGGCTAACACCAAGGAAAGTTTACAGAGAACAGGATGTTTTGGTTCTTTCCTTTCTGAGTAGGAACCCTTAATCCAATCCCTGGCTAACACACTTGCAGAGGTAAATAAAACCTACAGAAGACAAGGTGTTGTAGTCCCTTTCTATCTGAGCAAGAACACTTTAACCAAATCTCTGGCTAGCACACTTGCAGGGGTAAAGGAAATCTACAGAAGACAAGGTGTTGTAGTCCCTTTCTGTCTAAGAAGGAACACTTTAACCAAATCTCTGGCTAGCACACTTGCAGAGATAAATGAAATATACAGAGGCCGAGGTAATTAGATTCCTTCCTGTCTGAGCAGGAACCTTTTAACCGGACTTCTGGCTAGCACGCTTGCAACAGTAAATGAATTCTACAGAGGGTATGATGTTCCGATCCCTTTCTGTCTGAGCAGGGACCCTTAACCAATTCTCTGCTAGCCTCATAAAATCATCACACGAGATTGTTGATAAAAAGAATTACAAATTCCATTCAGTAACTAGGACAGATTCAGTAGTGTTTCAGCAAAGCAGAATCCATTAAAACAGTGTTTCAGCAAACGATAGTTAAACAAAACGTAAACAAAAATTATACTAACACACTTCTATCTAATGGGTGAATCTTGTGATGAAGGTGGGCCCTCCCTTCTCACAAGATTCCACTGAACGAAAAGCTAGAGGAGGATACTCAAAGCAGTTTTATATTCATCTGTCGAAATATCACATTACAAATTGAAAGGATAGAATATGCCCCGTTTCTCTGGAGTTGCTTCAATGTATCAAAACTTGGATTCTTCCGAATGGTGATTTCCTCTGATTTAAAGAGGAAATACCTTCGATACAATCATTACAATGCATATCTGAATCCTATCCTAAGTCATATCTTCTTTCTAAATTAGCATAGGATGTCCTATTCTCACACAACCAAATGCTAATATAAGAGATGAACGAGGTATTGTTGTTACGGCTGGTGTAACAGCTCCTTCTCATCGTTGCTGATGTTGTTTCAGCATCGCAATTCAAGGGTTGTTTCAGCCACGTGAATTGTGCTCTTGAATGTGTCGGTCTTGAACGCTAATTGTAACGGCTTGTGTTTCAGCATCATTCTGGCGGTCTCCTCTGTGTTTCATCATCTGCAGCTCTGGACTGTGTACTAGCTCCGTGTTTCAGCATCTTGCGACCTTGGACTGTGTAGCAGCTCCGTGTTTCAGCATCTGCGGCCTCGGACTATGTAGCAGCTCCGTGTTTCAGCATCTGTGGCCTCAGACTGTGTAGCAGCTCTTTGTTTCAGCATCAATTATGTGTTTCATCACAGGCCTCAAATACTAATCTGTAGTTATGGACACTTATGCACTTCTAATCAATGGTTAAGTACAAAAGTAATGTAAAATATTATGCAAAATAGATTAAGCATATAGTAATGAGAAAGGACGTTGTATANAACCAAAGCTCTGAATTAAATCACAGGAAAGTAACCTCCCTATTGCAATTCCTTAAAGATCAATCTAAGAATCCTAGATTACATTAAAATAACACTTGCAATGGGAAAGAACAACCCTTCTGCAATCAAAGAACAGGACTCTTACTCTCAAACAGAGACTTTAGCATTAACACTCTTTTCATGAAAACAATAATGCAGAAAACAATTAACTCTATCTAACAGAAAACAAAGCACTTGGTTCCTTTTTGTCTAAGCAGGAGCCTTGAGCCTTACTTTTCTTTTAGCACACTTGTGAGGGTTGAGGTCTACAGATAACAGGGAAGCCTGATTCCTTTCTGTCTGAGCAGGGATCTCTAACCCAGTTTCTGGCTGACACCAAGGAAAGTCTACAGAGAACAAGATGTTTTGGTTCTTTCCTTTCTGAGTAGGAACCCTTAATCCAATCCCTGGCTAACACATTTGCAGAGGTAAATGAAACCTACAGAAGACAAGGTGTTGTAGTCCCTTTCTGTTTGAGCAGGAATCCTTTAACCAAATCTCTGGCTAGCACACTTGCAAAGGCAAAGGAAATCTATAGAAGACAAGGTGTTGTAGTCCCTTTCTGTCTGAGCAGGAACACTTTAACCAAATATTTGGCTAGCACACTTGCAGAGGTAAATGAAATCTACAGAGGCTGAGGTAATTAGATTCCTTCCTGTCTGAGTAGGAACCTTTTAACCGGACTTCTAGCTAGCACGCTTGCAACAGTAAATGAATTCTACAGAGGGTATGATGTTCCGATCCATTTCTGTCTGAGCAAGGACCTTTAACCAATTCTCTGCTAGCCTCACAAAATCATCACACCAGATTGCTGATAAAAAGAATTATAAATTTCATTCAATAACTAAGACAGAGTCAGTAGTGTTTCAGCAAAGCGGAATTCATTAAAACAGTGTTTCAGCAAACGACAGTTAAACAAAATGGAAACAAAAATTATACTAACACACTTCTATCTAATGGGTGAATCTTGTGATGAAGGTGGGCCCTCCCTTCTCACAAGATTCCCCTGAATGAAAATCTAGAGGAGGATACTCAAAGCAGTTTTATATTCATCTGTCGAAATATCACATTACAAATTGAAAGAATAAAATACGTCCTGCTTCTCTGGAGTTGCTTCAATGTATCAAAACTTGGATGTCCCGAATGGTGATTTCCTCTGATTTAAAGAGGAAATCCCTTCGATACAATCATTACAATGCATATCTAAATCCTATCCTAAGTCGGATCTTCTTTCTAAATCAGCATAGGATTTCCTAGTCTCACGCAACCGAATTCTAATACAAGAGCTGAACGAGGTATTGTTGCTATGGCTGGTGTAACAGCTCCTTCTCATCGCTGTCGATGCTGTCTCAGCATCACAATTCACGAGTTGTTTCAGCCACATGAATTGCACTCTTGACTGTGTCGGTCTTGACCGCTAACTATAATGGCTTGTGTTTCAACATCGTTCTGGCGGTCTCCTCTGTGTTTCAGCATCTTTCAACCTCAGGCTGTGTAGCAGCTCCGTGTTTCAGCATCTGCGGCCTCGGACTGTGTAGCAACTCCATGTTTCAGCATCTGCGGCCTCGGACTGTGTAGAAGCTCCGTGTTTCGGCATCTGCGGCCTCAGACTGTGTAGCAGCTTTGTGTTTCAGCATTAGTTCTGTGTTTCAGCACAGGCTGCAAATGCTAATCTACAGTTATGGACACTTATGCACTTCTAATCAATGGTTAAGTACAAAAGTAATGTAAAATATTATGCAAAATAGATTAAGCATATAGTAATGAGAAAGGACGTNAATTAAATCACAGGAAAGTAACCTCCCTATTGCAATTCCTTAAAGATCAATCTAAGAATCCTGGATTACATTAAAATAACACTTGCAATGGGAAAGAACAACCCTTCTGCAATCAAAGAATAGGACCCTTACTCTCAAACAAAGACTTTAGCATTAACACTCTTTTCATGAAAACAATAATGCAGAAAACAATTAACTCTATCTAACAAAAAACAAAGCACTTGGTTCCTTTTTGTCTAAGCAGGAGCCTTGAGCCTTACTTCTGTTTTAGCACACTTGTGAGGGTTGAGGTCTACAGAGAACGGGGCAGTCTGATTCCTTTCTGTCTGAGCAGGGATCTCTAACCTAGTTTCTGGCTGACACCAAGGAAAGTCTACAGAGAACAGGATGTTTTGGTTCTTTCCTTTCTGAGTAGGAACCCTTAATCCAATCCCTGGCTAACACACTTGCAGAGGGAAATGAAACCTACAGAAGACAAGGTGTTGTAGTACCTTTCTGTTTGAGTAGGAACCCTTTAACCAAATCTCTAGCTAGCACACTTGCAAAGGCAAAGGAAATCTACAAAAGACAAGGTGTTGTAGTCCCTTTCTGTCTGAGCAGGAAAACTTTAACCAAATATATAGCTAGCACACTTGCAGAGGTAAATGAAATCTACAGAGGCCGAGGTAATTAGATTCCTTCATGTCTGAGAAGGAACCTTTTAACCGGACTTCTGGCTAGCACGCTTGCAACAGTAAATGAATTCTACAGAGGGTATGATGTTCCGATCCCTTTCTGTCTGAGCAAGGACCTTTAACCAATTCTCTGCTAGCCTCACAAAATCATCACACCAGATTGCTAATAAAAAGAATTATAAATTTCATTCAATAACTAAGACAGAGTCAGTAGTGTTTCAGCAAAGAGGAATTCATTAAAACAGTGTTTCAGCAAACGACAGTTAAACAAAATGGAAACAGAAATTATACTAACACACTTCTATCTAATGGGTGAATCTTGTGATGAAGGTGGGCCCTCCCTTCTCACAAGATTCCCCTGAATGAAAAGCTAGAGGAGGATACTCAAAGCAGTTTTATATTCATCTGTCGAAATATCACATTACAAATTGAAAGAATAAAATATGTCCCGCTTCTCTGGAGTTGCTTCAATGTATCAAAACTTGGATGTCCCGAATGTAGATTTCCTCTGATTTAAAGAGGAAATCCCTTCGATACAATCATTACAATGCATATCTAAATCCTATACTAAGTCGGATCTTCTTTCTAAATCAGCATAGGATGTCCTAGTCTCACGCAACCGAATGCTAATACAAGAGTTGAACGAGGTATTGTTGTTATGGCTGGTGTAACAGCTCCTTCTCATCACTGCTGATGCTGTCTCAGCATCGCAATTCACGGGCTGTTTAAGCCACGTGAATTGCGCTCTTGATTGTGTCGGTCTTGACCGCTAACTATAATGGCTCGTGTTTCATCATCGTTCTGGTGGTCTCCTCTGTGTTTCAACATCTTGCGACCTGAGACTGTGTAGCAGCTTCGTGTTTCAGCATCTGCGGCCTCGGACTGTGTAGCAGCTCCATGTTTCAGCATCTGCGGCCTCGGACTGTGTAGCAGCTCCATGTTTCAGCATCTACGGCCTCAGACTGTGTAGCAGCTCCGTGTTTCAGCATTAGTTCTGTGTTTCAGCACAGGCCACAAATGCTAATCTGCAGTTATGGACACTTATGCACTTCTAATCAATGGTTAAGTACAAAAGTAATGTAAAATATTATGCAAAACAGATTAAGCNTACTCTCAAACAAAGACTTCAGCATTAACACTCTTTTCATGAAAACAATAATGTAGAAAACAATTAACTCTATCTAACAGAAAACAAAGCACTTAGTTCCTTTCTGTCTAAGCAGAAGCCTTGAGCCTTACTTCTGTCTTAGCACGCTTGTGAGGGTTTGAGGTCTACAGAGAACAGGGAAGTCTGATTCCTTTCTTTCTGAGCAGGGATCTCTAACCCAGTTTCTGGCTAACACCAAGGAAAGTCTACAGAGAACAGGATGTTTTGGTTCTTTCCTTTCTGAGTAGGAACCCTTAATCCAATCCCTGGCTAACACACTTGCAGAGGTAAATGAAACCTACAGAAGACAAGGTGTTGTAGTCCCTTTCTGTTTGAGCAGGAACCCTTTAACCAAATCTCTATCTAGCACACTTGCAAAGGCAAAGGAAATCTACAGAAGACAAGGTGTTGTAGTCCCTTTCTGTCTGAGCAGGAACACTTTAACCAAATCTCTGGATAGCACAGTTACAAAGGAAAAGGAAATCTACAGAAGACAAGGTGTTGTAGTCCCTTTCTATCTGAGCAGGAACACTTTAACCAAATCTCTGGTTAGCACACATGCAACAGTAAATGAATTCTACAGAGGGTATGATGTTCTGATCCCTTTCTATCTGAGTAGGGACCTTTAACCAATTCTCTGCTAGCCTCACAAAATCATCACACAAGATTGATGATAAAAAGAATTATAAATTCCATTCAATAACTAAGACAGAGTCAGTAGTGTTTCAGCAAATCAGAATTCATTAAAACAATGTTTCAGCAAATGACAGTTAAACAAAACGTAAACATAAATTATACTAACACACTTCTATCTAATGGGGAATCTTGTGATGAAGGTGGGCCCTCCCTTCTCACAAGATTCCCCTAAACGAAAAGCTAGAGAAGGATACTCAAAGTAGTTTTATATTCATTTGTTGAAATATCACATTACAAATTGAAAGAATAGAATACGTCCCGCTTCTCTGAAGTTGCTTCAATGTATCAAAACTTGGATATCCCGAATGGTGATTTCCTCTGATTTAAAGAGGAAATCCCTTCGATACAATCATTAAAATGCATATCTGAATCCTATCCTAAGTCGGATCTTCTTTCTAAATCAGCATAGGATGTCCTAGTCTCACGCAACCGAATGCTATTACAGGAACTAAACGAGATATTGCTGTTATGGTTGGTGTAACAACTCCTCCTCATTGTTGTTGATGTTGTTTCAGCATCGCAATTCATGGGTTGTTTCAGCCACGTGAATTGCGCTCTTGACTATGTTGGTCCTGACTGCTAACTGTAACGACTTATGTTTCAGCATCGTTCTTGGCAGTCTCCTCTGTGTTTCAGCATCTGCAGCTCTGGACTGTGTACTAGCTCTGTGTTTCAGCATCTTGCGACCTCGGACTGTGTAGCAGCTCCGTGTTTCAGCATCTGCAGCCTCGGACTGTGTAGCAGCTCCGTGTTTCAGCATCTGTGCCCTCGGACTGTGTAGCAGCTCCGTGTTTCAGCATCAGTTCTGTGTTTCAGCATAGGCCTCAGATGCTAATCTGCAGTTATGGACACTTATGCACTTCTAATCAATGGTCAAGTACAAAAGTAATGTAAAATATTATGCAAAATAGATTAAGCATATAGTAATGAGAAAGGACGTTGTATACCTTTGAGATGATCAGATAAAGTGATAGTATGAGTCTAAATGTAGGTGATCAAGAGTATAATGGTGGCAAAAAGTATAGGCAAAAAGGTACAATATGTGGTCCTAACAGTATGTCATTTTTGCTATAACTTCTTTTTTGAGAGGTTCCAAGTAGTCAAACTTGAAGGAATTGCATAAAAAACATTGAATAACATTGTGTATCAATTTCAGATCACTATGCATTACATGTTCAAAGTTATGATTACTTCAAGTTAGGGTTGTTGACTAATCCAAAACTAGGCATGTGAGACTAAAGAAAAGTTTGATGAAAA